>VXBI01007866.1:719752-758213 GCA_013397375.1 Toxostoma redivivum | reverse complement strand
TTTGGTTTTGGTTTTTTTGTTTGTTTGTTTTTTGTTTTGTTTTGTTTTTTTGTTTTTTTTTTCCTTGTGTTCAGCCCTCTTAATGTCTTTTCTGACTTAAAAATAATGGTTTTTCTTCCAAAACTAGGTATGATACCTAAGGGTTTTCCCTTGGCTTGACTCAAGTTTGTCATTCTGCCAATTCCCATGCCTGTCTCTTCCTGTTTCATCATAGCTGTGGGAGTACACATAAGCTGGACTGACATCTCTGTGTAAGGAATGACACGTCTGCTTACCTCTATTAAACCTGAGCTGAGTGTACTTGCCTTGGCATTTCTGGGAGGACAGTGTAGTGATGGAGGACTATTCAATAAAAATATGTCTCTGGGGTCCATTTCCCCACAAGTTTACCATAACCTTTAGTGAGAACTCCCAGCTGAATCCCCCTTCCTCGATAAGCTGCAAGTCTTCAGCGGCCCTTCTGCCCACAGATTGGAGCTAAGAACTATAGGACACAAGTGCTGACCCCTTTACAGGCATCCCACAAAGCTAAGTGCACCTCAGACCTCTACCCAGAGGATAATCTAACTTATCGTTTACCATGTTAATAAATGTGTAAAATCTGAATCATGTGAAAGCTGAAAACAGTAAATCAAAAGTTGTTCAGACTCATATTTTATGTTCACTCTTCATAGGTTTTAGAAATTATACTCGTAGAGGATTACAGTACAAGGAAGCTTCATGGAAAAGCAAGAGCGGTCATTAAATGAAAATAAAGAGTATGATTACTTGAACTCTAATTCAGACATCCCCACATGAGGAAACACAGAAGGTGACAAATCTGCTGAGGAGAATTCCTTGGATAAATAAATAATATTTTTTTCTCTGGAACAGACTCAATTTTTTAGTTTCAGAGCAGTTTTTAGTCTCTAACACATTACACATCTACTAAAGAAATGTTCTATGCCTAAAATAACACCATTTATTATAAAATAATCAATACATCAGACAGATAGAGCAACCACAGCACATTGAGCCTTGAAGAAATAGGTTAGCCTAATGTTTTACAGCCCAAGGGAAGGACAGATGATATTTATATAACCCCTGAATATGAATAAGAACACTAAAGTTTATAAGGTTATTCCATTAACTGGATCCATCACTGGACAGCATGAAAATTGTATTATGTTTCCGGACAAGGTCTTGGGAGAATTGTAACGGGTCCATTTATGTTATTTTTGATTTCGCCTAAATTAAATGAAGGCTTTACATTTAAAAGATTTTCATTTGGCTATAGATCAATGTTATATTGCAAGTTTCAATTTATCCTGTCCTTACCGTACTGTGGAAATTTTCTTGCTGTGATTTATAGGAATATTTAATTAGCAAATACTGTGCAAGTAATTCTGCGTCCTACAAATGTTTGTCTTATAAAAAACAGTTGCAAGTTACTTACGACTACTTAATGAGACTTTTAATTGAGAATTTTAATTTCAAGATGCATTAGTTGGGAAGTTATCCTTTGAAAAATACAAAGATGTTTATAGCTTGTGTCCCCTGGCCTCTTCCCATTCAAAACTATCACAAGGTTTGACTCTGATAGTTATATGACACTTGGACAAGAATTAGAGAGACAGTGGTGATGTAGATGTGTTGTGATCTGGTTTAAGTGTCATTCTACTGGTCCTGGAGATTCATCATTCCAGGCACAGAATGCTTGATTGCTCAACTGTAGACTAATTAGCAAGAATAAGAAGATACAGTTTGTCCATGTAAATGTTCCAGTCATGTTTTTTGTAGACCAAAACAAAGGTACAAATCTCCTTCCTCTCCAACTGTTTGCTCTCATGTGGGATACTGGATGTGTTATGAAGCTAACACTCCCATTCTCCCACAGAATCTCCTGTGCAAATCTACAATTGCACACAGGCAAGGGAGGTCTGAAACCACTCATCTCAGAAGGAGAGAAACACAAGTTTGTGATGGACAATTTGGGCAGAAGGCAGTGTTCTGCTTCTAGATGATGAGAGAAGTAACTCTCATTAAAGATCATTAGCAATATTCAAAATCCTCACTCCTCTTTCTCTCAGCAATAACTGTCCTCCCTCCTTACTTTCTATACCAAACCCATCCTCCAGAAGGAGTGACACTCCAAACTGCACACATCATTTGAAAAGCACGTTTCTTTAGAGGACCTCTAGATGGCCAGGGTCAGCAATATGGCCACATCTTCTAAGGCAGTTCTATTTCCCCAGTCCACTCACATGGAAAATTGTGTAAAAAAAAAAAAGAAAAAAAAAAAGAAAAAAAAAATTAATACCTGACAACCAGGTATAATTTATTTTACCATATGGATTGAAGAGTTACAGGAAATATGCTACTTCTTTAAGGAACTTAAAAGATCCTCAACTCTAAAAATTACCAGACACTGAGAAAGCAAGTGTCATGAGGACTCACACCTATTATCAATAGAGAAAGATAATTATATTCAGAGTATGACATGTAACACCTCTGTGCTCTATGGGACAGGAAAGGTCATTCTGAAATTACCACAAGGAGCCAGCATAGAGGAGGAAAGATATGAAATGATCATTCTTAGCAGCCTTGTCTTCCCCGTGAGGAGAAAAGATGAGTTTCTTGCTTTTCAACTAAACTAGTTAAAATCCTAATGAATACAAGCTGGCTTTGCAGTTAGTGTGCGACTTTTTTTTTTTTTTTAATAGTGCATTAAACTGGTTCTTAATGTGCTGTGGTTTAACTCCACTTGTCAAGAAAGCACCACATAGCTCTGTGATCACCTCTCTCTGATGAGACGTGTAAGAGAATCAGAAAGGTTAAAGTCAGAGAACTCATTGGTTGAGATAAAGATACTTTCATAGGAAAAGCAAGAGCCACACTCACAAGCAAAGCAAAACAAGGAATTAATTCATCACCTTCCGTGGCCAGGCCATTTCCAGGAAAAGTAAAGCTCCCTGATGTATAGCAGTTACTTATGAAGAGATATGTCATCACCCACTTCCTGTCTTCTTCCTCTAGCTTTACACAGAGAGAATCATGCCATAAGGTCTGTAATCTCCACTTGGTCAGTTGGGATCAGCTGCCCTGGCTGTGTCCCCTTCAAAAATTCCTACTCAATGGCAGCTCAGTAAGAAAGGCAAAAAAGGCCTTGACTGTACATAAGGACTACTCAGGAATAAAAAAGTGTTTCTGTACTATCAATCTTGCTTTCAGCACAAATCCAAAATACAAACCCTTGCTAGCAATAGTGAAGAAAATTAACTCCATAGCCAAATAGGCATATCATGGTATATAGTCTGAATGTCATGTCTACTGCAGTCCGTTTCATATGGGACTCTAACTCTCAACCATCTGAAAAGGTTCAGAAATATATAACATGTGTAAGAAATTTTTGGATGACTTAAGATACCTACTGAGAATTTCCTAAAGGAAAGTAACCTTAACATAGAGCAATCATCTCTAGTTCCTCTGACCCTTCCATACCTCCAGCCAAGAGCACTTGGCAGAATAGCAAAAATTAGAGGCTATTGTCGTCTTGGATAATAATAAATTCAATTACCATTTGGCTTCTGAATCAAATCAATTCAGATGATTAAAAAATCTCCAACATTATTATTTCTTTGCTTTCTGCTAGGCAGAAAAAACACTGTTTTATCATGACTGGCCATGTAGTTTTTAAACTGTTCACCAGTTCATCAGCCTCACTGTCCACACTAAATACTGACTCTCTTTCCTTTTTTCCCTTGGAAACCATTCCCCTGTACACCTTCACCACCTTTCAAAATATCAGTGTTCCAGTCTTATCAAATTTAGAAAATATATGCTATACAATCTGTAAATATCTTCATCTGCTGCTACTGAATATCAGGTTCATAGTGTACTTGCATTCAAGCTATACTCAATAAAAATGCTATTTTTTTAACTTTTTCTGTGGCAAACAAATAATTTGTTCAATGAATCAGAAGTAAGCATATTTTTCCAAGATAAAATATATTTAAAGACAATAAAAGTGGAAAAAAGTAAGCAGTGAAATCCCACCAAAAAAAAAAAAATATGGGTAAATGTCAGAATAAGCAAGGGTCTTAAATATAGTCAGCAAAATCCTGTAGAATTCAGCTTAGATTCTATTATATTCAGTGTAGTTGCTGAGGGAATTCACAAGTTCTAAAGTTACAATATACAAAGTCCATATCAAGTCCTTTGGAGCATAGAGCTGAAAGATGTACTTCTTCACCTTCAGCAACATCAGAAATCAATGTAGCTTTTAACACTATCAATGGTTTCTCTGAATTAAGGCAAGACATACAAGTTCAGAAAATAGCATGAAGTTACAGATGGGGTAAACACTGTACATCACCCAAGAGTAAGTTTCTCTCTGTGAGATATTTTTTTCTGGATGGCAAGAAAATTTCAGAGTTTTCTTGTGCATAATTACATTTGAACAGATTGACATAAGAATTTAGAAGGCCTAAATATAGGTGTATTTTACATGTAATAATAACAAAAACAGTGTGTCAAGGTGTCATATTTCCATTATTTTATTTTAGTTTGCAGACAGGTCAGTTAGCAGTACTATTTTATCTGAGATTGCCATCTCACAATAGAGATAACATTATCTTAAAACATGTTTGATAGTAGATGAGTAGAAATCTAATCTTCTGTTTTCAAAACAGAATGCAGAAGATGACTGAAACATGTAGGCTTCTACTGTCTTAGAATACATTTGTGCAACAGTAAGAATGAAGAATACAGAATAATAAAATAGCTTATTATAATTGTTATGGAAACATCAAGAATGACTGGTGAAACATCTGATGTGTTATAAACATTTAAGACACTTTATGGGCTTTTTCACACAACAGCAATTAGAAACTTGGCACGTTTGCTTCCTTTTAGATGAGGAGTACATTATTCTTGTGCAATTGTTATATCTTAGGTAGAGCCTCGAAAAATTCCAAGAAACCTGAAAGTGTGGAAAACCAATTTTGTCACAGCCAGGCTTTGGACCACAGAAGCCCAAATAGGAGACTAAGGGACTATTAATTTAACTGCATTTCAAACACCTGAATTAGATGGCTAACTTACCAGGCTAATCTCCTAATGTAGTTAGAGAGGTGTAAAACCTTCAGTATTTATTGGAGAGATTAATTCAGAGTACTTCCCTTTCTTAAGCCATCAATTCTGGGAATCTAATAAACTAGACCCAACTGGAATCTTACCTGATATTTAAAGCTAGACACTATACATACATATTAAACCTTTGATCTGTGTTAGAATCTCAACTCCTTCAACAGCTAAAATATTGAAGTAGTGGTAGAGATTAATTATAATAATAGATCATCTGGAATGTTAAGCTAATAGAGCAACATAATCATCTTCATTTCAAAACATTCCAAGCCAGTGAGCTACCCCTTATATTAAGGGTTAATAAATCAATCCTTTCTTTCAGATTATTACCTTCCTGGCTAGGCTCTTTTGCCAACATTGCACCTTCTTTTAGGAAATGAGAAGAAGTAATGGCAAAATTACTTTGAGTAATAATATGAATACTAATAATAATGAAAAAAGAGTTATTGCTAATTTATTTCTCTTTGGTTTTCTAATTTGTTTTCCAGTATAAAACTTCTCATTTTAGACTGAAGGTTTAAAGTAATTCCAGCATTTCCATAACCTGCAAAATATTTCTCATTTTAATCTCAGTTGGCTTCATAAATTCTATATCCCTACCTTAAATAATAAATGTAGTCAAAGAGCAGTTATTATAACAAATGGGACATTTGACACTGGTTTCTATACAGGTTTTTTTGTGATGCCTCAAGCAGTTCTGAATTTTATACATCACAATGCATACATGATCATTTAAATGTTCAGTGTGATTGATGGTTAATTAAAGCTTCTCATAGCAACGAGTCACAGTAACTTTGTAGTGCTGATAAATGCCCAACAGTCTGGTTGTCCTTTCTTTCCTAATTATATAGCCCCTGTTCTTTTCTGAAAGTTATCAGTTGCCACTAAATTGAGTACCTGTATTTTTATGACATACAAATAGAGCTAATATTCTGCTGATAGAGCCACTGAGCTTTACTTTGCTGTGGATGTTTACAAATGGTTTCATAAAACTTTTTTAAGAAGGGATGTTTTAGTGCCTGTGTAAACTCATTGTGTGCTGCTTAATTAAGAAGTGTAACAATACAAATAACATTATAATGTTAATCTCTGGCTAGGAAGTGAATTTCTTTTAAGGATTTTAGGGATTTCGACAGACTATATTTTTTAAAATGTATCTCATTGATCATATTTATATGTTGAATGTACTGTTTTTGTAATCTCTGCTGCTAATTTAGCAGAGTTCATAAATTAGCAGCATAACATTTAGCCTGCAAAGACAGACCCTTTAATTACTATTATAAAAATTCTTGCTCTATACTTTTTTATTTTATTCTTTATTGGAAGCAACTGAGAAAAACCTTTAAGCCTGTGCTGAGTTCTTGAGATCAGCTGAAGTATACTTCTGAATGTAGAATCCTCTTGTATCTAAACTTAAAATCAAGTACTTTTTTCATTGTTAATAAGTAAACAGAACATTCCATGAACTTCATTTTACTTCTCAGTTATGAACTTTGGCTTTAGAAAAAATCTAGTCATGAAAGTCAAGTTAAAAATGACATGGAAATCCCTTTGGCTTCTTCTGATCAACTGTTCTTTTTACCGCTTCTCATCTAGATACTTTTACTCATTTGAAAGGTAAGTTGTTGACCTGAGTTGGTTTTTGTGTATAAAATATTATCTGAACAACAATATTCATCCAAAGTATGGTATAATTTGAAAACTAAAACAAGATATGACATCAGAAAGAACAGAAACATGACCAGTGCTACAGTGGACTTGTGAACATGTTTATGCATATGTTTGTCAGTTAACATCAAAGGTAATAAACAGAAATAAAGAATGTCACTTAAATATACGAAGTAGCTGCCACCTGCTTTAAAGAAATGTTTTTTTCTGGAGGTGAAATAAGAAAGTAAAGAAAACACAAAAAAGTATATAGGACTGGATATACAAGAGTGGAAGGGAAAAAGTCTGTTCAAAAGCTTGAACAATGCTTTCCAGTCTAACTGACCCTTTCTCAGATCTTATTCTGAAACCAGAGAACTTTGTTCAGCTTTTGTTTTGCCTACCTGTCAACTTAGGAAAATTATTTTCTCCTAGTGTTAAGAACACCTAGCCCTTTACTTGCGGCATCAGAAAGGCTTCCTTAAAAAAAACCCAATTTATTGTTGCCTTCTTTAGCCATAGCATTGTCAACTGTTCAAATAGATCACTTTTGGACAAAGCAATTCCTAGTTAATTGAATTTGTTCCAGCAATTTTAGATTGCTCTACTTTTGGTTATAATTACACATGCAGCTAATAAATACACTGTAGGCTCAAACTCTTCCTGTTCTTTGCCAGTCAGAAAATGTATTTATAGAACCATTATAAAATACTATTTTAATGATAATTTTACTGCTACAAATTAAACTTAGCTTGTCTTTATTGACCCACATCTTCAAGTAATGCAAAAGATGGTGGATTCCAGTAAAATTATTCAAGTTATGGCAATAGCTAAACAAAATTAAAAGCTTGTTTTGTTTTACCTGTAATATTTTTGCTATCTAACAATTTCTCTATTATGGTCCAGATGGCCCTATTTTTCTTTTCTGAAAATGAAATCTTCAAAATGAGGGAGCAATAATTGGACTCACAGATGGTTTACACATAACTGATTTTATATTATTTCATTTATATATAGACATGATTTTGGTCTAAAGAAGACATAAAGACATACACATGTAAAATTACTTGTTTGCTTTTGGGCTTATCCTTTGGGATCCAAGGCTAGCTTCTTTGGACCTCCCCACAGACAGGACATTCAGCATAACCTAGTTTTCAATTCACATGGATGAAGCAGGATCCTGCTCTGAATCTGTCTCTAGTGGAAAAATTGTGCCTGCATCAACTCACAAAAACTTAAAGTGAGATCTCTGAAGTATATAGGTAGTCCTGAAAATATAGTCCTGGCTTTGATATAATGATGCCAATGTCCAATCCATGGTATATCTGCTTCTTCAATCCTGAGGGAAAAAAAGGCTGAGAGATGTAGTAAAAATTTATAAAATTAAGTAACAAGTAAAAAGAGGTGGACAGGGTTAAATGCTGTATTTCAAAACAAGATAGGGGATGGTAAAATAAGCCAGGAGGAGTCAGGCTCAAAACAGATGGCTGAATTGTGGAACTTCTTGCCAAACCGTATTTGATTGCTTGTTTCAAAAGAGGCTCAGGGGAAACTTGAAAAGGTCATGGAAGACTGATCCACAGCAGGTCACTAAATACCCAGATAAGATGTTCATTCATATCAAGAGTACATGACCTGAAAATAGAGGAAGGCTGGAAAGACACAATGTAAGAATACAATAGAATCATAGAATTGCATTGAGGTTAAAAAAAAAAAAAAAATCTTTGAGAACATCAAGCCTAACTGTAAAGCTAAAACTGCCAAGTCCACCACTAAACCATGTCTCTCAGTGTCACATCTACATGCCTTTTGAGCACCTCCGGGTGACTCACGTATTTCCCTGGGCAATGTGCTCCAATGCTTTAGAGCCCTTTTGGTGAGGATATTTTTCCTAATATCCAATCTAAACCGCCCTGGCAATTTAAGGCCTTCCCCTCTTGTCCTGTTGCTTGTTACTGGGCAGAAGAGACTGACCCCCACCTGGCTACAGCCTCCTTTCAGGCAGTAGTGATACGGTCCCCCCTGAGCCTGCTTTGCTCCAGGTTAAACACTCCCAGCTCCCTCAGCTGCTTGTCATAAAACTTGTGCTCCAAACCCCTCACCAGTTCTGTTGCCCTTCTCTGGACATGATCTAGGTCCTCAATGTCCTTCTTGTAGTGAGGGGACCAGAAATGGACACAGGATTTGAGCTGTGCCAAAGTAGAGGGATACAGTCACATTCTCTACTCTTTTCACATTTGATCACTACCTGAGAATATTAGATTATGAGGCTATGTGACTCAGTATAGCCATTCTCATACTTCATTGAAAGTGTGCATGAACCTAAACTGGCAATTCACTACTTTTCATCTATTCCAAACATTGCATGGGAAAATGAAACATGAAAAAGGGCTTTCACTCTATAATTAACTCTTCTTATTTTTACATTATGGATTAATTTCCATCTACGAAGAAAGCATTAGCTGCCTCATTTTCAACTTCAAATAGAAAACGTATTTTAAATCTATAGTGTACCTCCTCCTCTTGTAAATTTTACTTAGCACAGCTCTGATTTTTATTTTGAATTCATATATAATCAGCTAAAGAAAAGACTCAGAGGGGCCTTTCTTCCTTTGCCTCCCACCCCCCCACCGTGTGTTTCTAAACAATTCTACACCCACGCAGTTGTGATAAATGTCAATAAAATACAACTGCAACTATTCCGTCCTTTATTGGTTAGTTGTGGAATGCAATGATGGTCAGATGTACATCAATGTTACACGTTTCCATTTGTTCTGTCCTATTCTGGAGTGAGTTAAAAAGAATTCCCACCAGTCCCTTTTTTCATTTATTCATTTAATCTTCTTAACACTCTTCAAGCCTGTTGCTAAGAGATAATCAAGAGAAGAAAAAAGCTACATAAAGAGACTAGGTAAAAGTCCTTACTTTAGGAAAAAAAATCTTCCAGCGTGCCTAGCAATATTTCCAGCTGGCAGAAGTTGTAATGTATATTATACAGCAATCCAGCTCTGTCCTTTACTCCAGAGAGAGATTAGCTGCTCCACACAGACTATAAACTACAACTGGCAACCTCACACAATAAGAACAGGCAGCCACAATCCACTGAAACTGATTCCGTGCCAAATACCTCCAACCAGCCCTACAGCCAATGGACCAAACCATAACTCTTCAGGTAAATACATTCAACTAAATAAGTCCTTTCATTTCAGGCAAAGAAGATAGGGAGCAAATAAGAGCACAAGAGACGGAAACTGGAACATAGTACCAGCACAGCAGTGGCAGCCCACATCCAATATGATTAGCAGTCAGTCTGGAACATGTTACCAAGGTCAGACTAAACACTTTGCATTTGGAATGAATGCCCAGGGCTACATCATGACAGGGGTCCAGAAGGTCGAAATGAGGAGTCTGAAGGATGGAAAAGCACAGGTTATGTGAATGCTGCTTTCTATCCACGCAATCAGTTAGACTCTAGAAAGTCTTCCCTAGAAAAGTTTGGTCAGATTTGCTTCCCAGAGACCAGTGAAAACTTAAATGGCAAGACAAATGTTACCTATCAGCTACAAGTCCTCTTCTTGATGGTACTGCTCTCTACTTAAGACACTTGTGTAGGCACTGCATACATTTGCAGCATGGAAAGCACCAACCTAATGTAATTTACTGGCCTAACATCCTGAAATGCCATTTAGAAAGCACAAAGGCAGACAGATTTTCCTTTTGGAAAGACAGAGGTAGCAACATAAATTATGTCACTTCACTAAACGACCAAATTATAATTGAGTAACAGCTTTCTTTCCTATCCATTCATGTTATAATACAAACCTACTGAGCAAACCTGATTCTTGCAAACCTGTGTCTGAGCACCTCTGACTTTTTATCTCAAAAGATGCCAAGTGTGGAATCTGCTTAACATAGTCACTGTGAGCCACCGTGTCCCCTTTCTTTAAAAGCCCAGATCCAGGCAGGAGGCAGATAGATGTTGCTTTTTGTCTTGAATCAGAAGGAACCTTTGGAGAGAGACTATTCCTCCATGCAAGCAGAAAGAGTGCCTAGGTGCCAGAGATGTTATCTGGTGTGCAGGCAAGCAAGGGACTCATGAGACAGTAAAAATGCTGCCTTGAGAGAGCATGCAGTGGAGAAGAAAAGGCTATTTTCAAACATACACATCTCCAAAATGAGAGTTAGCCACTTTCAAGGGATCAAAATATTCATTTGTACTAATCCAGTCTCAGAACCTGAGCTAAAGAAAGAGAACTCTGAAAAGACAAAAAAAGCAGGAGAAATTTCACATTCTCTCTTAGCTTTATGTCATTATCTGAGCTCTGTACTTTTAAAAGTTCATACTTCTAGTCTCTATTCTAATAAAACCAGCATTAGAGATTCTAAATGTATTCAGTGTTAGGGAACGATAAATTCAATAATTACTCCAGCCCAATCAAACAGTCACTGAATGATATTTCAAAGTATGGCCCAGAGTCTCTTTCTTTCAAAATGGCACTAAAAATGACACTCTGGAAATCCTGTGCACAGTCCTGCCCCCTTGAGAGTCAGTTAGGGCTGAGATAGGCACTGCAATGAGAACCTCATAAAGAGAAAGATTTTTCAAAATATATGTCTGAGACACAGTGGGAGTTGCTTTGTTGAAAGAAAGAGTACTACTTGTTTGTTGCCTTTTTTTTTTTCCTTTTTTATTCTTTTGGTTTATTTTTGAAAGCTATAGGCAATTCCTAATTAAAAAAATAAATAAACAAAAACAGGTGGTTATGTTTTTAAGAAGGAACAATTTGCTATACAGCCTCCCAAACAGAAATGGATACACACACAAGCCTCCTACCAGGTGGAATTTTCTTAGCTGCCAGAAAGCATTCTTTCTCTTGCTTTCTCTATTTTACCATAAAATATAAAAAAGACCCAAACAATATTGAAAATATACGCTGGAAGGAATCTTCTGGAAAGAAAAAAAGACTTATGCCTAGCTGGAAGCAGCTTTAAAAAAATTACTTTGCCACAATATTTCATGCTACACATTTTCTATTGCACACTTTCCCAGAATGCCTGTCCGAGTTCAGCACTGAACATGACTAAGAATGTAAAGAAACATCAGAAAGATCTAAAAGGATCTAAAAAGAAAGTAGAGGTAGAACAGTTAAGAACTAGAAACGGGCTTGTATGTTTGTTCACTTTAAAAAAACAGAGCTGAGAATTTTCTCCTTAAAGTTCTATTTGAAAATTATTAGGACATGAATTTTAATTTTCTAACATATTTCCTAAAAATGTATATCTACTAGAAGTCTCAAAATAAAAATACTAAAAGTATTTAACATTTTCAAAATTTGAGACATGATTCTCTGAACATTTACTCTAAAAGGATTTTTATGAACCTTACCTGGTGATAACAGCTCTTTTTACAGATACTAGTAAAAACATTAGGGAATAAAAGTGTATAAGATGAGAGCATGAGAAAGGATAGCAGAAGAATTTTTCCAATTACAGTTTTTGCTACATCTTTATCATCACTGATATGTTAACTGTTATGGGTTGTACATTTTGCCCATTAATAGTTTCCAAGGAAGTATTTAGGATTATTAGGATTCTATGGTGATAATTTAATTTGATATAAAATTAATTTTATTGTCACTGTTGCAAGACACACTATTAATCTCCCATTCTTGAAGAACCAGCATCCCTATTAGCAACATTAAGAACCATAATTTCCCTCCAGCCCAAATGCATGTATATGTTTTGTCTGACTATTTATCTTTCTAAGAATAAGTTGTAATTTGTATGTAGAATTTTTTCTAGTATTACTAGAAGTGGTGACTGAAAGTCTGAGCTTGTAATCATCACCTTGAATGATTGCAAACAAATGGAAGAAAACAAAAGTAGAGTTGTTATATCTTTAGTAATCAAACAACAAATAACTAGAAGTTCATCAATGAAATTAAGAGATATTCATTAATATTCACCTAAAATACATATATATTTTTTTTTTAAAGTCACAGCTACATAGAACCAAAGTAATTATTCTCAAAATTACATAGTACAATGAGGAGAAACACACATTGAAATAATCTCTTTAAAAATTGAAACATCAAATCCCCATTAGCATCCCTATATTGTTAGGCTGCAATAAGAGAAACCTGCAAAAAAAGGTTACCTATCCCTAGTAGATAAAAGATCAGAAGTAAAATTTTAGTCAAACTAGACATATCTGATTCTACAGAGTTCCTTTACTATTCAAAATTGAAGAAATATAAATTTCTTTCTGCTGCCTGTCCTACTACTAAGGTAGCACCATTTAACTACCAAGATGATAAATTGTTATTTTATCTTGAACTCTAAATTTATCACTTGTAATAAAATATGGAATACCAAATGTTTATTTATAGTTAACAAAGTTTTGCCCTGCATTTTTACAGTTTAAAGTCTTTTTTAAATATGAGATCCTTAATTAACTGCAAAAGAATAAACACAAAGGGAAGTCATGGTGCTATTTGTCTACTCAATTTCCTTTAATCATAATTTCTAATTAAGCATTGAAACCTCCAGACAGCATATTCAACTTATGAAAATCATATGTAATTTGCAATACTTTATAACACATAGGAGTTGTTCCAAGAGAACTTCATTTTTCATTTATCATGTAGTATTCAACACATTGTATGTACTGAAATGGTTTGCCTACGGCTACTTTGACCAAAAAGGTATAAATGTCATTAAAAATGTAAATATACCACAGGCTAAACTATTGAAGATATGAAGTCTAGCAGAGTCATGAGCTTCTGGGATTTTTTTTAAATTTAAGAAGAGAAGAGAAAGTTTAATGTAAGCACAATATACGGCAGAGTCTTGATAATTTCTGGTCTTCCAGAGAAAGTCAGGAATAAATACCATCTACCAACCATTAAAACATACATGTGTTGTTAAACCCAGGGAGGACTGACTACAGAAATCAAACTGAATGCATGCAAAGTGTTTTGAACATGAAAAGTGTATGAGGGAAAGCATGATCTATTATGTATATTTAGTAGGGAAATTAAAATAATATGGAGGTGTCCTTGATTGGCTGCTATTAACTGCTTTTGCTCATACCCTTCCATATGTATAGTTATGTATGAGTCACAGTGCCTAAGAGAAGAGACAGAATCACAATACTTATAGAAAAGTGTATATTTCAGTACTATCAAGGCTAGGGTACAGATGAAAAAAAAAAGTTGTCTATCAAGGCCTTAAACAATAACTTTTCTCATGTCATCATTCCAGTACAAGAAATACCACAAAAAAGACAGTTTGCTCCATTCCTTTTTATAGGACTAAATTCCCTATCATAAAACTAGTCATTATGAAAATATCTACTCTGCATTCTCAAATAACCAAACCTACCAGCACTGGAAATTTTATTATATCATGTATTAATATTACATACATTAAATTTCATAAGATTTACTTGGTTGAACAGAGCAACTAAATTAAATTTTGATTTATAATTAAAAACTAATCAATCATTTCAAGAACATTAACACAGCCCACATTATATCTTTGCTACTCTTGTATCTCCAGAAATTGTAGTGCAAGTTGTCAGATAGTGTTAGTCATCAATTTTGTGCAGTAGGCAATGTTTGTGGCAATGCAGTGTTTAGAATGGGATAGTCATGGCATAATGAGTTATTGGATTAATGATATGTTTATTACACTACATATATATGTAGAAAATTGTAAATATATGGAGAAGTATTACATTTTAAAATTACAGAGATCTCAAGTTTCCAATAAGTCTCCATTCTTGTAAGCTGTGCATGATCATCAAGGAGAGATACAGGTAAAAATAGGAAGAAAAGCAAAGACATTATGAGGAAAAGACCAGAAGCATTTTATAATAGCATGTGCATGATTACTTATCCCCTAGGTCAGAATGGGGCTACCTGTACTTCCCACAGAGTTAAAAAGTGTGGTGATTTTGAAATATGAATAATTTCTCTTAAAATTATTAATTTGAAAATTCTGATACAATAGGTCGATGTATTTATAAATTATTCATTTGGTATGGTTATGCTGGTAAAGGTCAGATAATAATGTGGAGTTTATGAACAGATTATCTGTACTACAAAGAAGAATTGATTTCTTTCACTGTCAATTCTAATTTAGTAATTTTTAAGCAAAACATGGTATGTGTGATTAAGCAAAACCTTTTAGCAAATTTGGCTGAAAAGTTGCCCATCTATCAAACCAGTGACTTATTGGATCAAAGCCAGGGTTCACAACACCTTGCCCACATAATTTCATACAAATAAATATATTCACCCTTATCAATAACTATTGGAATAGAATTAGACTGTGATCAAATACTTTTTTACCACAACATTCCTAAAAAAAAATTCTGTAAGATAAAGTTCATTACACTCGACTTCTCATGGAAAGACCAGTGATATTAAATCTTAACAACTATCTTAATGAAAACTGTCATTTCAATGATGTAAAACTTGAAGAATTTTGATTTCTATTTAACAAACTTAGAGATATTCTTCAAAATATGCTATACACTTACAAAAATAACAAACTGGTTATAGACTAAAAATACTATGAAGACCAAAATCCTATTTTTTTCCTGTTATTGTTTTGAGCTCATTGAAAGAAGTTAAATGGATTCTCCATTGAAAAATATTTACATCAGCAACCCCTTAACCCAGAATTCTGCTTATTAGTCTTGTGAAAATTTGAGAAGTGCCTTTTGAACTGTTTCACTCAGGAGTTCCTATCTAGCTCCATGCAGAGGATGTCTCAGCACTACTCTAAGCACTACTCAGAGCACTACTTTGTTGCTCACATGTATGCAATAGTTTCAGGTTCTTTGTGACATAATTGGAGAGCTGTGGAGTGGGGCAGCAGCAGAGGACCCCGAGCCTTCCAGTGTATGACCTAAAGGTAAAAGTCCCATATGCTCCTTTATATAAAGGCAGTGAACTCTCCTGAAGAAGAAAATTTTCTGATATTTCAGCTAGGGGAAGAAATAAACCAGTCAACTTGAGTTGTTATCCATGGAGTTTAAGTGCAGTAGGATAGTAGAAACATGAGAGCACTGTTTGTTTCCTTCCACAATACACCAGGACAATTATACTATTTTTCCATTATATTACAATAAAGCATGAGACCAAAGTTCAAGATGCCCTTCTTGGATAAAAATATGTAAGTTTTCATTTGACTTCCAGTAAGCATTTTACTACCTAAGAGCTCTTGAGAATGACAGGCACATTGTCTAGTTCTATCAATAGATATTTATCTGCCCATTTCTCATTTTCTGATAGCATTTACATTCTCTGTAATCTGGAGGGAATTAATGCTCTCAGTATCCATGTGAAGCAAGAAATAAAATTCCCTTTTGCCACATAGAATATAGAGTAACTTAATTTTTCTCATGATTTGGAAGATTGAACTCATATATTTTTAATTCCAGACTAAGTCTTGTCTCTGGTTAAGCAATTATTAAAACAGCTGGGAAATATAAAAGTGTTTTCATCTGAACTAAACAGAGCAAACCAGTAATATTTTATGAACACATACAATGTGGGGCATTTTCCTGCAAAAAATCTAAAATGAAAAACAGGCTTCTGATTGTAATATCAATAAAGAGCAGAGTGCTGTACCCTGTGTTTAGTGCTGGGGTTATTTGATATAAAATTGGTATAGGATGACAAAGGAAAAAGGAACAAATGAAAATATATAAATGAAGAGAAACCCAAAATTCATCTGTTTGGAAGCAGGAGTAAGAAACAAGAGAATGGTTGAACCTCACAGAATTTTAATTTGAACATTGATAGAAAAACAGCTATGTCTAATGCTTTCATTTGTATTTGTCTTGGTCTAATGAGGAAAATTCAAACTCTTAAATGTAAGGACTGTTATAGGACATTAACCAGAAAAAATAGCAAATTAAGGAAATCCTTAAATAAGATTATACTACTCAGTGAAGAAACATTACTATGGTTTTATAGGCAGTAAAAATTTTGGAAAATATTTGGAAAAGCACAGGGGGGAAAAACGTGGGTATTTAAAATAATATTATTCTGTAGGCCAATCAAAATAAAAGTCAACTTAGAGAATAGAAACACACATTTCTAAAATCCAAATGCATACTAATATGTCAATTAAAAATGTAAATAGGCAGCAATTTTATTAAATTTTCTCTTATTTAAAAGGATTTTCATAAAATATTTCTTTTTCTAAAATTTTTCTGAAATGATAAAAACTTGGTCCTGATACTGTCTTTATCTTTATGTTTCAAACACTTTTTTTTTGTTTAATTGCAAAATAGTGTTTTTTTTCAAATATGGAGGCTAAACCTAAACTCCAAAATCCAGGTGAACTTCTTCCATCCATGTATTCATTGGTATAAGATTCTAAAAGTCATGTCAGTCCCTCAAGTGTAAAGCACTGTTAACAGCTATTCCATCTAGAGAAATGGTTTAAAATAAAACAGTAGTGTCATTTCTTTTTTCCCTACCAAAAATGCAATTGATCAAAATTATCTAAGTATTTCAAAGGAATGCATTGAATCATATCCCCTATCTTAAACTTCTTCAAAACATTCTAAAAACCACCAGTTTGGAAAATTTATTACTTTTTTTACCTTCTCTTAGCACTATCTTCCAGGTAGTTACAACATGTTACAGAATCTTAAGTTTTAAGATTTAACTTTAATGTATCTTGCTTTATACTTTTCTTTTATTAACAGCTGAAAATTAAAAAAGGCAAAATTTGAGAAATTTCTTGGAAGGGAATTTTCCCTCCTAATTCCCAAACTCCTCTAAAGAGAAATAAAATTATAACTAAATCAGAAAATACTTCTACTGATATTGCAATATTTCAGTACAATTAATTTTTGTTACATTTATCTTGGGTATCTAGAAAAAAAAAAACAAAAAAAAAAAACCGTAGCAAAAAGGAACAAATTATCACCAATGAAACACTTGGATACATACAAAGAAACAGACTTTTGGACAATGGAGGATTTCTTTTAATCTATTCTTTCAGAAGGTCTCTGGAGAAGCAATACTGCAAGATACTACTAGGGGGTCTATACTATTTTTAGCACTATTACCTGTTTATTTTTTACATACTAATCTGGGGTTGCAGTCAGAAAAAGTAAAAATGCATTGTTCAGTAAAATGAAAATAATGCTTTGAAATGCTTATGGATGGTTCTTAAACCAAAAGATTGGAAAAAAAAGGCATTTTAACAAGCTGATATATCAAAATTGTTGCATTTTACAGTCCTTATGTTATAAATAATAATGATTTAATTTTAAAGGAATAAGGGTATCTTAGAAAATGAAGTTGCTTGACAAAGAATTTATTGAGTACAAAAATAGTTTGTAAATGGAGCTTGTGTTTTATAAATTCAAGTTGTTTTTTCACAAGACGTGCACTAGAAATGATAGTGGTAAGGTTGCTTCCATGTCAACATGATATCTCAGGAACAGATTCTTGTTCTGAACAATGAAAACAAAATCTGTATTAATCTGGATCTGACAGAGGATTTTTTTATTGATTATTTAATTGAAAGACAGTCTTTCCTGTCCAAATCACATCTAGCAGTATACCACCCTATTGAATCAGATCAATTTTCCTCATCTTGCCTATGAAATACAGGAGAAGGAGAGTTAATATTCACATTCAGCTATATTTGAGCAGAGAGGGTTAACAAGAATATATTTTCCTTTCCTGGACATACAACGGTCATCATGTAAAATTCAAAGTCCTTATGAAGGGAAAGGGAAGGATACTAATTGCCTCCAAAAGTTGTGCCCATGCTGTTTCTCAGGATATTTGCTGCTAAAAACTTCAAGCCAAGACATACAATAAATGGGATGTTCCCTTTGAGCGACTAATAAATTCATCTTAGTCGTATGTTTTCTCCATGGCACATGATACAAGGTTTGCATCACGCTCAGGATTTCATGGTCAGGGAAGAAGAAGGAAGCAGAGGATTTTCAGAGTGATGGCATTTTTATTTTCAAGTCTCTATTACATATGGCAGAGCCCTGCTCTCCTGGAGATGGATGAACAACTGCCATGACACATGAGAAGTGGTGAATGAATTGGGAAGTGGTAATTGAGCTCCTTGTTTTGGCATGCTTGTGTGCACAAATTTTGCTTTCCCTATCAAACTGTCTTTACCCCAATCCAAGCATTTTCTCACTTCTACTCTTCCCATTCTCATCCAAGCCTGACTGGGGAGAGTGAGAGTGCAGCTGTGCGGGGCTTGGCTGCTGGCTGGGCTAGAACCACAGCCCTTACACACGAGATTACCTCCAGTTACTATCAAGCGCATCTCAGTGCTGACTAGATTCCAGTGGTTGCCTGAGAAGCCCTGAATAATACACTTTTTACACCTGGGGCACTGAAAAAGAGATCTCATTATATCCTATTATTGTAATGGCCAACAGAATGCCAAGAGCATATTAAATACAGTACTACTAATGAATATAACACAGTGTAGAGAGTAGTTGGAATTCCAACTGTTTTGCATAATTCTTGTAAGACTAACCATAAAATTATCTGACTATCTTTTAAAAATTACTTTACTTATTCTCTCTTCTGTTTTAATTCTAATTAATTCCCGAGTTATTTAGAAAATTGTTTCCCCCCCCTTTTTTTTTCATTTTTTTAAATTTAGTATTTGAGAAAAAAAATATTAAAATTTACATCTTGAAGAAAATAAAACTGTTATAAATCCTCATATGAAAGAAAGTGGAAAGAAACTACATTCAATACTGTATCCTGGTCACCCTTAAATTACTTCAAAACTATTTGAAACACTGACAATAAAAAAAATAGTAATATAACTATAAAAAAAAATACATTCTTTCCTAAACTAAAAGTTGGTTCATATTCATGAAAGAAGTTTGAAACAGGTTAATCATGTTTAAATGTTTTTCTTCACTGGAGTGGGCAAGGAAAAGAATTGAAGCAGTACAATCAGAGGATGCATTCACTGATGATATTAGACAGTGATATTCATTACAGAGACATGCAAGAGAACTGAGAAGTCTTTTTGAATCATGGAAATTTTGTAGGGAGAAATGGGAGCAAAAATAAAGTTCAATGTTCAAATATACTCAGTGGTTTGACTATTCCTATTAAATAAATAGCATTATAGATAGCATCAAGTGAATACATTGTGGTAAAAGTAAGACCTTACTTGATTTCCTATGCACCACTAATCAAAACCAAGCACTCCTTAGGCATGCAAATATGCCTTCTTCTCTTCACATTTTCATGAAGTCTTAATAAAACCCACAGAGTTCTGAACAGAACAGTTAGAACTTCCAGAAAGAGGCTCCTGAGAAATAAGAGTACTAGATACTTTCTGAGGAGAAATCTGAATGTTTTTAAAAGTTTTTCATAATTCCATATAGTAAGTAATGTTTTTTAAGACCTTGTCAAGTAAACATTGCCAGAAAATTCAAAAGGGGTCAATGGTCACATCAATCCTTAGAGTGGTGCACCCCTTTTTTGTTGCAGACATTGGCTTGAGTGCACTGAAAGCATTATAGCTGTCATACCCAATATACAACCTGAATTTTATCAGTTAAAATGAAGTCTTTAATGAAGGTATATTTTTGTTTATTTTCCAAATCCATCTTGGACTTCACATTATTGATTGCAGCCAGCCGAGCTGCAAAGCTTGGATAATGAAGTCTGTGCAACTAAACCAATCCTCCTTAAGAAATGTAGGAGTAGAAAACCCAACCTCTACATATCTCCATTACAGGAATCTGATTTACAACCTGGCAAACCAAGTCTAGTTTTGGTGACTGCAAGCAACTGTAGGCAAGTTCTGTCATATAACATTCATGATACTTACTAAATGGTGAATGCTAACACAAATTTTTGTTTGGTGAGATGAATTAGTCACTTGAAAGTACTCACTTTCCAAATTTCCTTTCTGTCCTCAATCTTATTATTTTAAAATAATTGCCTTTCATATACCAGTTAAAGACATTTTTTTCATAGCTTAATGTAGCCCTTCAGCATCGATCTGGACAGCAGTGCCTTATGTAATGCAAACTTTATTATATATTCAAGAAGGAAAGGGAGATACTCATTTATTTTTCTAAGAAATTACTTTAAATTTTAAATACTTGTCAAATTCAGTCTGACAAGTTCAATATTTACCAGTTTACTTTAGCAGAGAAACATAAGAGAATATTTGATATCCCAGTACAAAGTAATCTACAGTTTACACCTCATTTTCATCTGGTATTGATCAAGATAACTGAAGCAATCTCATTTGATGCCGAAGATAAACCGGCTAGGAGTTGGCTTCTTCCTAGTATAACAGTAAAGAGAAGAGTACTGGAGTCTGGACTTTTCTTCTTCCTCCTTTCATCCTTCACTCAATCTATATTTTATTTGCAGTGATGTGGTAGATAAGAACACTCTCTATAATTTTTTTACAAGTTACACCCTAAGAAAATATCTCTATTTCTCATACCCTTATTTTCTAAAGTACTTTTAAAGTAATTTTCTTGCTGCAATGTATTATTCTGATCTTATCCTCTATTTTGTTTTCATTTTAGTAGGATCATCATTTTCATACTGCCAGCACTGTTATTATTGCAGTTCAACGTAGTTCACAAAGAGCCAGTCACGTTTATTTCTTAATTGTTCTGAAGTTATAGCCTCTTTTATCGGTGTACTGCTAGGTGTTTTTCACACCTCTTTTTTCACAAGTTTGAAATTTTTAGCAGATTTTTTTCATTATCTTGGAGTATGAATCATGACAGTACAGAACTCTGCTGTACCACAATACTGCATTCATATTCAGTAAATTGTAGGAATTTAAAAGTGCTTCTCTTTTCTAATATGTTTTCACCCCTGGTTCTAATTCTCCACAGTATATTTTACTCCTCACAGTTCACATTAATCTAGAATTTATCCATTCTCAGCTCAACTTTTAACTTTATCCTGAATATCCAAACTCCATGTGCTCGGCTTTTTGTCTTTTTCAGTTGCTACATTATTGTGCATACGATGTGTTAATGCAGTTACCTGTTTTGGGGATCTTAACTTCCCCTACCCACTAAAGGTACGATGTTCAGTATATTCAAAACTAATCAATTTCCTTGCTATCATTTCATGGAGAATGATGAACACAGAGGAAAGAGCCTCCTAATGGACCCCGAGAGCAATTGCACGCACTAAAGAAACAAACTGTGGCAGAATTTTTGACAGAAGTAAGGGATATTGCATTCCGCTATTCTATTTTTAATGCAAAAGTTCTTTTTTCTAAATTATAAGAAGTTTCTCCCAAATGCTGCTAGATTCTCTCCATGAGTGACTCTGAATGTTGTGTTCTGAGCCACAAATTCCAGCATTTTCTCTTCAGCTTTGGCATAGCAAATGCTTCAAAAAGAATGAGAAATGGAACTGATATACAGGGTAGTATTCCTTCTCACCTTACAAGAGCCAGAGGCACAAGGATAACAGATTTGAAGGCTGTATCCAAAGCATTGCATTTAATGGACATAATGGAAACCATTTTCCACAAAAATATCCTTTTCCCTGCTTAATCGTTGGATGCTTTTGGTTTCATCATTTGCCTGATTTCACTAGGGGCCTTCTGCCTTTTCTTTTTTTCTATCTTCAAAGAAAATTATCAAATAATCCATTTATGTTTTATTTTGTTTTAGCTTCAATAACACATAAAACATAAAAAACAAGTTTGTAATTTGAGCCAGATAGAAACACGTCAAAAAAGGTTAGGAGACAGACAATCTGTACTCACATGAAGCACAGGCACATTATTACTCAAAATAGATATGTATATTCTTGACTACTTGACCAACGCCATCATACTTGCTCTGCAATATGTTATTATTAGGGCTATATAAAATTCTTTACCAATTATTGTATGCATAAATAAAATATTAAAATAAAATCCTGATAAAAATAGTTTGCTACTATCTGTGGGGGAAAAACTCTTCCAAACAGAGTTTCACTGGTTATTTATGTTAGGCTCTGCAGTTTCTCATTTTTATTCCTTGAGAAAAAGAAATTACTGGCATGATATCGCATCAATATTTTAAATAAAAATTTGCAAAATGCAAATAAGAACAGTTAACAGCTATTTCTGTTTATGATGGGAAGTATCAAGAAATTGGAAAAAAGTTAATTGCCTAAAGGCAAAAAAAAAAAAAAAAAAAATTCCTGACCAAGAAAACAAACCTGCTCAGTATAAATGACCAAAGCTGTAGTGAGGAGAATGGAGAAAGGATATCACTAAGCCAGAATAATTTTAAAATAAATTCTACCTAACTAGATTGACAGCATAGGACAGAGGAGGAAACAGACTCCATTTAAAGGCATTTTACTGCTTCCTACAAAATAATTTCTCTTTCATCCATATAAAATTATCACAAACCCAAAACAAAAGCATCTTAAAGTTTGGCTCAGAAAATCAACATAGAAGTTGTCCTTTCGTCACAGTTTATTGAACTCTCGAGCCCAAATCTTGCATGCTATCAGGTTTCTAGTCACTCAGCAACCAATCTGTCATCTTTACTACAGTTATAAAAAGTTTTACCACTTTCCCACCTTTAACTAAGGTTTTCTATCCTTTCACTATGCTTCTGTGCTGGGAAATAAACCAGGAGCTGCAGAAAACCCCTACACAACCCTCCAGTTTAAAACACTTAGAACTTGTATAGCAAGTACTTTATGCCCAGTACAGCTGCTGGCAGAGAAATTGGCTCCGATCTTACCTCCCACGTCTCCTGTAGCTCAACAGCTTCCGCTGGGTAGTTGTTTATTTCTCTTTTCCTTTCATATCCCTGACCTTTTTTCCTAATGTGTTGAGCTGAGTTTGGAGCCACGGTGATGAATGAGATGTGATCATGAGAATCACAGTGAGGGTGCAGTGTGCGGGGCTGTTTCTCGGGCAGCAGAGTAGCAGACGGAGGAGGGGGGAAGTGGAAATCTGACAGGTTTAGCTTTCTGACAGCCCATCTTTATAGACTCTGTAAAGAATACAGATGAGACAGAGGAAAGGCAGAGACGACAATGACATAATAAATCTCAGCCCCAGTGTTTTCAGTCCAAAAAAGTAAAGAAACAAAATCAAGTTTGGGATGCTGTTAATGGTTAGGCTGCCACAGAACTGAACTTCTTCACTGTCTGCTTCTTTAGATGAGATTAATAGATACACTCCACTCCACTCCTGTTCACAATATTTCCAGGATCTGCACAGAAAACTGCAGCCTTCTCCCACCTTTGACCAAAAAATACTTTAGGTAATAAATGAGTTAGGCATTCTAGTTCCAATACACAGTGTAATAGATCTGCATAGATATAAATAAATAAATAAACAAACAAACAAAGTGGCAGAATAAAGACCAGCCTCCATTCTGAAAGCATGAGTCAGTTCCTCAGCTGCTTCAAACACTGTGTGTGGCTTCAGTGGAGCCATGCCAGTTTATACCAGGTGAGAGTCTTCTTGTTTTCCTTTGTGAAAACTTCCAAGTAAATTTCAAGTAAATTCCAAGTAAATTCCAAAACACTAAATAAAAAATGCAAGATTTTATCTAATATCAAATTTTAAAATGTTTAGAAGTTAATTCCCTCTCCAATGTCCCAGATACAGCAGAAGTTCCTTTCACTGTTTTGAATTCATTCATCTAAACATGACTTTGTGATGCAACTAGATCTTACAGATAGACTTTTTCAGAGCTGCTCTCATTTCTCAAGTTGCATTTACTCCTACAAGAGCTGCAACTTTTCACAATTCCCAGTTGTGGGGAAAAAAACAAAACAAAACAAAAGCAAAAACAAAAACAAGAATGTAAGCTATCGCTACAAAATATTTTCATTATTTTTAACCAGTTATCACTAAGCAAAAAAAGACAGTCAACATAAGACTAGCCTTCTGTCTAGATTCTGCAAAAGGCAATACTGATTTCCTTCTCAGAAGCTGTAAAGTCTGTATCCATCTTCATTCATCTGAGTCCAGTGCTAGGAATGGAATATTTAACATTCATCTTGCTGCTTTTATTAGATTACCAAGTTGTTGAATGCAATAAAGAGAAGACCATTATACTCAAGTGAACTAGCAGAAGAGATCAAAGAGCACATCAAGCACTTTAATTTAGGCAGAAGAACCACACTGAAACACACTTGTGTTTTCCCCTCTGTCTTTCAATAGCAACATCTGCTTTCAGGCCAGGTATCATGTTTTTAATAGCTTATTTGTTAACTGGAAGCAGTTAACTTGTTGAGCCTCCAAAATTATGTCTAATCCACATCCAGTCAGTTCAGCCATCCATCAGCATGTGAAAGTGCAGCCAGCACAAGCTTAGTTATGTAGTGTGTGAAAGGCAGAATTGTATGGGATGAATAGCAGTATTTCCAATAATCATTCTTTACAGCCAAGTCACTTCTGTTGGAACACGGGCTAAATTTATACAAATTAAGATTAAGAAAATGATCAAGTTTTCTTGAATATCAGACTTCTTTAAGGCATGTAAAAAAACCAGGAATAATCACTGACATTTTTCGAGAGAGAGAATGATTCTCTTCCTAAACTTGTGGGGAGGCAAGGGTAGAGGGAGGAGGGAAGACTTCCATCTTAAGATCTCAAATGATTACATAGCTCTCTCAACAGTCAGCAAAGAAGCAAAGTATCATTTCAATACACAAAAACAGTTTGTTAACTTACAGAATTAGGGAAATTTAGGTGTTTTATCCAATATTTCTGAGAAACACAAGTGTAGAAACTCTGACCTCCAATTTCCCGATCTAATTCTGAAATGCTGCATTAGACAAGCCTCCTTTCTAAAATTTGTCCTGAAGCCCCAAGTGCAGTATTAAATGCTATATACTTATCAGCTCCATTATATTTAGGCAGAATAATTTTATTTCTTCTACTATCTCTAGATAAACAATGACAAAACAACAAAAAATATATTATCTACAAGAAATTACATTTCTTCCTATTGTTTCCTCTGGCACAATTTTAAAATGCTGTCAGCTTTTCTCCTATGGAAATAAGGAGGATGTGAAAAAGAAAATAGTAAAAAAAAAGTTATATAAATAGAAATAATAATGTAAATACATTAAGTAAAAAAGCAAGCCAACAAACACACACAAATAATCAATTTACATATGTGGTACTCACCAGAGAACCAACCTTGTTTATAGTCTCTTGAAACTACTGTCAATTATTACAGATATTTCAACGCTGTTCAACTTTTCATATATATCTAGAGCTGAAAATTGTCATATTGATAAGCTAAGGCTTCCTTTTCTACTGGCTGCAGCTTTTGCACTGTTTGTTTTAAACAGATTACAATAAGGAAGACAGATTCTGAGATTACTTTTGGAAAAAAGGAAAGACAGCAACAAAGTCTTTACAATTATTCCTGTGTAGTCATAATTCCAGCTCTTAATATCTGCTAACCTGTGACAATAATGATCTTTAATACCCATGCCAGATCTTGCCCTACTCTCCATTAATCTCATAATTCTACACCTCAAAACAAAAAGGTTAGTTCACATAAAGAGATGAAAAGAGCATTTTTCTCCTGGCCGGTAATGATTTTTAAAGCATATGCATCTTCCTAACGTCTTGACAGTATAAAAAACAAACCTAACCTCTACAGTCAAGAATCCTTATGTTTGGTTCTTTGCTTTTCAAAAATTTCTCTCTGGGGGTGTAGTTGAACATTGAGAAAAAAATTCTGGTAGAAAAATACATTGTCTACCCACCCAAAGTCAAGCTGTCATCTCAGCTGAGGATGTTGACATTCAGTGTTACATTCAGGTGATGACAGAATGGGTGAGGCTGCTGCTTAATAGGACTACCATCAGTGGAACTGTTTCAGCCCAAACCTGGGGACTAGTTCCATTCTTATGCAAAAACCATGAAATTTTTACTCTTTCCAGACTATTGCCTAAACAAATCTCTTGTACTCTATGTAGGATGTTAAATTTTAACACTGAGTATTATTTATAAAGCTGGGGACTAGGAAGGAGTCTGTTTGAGATTTAGATTACCTGGTCATTCCACTTAAAAATACAGGACAAAGAACCCTACTTGAGTGGAGTTAGCTAACAAATATGTTATTTTCTTAACAGAGAGTTTTGGTCCTGCATTATCAAACAGCTCGAGTTTACAAACAGCATAACTGTTACCAGAACATGCATGGGTCTGTAGAATTATTTAATCTCAAAACAGGAGATATAAAAGAGTATCCCGGCAAGCTGAATAGCATCTAAACAATTCAGTGAGATCACACCCTTTTTTTCACAATGTCCTAATCTTTGACAACTGCAAAGCTAACACAGCCAGTTTTTCTGTGAAAAATCTTTTAGTAGTGTCATGGAAAGGAACAGCCTGACCCCTAGAAGATACTCTGAGATAGGAATAGAACATAAGAAGGGCTCAGGCTGGCATATCAGATTGCAAATGAATAAAGACATCCTCAAAAGGGGTTCAGAATTAAGTGGTTAATCAAAACCCTGTGCAGTAAGTCCCCTCATTCTGGTGTGAAGGCACATGAGGGGAAGAGCAAGAGTGCATATCAGAATGTGCACCAATTCCTGAGGCACTGTCACAGTCCAGTGAGAGAAGAGACCTCATTGTTCTTTCCTGTTCTGTCCCTGTATGAGACAGGATTCACCAAGGGAATGAGATTTGGTTATGGAGGAAGAGTTATCACACATAGAACTTTAGAAAAGGGTATTTGCATGAGACTGTACTTACTCTCAATTTTAGTGGTTTGTTTTTTTTTTTTTCCTTCATTCCTTAAGGGTAAGGGAAAAATATTTTTGGACTAGTTGTAGCTTGGAAAAAAGAAAGAAATCATAGCCTTCCAACCTCATTTTCAGAGAGCAGACTAAACTCTCTCTTGTTTTTTTTTTTTTTTCCTATACTTATTAAGAGTGTGACTTATAGAATGTAGGTATATAAATAAATACCAGTTTCTGAAAGGTCAGACAGAAAGGAGTTTGGTGGGAAGGTTCCATCCAGGCTGCTATGATTTGACTGGACGTTCCTCTTAGCGCAATATTTGATATTGTTACGAACAAAAAGAAAAGCTGGGGTAAGAAATTTATTTACAACTTTATTTGTTACATTACCACACATTACCAGCTTTCACAGACGAAACAGAATCTGAACTCGGCATGAAAAATAGTGCTGGAGCTCATTAAATCAGTTGAAAAAATATTGCAGGATGACATCCCTGTTGGAAAAGTTGAATTTGGTGTTATCACCTTTCTCAAAATAAAGTGTTAATGATTCCTCCTATGAACTTCTACCACATGAAACAAACTTAGACAATCTGTTTTCTCAAGAACAGAAGAAAATTATTTCATATGTATTAAAAAGAATAAAACTAAGACTGCAACATTAACATTTTTCCTATTCTGTCATTGAGTCAGTGACTTTTAAACCTTTTCAAGAGTCTTTAAAAAGTACAGTAATATTAGTCTAAAAACATAGGGATATCCTCAGAGTAGTCTCAGTAAGTCAGACTTCACTGTCAAATTTTCATGATTAAGGAACTGATGATCTGTCCCAGTATGAATAACATCTCCCTGCTAATAATGGAAACACTTTTTATATCCAAAAGAGTATATAGGTGTATATGTGAAAATTATAAGCAGTACTACCAGTATATTACAAGCACATGTACACATATAGAGTACATATATACACACAAGTTTAAAGCAGAATAGAATACCTACAAGTTAAGGTATTACCAAAATATGCAATATAAAAATCACTGCTGGGTTATAAAAACACATGCTCAAGCCCATTGCCAACACAGACTGGTGTTATTTTGGCAATTGTCTCAGAAAAGCTGAAAGCACAATATGCAATAGCACAAACCATGGATGTAAAATTATTTTGTAGCATAGCTAGCCTGCATGCCTTTTTGCAGTATGGAACAAGAAGTGAGTATAAAAGTAAAGAAGAATTTATCAGAAACTTTTCCCCATTGGAGTTTAGATTCCATATAGTATATAATATATAGTGATGCTATTGGTTACTACAGGGTAAGAAAAAAAAATTAAAAAATACTCCTGTTTTCATCCCTGGATCTCACTCTATTTTTGAATATATTTAATTTACCTAGATAAAATGGATGGTCTTTAGGATTTGGCCAGATCAGATAGGTTTAAAAGAGAGAATTGGAAACAGATCATTAAATATATATTTAGTTTCATACTCAGACTTTTTCATTTTATTTATCCAGCATACTAACAGCTTGGAAAATCAGCAAAATCCTTTAGTTTTAATAAAATATCAATAGTTTCTATCACCCACTTCTTCTTCTCTTTGGTATATTTTGTGTTTAAAAATGTGAAAACCACAGTGTGCAGTACTTTAATAAGAATGAACACCATATTAATAATTCTACTATTTACCTTCCAGTGGTGAGCCAGCTCCACATTACAGAGATTCAACTCATTCCTGAGCCCCTTGCTGAATGACAACAAATGCTGAAACTGCCTGCCTTGGACCCTTCTCCAGTGGTAGGTAAATATCAAATAGACTTTAATTATGACTTATTGTATCATGAAGTTCACTATTTAACTGCTCCAGTCCTGTGTGAATTTTAGTACACAATGTTTAAGTCATTACACACAGTTGCTGTCAAGAGGAAAAAAAGCCAATATCCACTAAAATTCAAGCCAAAGTATATTAATACACAGAACAAGAAGAATATGAAAGTTCTTTTCTCATACCTAAAATGCATATAACTGGCAAAGAAGTAGCAAACTTATTACAGCTTGCTATTCCATTATATGTATGTATATATATTTATACTCTGTAGTGATTGGCTTCCTTAACGATAAAGGTCATGAGTGTACACATTAACTCACTAAGCAGCATGGGTATCTGTCAAAGCAGACAAATAACTAAATCCGTTTTGTTGAGGTATCTCATGTGAGGAACACAGTCTAGAACCCTCCAGAAAAAGCCTTATAGTTCACTGCACTTTAAACAGAGAATGTTACATAAAATGTCATTTCCAAACACAAATGATGGCATACAAGGAAATCATTTAAAACAAGGAAATATAAATATAATCATTCATTTATTTTCATTATTTTTTTCATCCTTCACTGATGTCTTTGAAGAATGCACATAATTTTTGAATGATTGCTCTGAGACAGAAAACAAAATGTCTTTTTTTTTCTCATATTTTTGATCAATACGGAATATTCATCACTAAAATGCTTCCTATTTGGTCACAGAGCACAGAAAAGCTTTTATTCTCATTTGTCCTTGAAGTTTAGAAGAGGACCACCTACATGTCTTGAAGTCAAATGAAAAAATCCCAAGAATCTGAGAAACCTCAGAATATTTGGGGAATTTTTGTGCATATAAAGCAGAAAGCTTTTTTTAAAAAAGAACCACAAATGAAACTTCTTGGTTCAGGAACTAAAGAACATAGCTGCAAGTTTCCATGACCCTTTCACAAACTCATGAATGATGGCTATGAATCATGAGAGGAAAATGAAACTATTGATCAGGCTGCCAGTCAACCTTTGTCAATAATTATGCAGAATTAGCTCAAACACGTGGCAGATTCTATAATCTCATCCTTATTCTGAAACTGTCTACCTGTAGAACCAACACTTCTAAGTCACGCAAACAAGACTTGAGAAACATTATGTCTAATTGTTCAAGTACTTCCCTCTCCAAGCAATATTTACATTTCCTGTACTTCACATACAGCTAAAACCAGTATTTTGGAGGTATGGGCTGTGTGCTTCTTGTGCAGAGAAGACTTTACGTATTTGAGCAGAATGTACATTTCTGGGGTACCTAAAGGATGTTAGAGGATCAAATACTTGACTGTAAATTCATCTGGATAGACAACTAAAAGAAAATTAAACCCCATTATGTTCTGGCACTTACTTAGAGGTCAGTGAATCAGTGAACCTCAAATCAATTAAAATTTGGTGAGCTGTAATGTTCAAACCATCAGCACTTAAACATTCAGGAAAGTGTCTGCATTACAGGAAAGTTATTATTCAGCCACTGCTTGTCAAGTCTGATAAATGGCCATCCCTTTTGGCTTACTAAAATGCATTACCACAGGCTAGAGCTAATATTGCCAGACTGAAACTGGTAAAGGCTATGCCCTACGAGAGAGAAAAAAAGCAACGTGCATTTCTCTGTATAAAGTAACAAAGTGAGAAGCAATAATCATTCATATACTTTACACATTACATATGGAGACAAATACACCAATATTTCTTAACTATATGAATAATTACCATTATTTTTATTACTCTATGTGTTATATACTGTTGCAACACTTCATTATGACTTCACTGTCTCACATGCTTAATTTTATGAGATGTGAAAAATGATGTAGCTGCATCTTATTAAATTAAATTAGACACCACATGTAGTTTAAGCAATTTCTGTAATTACTCTGTAATTTCTAAAATACGTATAATATGAATACACAAATGATATAAAGCTCATTTTTATATAAACAGAGTAATTAATACAGAAATCTCAAGCTCTCATGACTGTCAAAAACAATGCTAGCAAACTTTAGGAAGGGTTGGCATAGTGCCTTCAAAGATTTTAGAAGAAATTGGGTAATCAGCTTTCAGCATAATAAACATATGCATGCAGCATACAAATTAAATTCAATATGTATTATATAATAAACATTCTAGGATATGAAACTATGATTCACCATTTGTTTTTCTCTGGATAAGAAAGACTAACTGTAACTGTGCTCATCTGAATTGGAAAAAAACAAAATCTCGCTATTAGAATGCACAATGTTAGAGGTGGCTTCTACCACATCTGTGTTTAATTTTGATGATCAAACTTTTACCATGCACAGTTCAAGCTGGACAAGATTTCAGAGGAAAAAGGTAAGACTCAGTGTATGAGTTACTATGAGCTTTCCCATTTTCTCACAGGCAATATCACCATTACTTTTACCAGTGTTACACCAACTTAAAATTGTCCAGTGCAATAGCAAGTCAAAGCATTAGTGTATATTAGAAGGTAAATGACAGCTGTTTAAAAGGGAATTTGTGTACCAAGGGCAAAAACTATGAAGGTGATGGATACAAAAGGAATAATATAAAAATCTCTTATGTATTTTATATGATGGGGTACACTCCACATATTGTACAGGTTCTTTTGAATAAACATTGTGTTTGGTATTACGAATGAAACCCCATTTGTCATTACTTTGTCACCATATTACTGACTGGAATAATGTGGAAACACGGAGATTATCATGCATCTATATTTTTTCTTTATTGTTAGCTTTCAATATGTCTTTCCCAGGAATCCAGACTATCAGAGTTCAGGATTTTTTTCTAGCCATTGGAGCATTTTGAGGGAAAGGACAGTAGTTTAGACTAATTTTGTAATGATTTTCTTCATCCTGGCTTAGAGAATATCCATAGCGCTCAGTCATGCTTATCTCCTATGACTACATTAGGACCAACAGTCCTAGCTACTGCAGAACAATTTCTTTTTGACTTCTTTAGCAGGGACTAGGGGACATTCACAACAAGAAATTTTTAATGTTTGTTCTACAAACTATTCTTGGTTTTCTATGTCAATCTTTCAACAATTCATGGTTATGGACAAATTTTCCTCCAGCAAAATGCGGCGAAATCTAGAACCAATTACAGAACAACTCGACCGGAAGTCTACATATTTATATCTCAATTAGTGACAGATAAGCTGTATAGAAAAAATGCAATATGTTAAACTTTCTACAAAAATCTTTATAAAAAGGAAAAGTATTTTGAACCCCAGAAAATAAAAAATTCTGTAGTTTATTTCTAGTATTAATGCTCAGGGAGAAGTACTTTATAATCACTCCTGCCTGATAGAAACCAAGTTCCTGAAATCTCATTATTATATTCACTTGCACTATTTCAATTCAGAAGAGTGTCTTTCACAAGCACACATCATATTTATAAGCATTGTCTGTTACTGTGCAAGGGTTGTACATCCAACAGAAAAATAATCATCTTTATCACAATTTTATAAATGTAAACCATGCAACACATGCAAAGTTTAACCAAACAACTTGTCAAAACTCATACAACACGTGTGTAGCAGACCCAAACCTAAGACAATCAAGTTACAAATCAGTGCCGTAAATAGAATATGAAAGAGAACTCTCATTGTTAGAGAGACAATTGTAATGTATAGGATCTTTACTGATGTTGATCCGGGTTTCCTTCTTATTTGGTTTACCAATTCAACTGATCTTACAAAGGAAAAGAAAGATAGAAAAATCAAACCAATAATCTACTTATTTCTGCAATCACATATATCAACTGTACTAAATTATAGATAAAATTATGTAAAAGTTTCCATAAAACTACCCATGATTTGTAATGAGTTACATACCACATGAAACTATTTTAAAGGAGGTTTAGGGTTAAAATCTAAAAATAAAACAAAACAACTACATAGCACTTCCTCTTTACCAATGTCTAAAAATGAAGTTAGGGAAAAAAATATCTGTAATTCACTATAATAAGGAAGTGACTTGCCCAAAACCCGGGAAAAATTCATTAGAACAGTATCCCACTTGAATGCCCCACTCCAGAAACATAAAAGCAGGGTAAGTTCTGTTCTGATCGACAAGTGATAATTATCTGAATGGGAACAATCTAGTTTCACTTGAAACCTCTTGTGCTTTTGTTCTTTATTGGTATGCCATCAGACTTACTGCCAATTAGAATCACTTCTGATTTGCTTCTGGCAGAGGACAAAAGCACAGAAAGTCATCAGAGGAATACAAAAAAAACAAACAGGAAGCTAATACATTTTGATCTTACAGCATCAGCTTTGAAAAGGTTTTTCGTTCTGGATGGTCCTTGTTAATTCAGTACTATGTGACTACTAAACAATAGTTTAACCATTAGGAAGAAGCTTGTCAACATTTGCAGTGTACTTGAGGGTTATACTAGAGTACTTAGAGTACTTATCTCAGCACTCAAGACAAATCCCTCAGTCAGATTTCTAAGTGGTTTTTTCCCTATTTTCTAAAAGAGACAGCGATAGACTGTGAGACTCCTTGTATTTTGCAGGAAAACAAAACCATTAGAACATCTTAATTCACTAATATTCAGGCAAAGGTTTTGCATGGTTATCTATTATCTTCCTCTAAACGACCCACACTGGTAACTGTTTAATATGTGTTGGTCAATATTGACCAATGCAGAAGTGTGGTTGACTTGCTGTGAAAATCTATAGCCAGTGGGCTTAAATTCATCTTGCATCCCACAACCAGACAAAGTATGCACACAGAACAGAGTCCCACAGCTGGATTTTAAACAAATGGCAATCTATCTGAGCTTTTTTTTTTTCTCCTCAAAATATGACAAACTTTTCTCATAGATTTCAGACAGCCTGAGGACAAGAAAGGTTGCTTGTCAATTTATAGCCAAGTTTATATCTGTAAGGTCCCATGAGGCTCTAAGACTTAAATGAATGTCCATTTTCTTTATGCTGCACTTGGGCTTTTGAGACCCATGTCCTCCAGGTGCATTAAGGCTGTCTGAGACTCATTAATATGGCAAGACAGGAATTTTAAATGATGAGCTGTGAGATGTTGCACTCATTTTAGGACTTTAACAGGTAGTTTCACTAAAGTTCTCTGTACCATTAATTCTGCAGTACTCTTAATATAAATATATAATATATAACAAAAATATACTAGAGACAAATTAACGTCAAGCAGTAAAGTCAATTCCAAACACAGCAGTAAAAAATAAGAATACAACTAAGACAAGAACAAATTTGGTGTTAACACTTACAAGTATTTCATCCGGTACTATTCTTCTCTCTTGCCTATTCCTACTGATACACTTCAAATGCTTCTTTATTTTCAAAACAAAATATGGTTCACATTCTTTTCCTTCTCCAAACCTTTGTCAGTACATTTCTTACTCTGTTTCATTAAGTGTCTCACTGCCATAAAATCATCTAGAGAGAACAGGATTTATTTGTTATAGAGAGACAATTACTCAGCTTCACAGTTACTGTTAGAAGAAACTGAACACCTTCTGCTGGATTCCAGGTTTTATTTTCCTTTCTAACCTGTTCAGGGGAAGAGAAGCAGCAGGAACTGTAACACTCAATAAAGAATTCACAAAAAGATAGACAAGATATTAAAATTCCAGCAAAATATGTATTGACTTCAGAGTCCAAATTATCTGAATGACCTACCAACTCCAAAGGATTTAAAATGTTGCTCTTAAATATACCTTTACTTTATGCAAAATCAGGAATCTTATCAAGACTTTACATATTTACTCAACTTGTGCCTTCAGAAGTCTTGTAGAATTTGGTTTTGGAGGAGAGTATTCACTTGAGGATCTTAGAAGAGAGCTAAATACCATTCTAACCATTAGGGAATTTACAATAGATTATTATTGCTGCTGAAGGACAGAATTCCCAGGATGACTAGGTTGGAAAAGACCTTCAAGATCATGAAGTCCAACACATGCCCTGACATCTCAACAAAACCACAGCACTGAGTGCCATATCCCGTCTTTTTTTAAACACATCCAGGGATGGTGACTCCACCACCTCCCTGGGCAGACCATTCCAGTACTTTATCACTCTTTCTGTGAAAAACTTTTTCCGAATATCCAGCCTATATTTCCCTTGGCACAGCTTGAGACTGTGCCCTCTGCTTCTGTCAGTTGCTGCCTGGTGAAAGAGACAAACCCCACCTGATTACAAACACCTTTCTGGGAGTCGTAGAGAGTGGTAAGGTCATCCCTGAGTCTCCTTTTCTCCAGGTTAACACCCCAGCTCCCTCAGCCATTCCTCACAGGGTTTGTGTTCCAAGCCCCTCACCAGCCTTGTTGCCTGCTCTGGACACATTCTGAATGTCCTTCCTAAACTCAGGGGACAGAACTGGACACAGCACTCAAGGTGTGACCTCACCAGAACATATGTGCTGAAATTCAAAGGCTGATGTAACAAAAGGAACTTTTTACTTCTTTGAATAAACCACCATAAGTATATAAATATGATCTCCATACATATCAAGTCTTTTCCACAGAAAAATATAGGTGGGGCAAAAAAAAACATCTGTACAAACTCTTTCTAAGGTACAGCTATATTCAAAGAGAAATAAAATTGTACAGGCTCTAGTATGTTCTACCAATTTTCTCAATAAACAGCCCTGTACTACAACATGCATTATAATATCTCCTTTTCCTCTCAGACACAATTCTTTAATAATGCAGTACATGGTCTTGGTACTTTCTTTGTGTGAGCTACCAAAAGCTTTTTTTGTAAAAACAAGTCTGAAGACCACAGCAACAATAAATTTAATGATGATGTAGATGAGAGAGAATCACAAATGAAAGCAAATGATGTTTTAACTATGAAAATTTTAAAAGAAGAAAATTAGCAAAACCAAAAAAACCCAACCAAACAAAAAAAAAAAAAACAACAAACAAAATGAAACATAAACAGACAAAAAAACCCCAAAATCCCCTAAAACACATACACACAAAAAAAATCAACCCCTCCCCCAAACCAAAACAAAAAAAATCCCTCATGCCCCCTCAATAAAACCCTTCTTTTCTTTCTATTGACTTTTTTGCAATAAATAAATAAATAAATAAATAAATGCATACAAAAATTTGGATATTTCTGTAATGCTTTTGATCTTACTAACAGGACACCTTCCACTGTCTAAGAAAAGACAGAACAGAAATAATATTAGTCACATGTTTAGTTTCATTCCTTGTTTTGTCTTCTCACAACCACTTTTTCTTAAGACAATACAGGCAGTATGTGAGCTATGGATGTACCGAGTCATTATCTACTTATAGTTTTCCCCTTGGCAACAACTCAGCTACTGAGATTGTGACCAATGCCTCTGAATCATACAGAGGATTCAGAAGGGGTGCCATGGATCAGAAATTTCTTTCCATAAAATTGAATAATTTTCAAAACTGTCTTTGAAGAAGGATGAGTATATTTTCATAGTAAGAGAGGTTAAAATTTTTTAATTTAAAATTTGGCAATAGAGTTTACAGGCCAGAGACTCAGAGTCTCATGGTATTCTCCATCATTCATCTGGAAATTGCACTTCCTTCAGCCCAGACCTCTGTCCATGAGCAAGGCATGTGCAGGAAATGTGCTACTCATTATCTGCTGAAAAAATGTTATTATATCATAGTATCGTAAAATATTTTGGGTTGGAAGGGACTTTTGAAGATCATCTAGTCCAAATTTCCCTGCAATGAGCGGGAACACCTTCAATTGGATAACATTGTTTAGAGCAGCCTCCAACCAGGTCTTGAACATTTCCAGAGATTGGGCATCCACCCAATTTCTCCAGTCAGCTTGTTCCACTGTGTCACCACCTTCATTGTAAAATCATTCTTTCTTATATCTAGTCTAGCCCTCCTTCAGATAAAACCATTACCCCTTGTCCTGCCATAACAGGCCCTGCTGAAAAATTTGTTCCCATCTTTTTTATAAGCTCCCTTTAGATACTGAAAGGCTTTTATAAGGCCTCAGTGGACCTTTCTCTTCTCCGACCTAAACAGTTTCAATTCTTCCAGCCTTTCCTCAAAGGAGGATCATTTTTATGGTCCTCCTCTGAACCCACTCCAGCAGGTTCATACCCTTCCTGTGCCGAGTGTGCCTTAACAGATACTTCTACCCTTGATGAGGAAAACTAATCTCATTTTTACTCAACTGACTATCATGCACCACATGTTTAAAGAGACTGCTCAAGAACACAGACAAATGGCCACAGGATAACACTGCTGTAGTAAAAAAAAAATTAACTTTTTATGTTCTTGTTTAAAATATGTTTGTGAATCACACAGCTGTAGCAACCGTAACATTCACAACCAGCAAAATGAATCTCATGTATCAAGGTAATGACCAAACCCTTAGGTTGATATATAATACACTCCAGTGTCTTGAGAAGTGAGTAGCACATCATTGTGCAAAATATATACATGTAGCAGGCAGAAGCTTGCATGCATAAAATACAAGAAACTTAGTTTTAAAGCTGTATATGAGGGAAATTTTCTCCAGAAAAGAAAACACTGACAAATGTAGGTTAATACACTAACAAACTAATGTTAATAACCAGTTTCTACTCCCTTTACAATTTAAAAATAAAATACCAAACAATAGAATTTTCTTCTATGAATTTATATTCTAATTTGATGAGATTTGTTAATGAAGCCTTCCTGTCCCAAAGTCATCATGCTGGTAAGAAATTAAAAATTTCTCTAAGGATGTGATGCTAATACTATATATGTAAGAATGTTCTTTGGAGTTTCTAGGTATCATGATAAACACGTTCACTTCCATTTCTGCTGCTCTCTGTTCTCCCATACATTTAGCTGCAGAAACAACCCAGCCATTTGCTGGGAAAACTGTTTTCCATATTTTGAGTACACTCATATAAAAGCAGGACAGGCAGAATGAGCCATAATTGCCCTGAATATGAGGGACAACAGGGGATAAGTGGCAATGATGAAAAGAGAAAAGCATGTGAAAGTATGTAGGAAAGTAAGAAGCTCTAGAAGCCAGTCACTAGAGGTTTCAAGAATAAGAGAGTGGCCCAGTTCAGGGCTTCAGCTTAGTGTCAGCATTTTCAAAAGCAATTTTCTTTTTTTCTTTTTTTTTT
>VXBI01007866.1:683991-719720 GCA_013397375.1 Toxostoma redivivum | reverse complement strand
TTTTTTTTTTTTTTTTTTTCTCCTTCAGAAACTGTACTCATGCTACATTATAAATGCATATAAATAAAAAAGAAGCATTCCATAAGCGTGTGACTTTGCATCTGTTAGAAAATGTACTCAGATATCATACATGAGCCTTGGAGTCTTTGCTGGTCTTTATAATCCTGCTCCCTCATGAAGAACATTGAAAAGCTTGCAAGAGATGTGAAAGCAAAGGAACCTCTGAGGCTATTTGTATAAATTCATATCTGACACCAGATATTTGAGCAAACAAGTACAGAAAAGGAGAGATGATGTTGATGGCAGACATTTTTAGGGAAAAATCTTGCTACTTTGTCCATTGGAAAGCTTTTCTATAGCTCAGTAAGCAATCAGGGAGAAACTTTAGAGTGCCTGGAGAGACTTTATTGTGCTTGAATCAATAGACATTAATGCAGTGCATTTCTGCCTCCTACACAATCATCTTGGCTGGAGTAGCTTCCATTCAGAACTCCTTTGTCCTTTTCCTTTTATTTCTGGCTTCAAGTAATTTCTTCTCTCTTTTCTTGTCTGAATGTTTACATTCAATTAAGGATTTTTCTGCTTTATTTATCAGCAGTGTTTGATCTAAATTACAAGAATAACCAACGTATAGTCAAGGGTCATTTGGAAAGTCTCATTAGCTTGTTGATTATTTGAGAGAAGGTTTCATTACCATGTAAATAGAAATAGGTTCTATACTCAGACAGACTAATGTTTAGTGTTCTGTGAATTATGTCACACAACAATTAAACTCCTCAAAAGATACACAGCACGACATTCATATTATACAGCCCAGTTATTATTGCCACAAAGGATAAAAGGATAAAACTTTTATTGCAATTTTCTAACTGTCACTGACTTTAGTATAATATAGCTTAAAAGCTCAAATTCAGACCGCATAACAAAAATATGGTAACAAAATACTCATTTAGAATAATTTCTTTGCATGGGTTTCTTTATGTGTTAACAGTAACACACAAGATATTCACTACTGATGTTTCTAGAAGATTTCACCACAATTCTTTTTGGCCCTTGAAGAATAAAGGTCAGGCTTAAGCTAGAAAAACAGAAAAATGGATCTTCAATCCATTGAGAATGTAGCTGAGCAGAGGAAATATCAGCTGACAAGTTGACACTGTCAAGTCCTGGACTGGTATGATATTTACACAACCTACTTTATGCAGACTTTAATTGGGCTTTTCATTTATGTGCTCTGAAATACCGTGTTAACTCCTGTGTAATCCTTCAGCATTTAGGGACTAAGCCATTTAATTTATGTGCTTAGATTTTAGCTCTTCATCATCCCTTTTTACTTTGAAAGATAGAAAAGTCAGATTGACTAGTAAGACAGAAGAGACATAAAAGGGAAACCTTTCCCACTCTGCCATAGGAGTGGAAGTTCTGCCCCAGCCTCACCCCCACTGTAATTTCAGCAACTCAATCGTTTCCCTGACTGGGGCAGCTATCTGTGCACAATCTATGTTCTCAAGAAAATGTCTTGATTTTGTCACTCAGGGAACCTAGCTCCATTTCCACTGCCTGTTTTCAGCAGCTTTCCCATCCCTCCTATGCTATGTGCTCACTGCTTGGCATGGCATTTACCCGAAGGCTCTGCACAACTGCTGCCTGCAGCCCAACATCATTTGATTTGTTCCTATCTCTGAGCATGCTCCCTAGGCTGCCTCCATCTCTCCATCCCTCAGGAGCATTTATCCAACCTTGTCATTTTCATGAATACCATACAGAAATGCACAGCACCACATAGTAGAATATAAATTATTCTGTTCACAGGGGGGAAAAAAAGGTGAAACCTTTTTTAGAGTGGTATAAGCAATAGATGTTCATAGCTTGAATATGAACAACAACAACAACAACAACAACAACAACAACAACAAAAAGTATTGAGCTTTTTTTCTGGCAGGAATGCATGAATACATGACTATTTCCAGTTGACATAGAGCTGTAGATTTTTAGTCACTAGATTACTCTAAACAATCAATGTTGATATCCCATATTGAATAAGATGAACAGCTAGCCAAGCAGTTCAGTCAGTCATTCAGTTCTGCACTTATTTGATTAAAAGAAGGATGCAGAGTGATCTCCCAGACGCACAACATTAACCTTCAATCAATAACCACTTTAATGGTAGATGGACTCCTTTCTTCAGGCCTCTTCCAGTTGCATTACTGAGGAATTGCTATTTGGATAATGATTAATATACTCAATACATCCAAGATTAATTCCTGTTTACACTGGAAGATGCAGCAATACATATTTCTATACTGCAGTCTCTGTCCTCTAGTCATGGACCTTGACAATGACAGGGTTTTGATTGCTTTCAGAATAGTCTTCATGATAAACAGGGATTTTGTACTTGTGGCAATCAGTAAGGCAGAAAATTCTGTAATTTGCAGGAACCTACTTATTTTCTGAGTTCACAGGAACAGATTTAGGGGCTGAGCACATGGATAAAAGAAATGTAGATGTTAAGCCTTTCCCCACATATTTATTTTCTTCTGCTTCTAATGAAGCAAGATTAAGAAGGCAATTTATAAAAGGCTAGATTTGCGTAGAAAAAGAACTTTGTTCTTGGGTCATCTTTGTTGAAATACAGTGGGGACACATAGGTAGTAAATAGCTGCCTTGTTCTTAGAAATACACCAGAAATACACCAGATAGGAAAAAATCATTGAGATATACACACTTGAAAGGCATCATAATATAAATATTGTATGATCAGGCTATGTTACCAAATTTAACATTTCACCAAGACAAGTGGAACTTCTTCCCACTAATACTTTTAGGGTTATGATCTCCTTGACATTCTCTCTGAAACTTGATCCACTTAAATCATTGGGGGGAAAAAAAAAAAAAACAACCCAAAAAACCAAACAAAACCGTACCAGTGCTAGAAACAGATTCTATGTTTAACTAAAATGTTTCTAAGATAGAAGACCATAACATTTTTTCATCTATGTATCAATTGGAAAAAAACTCTTTTGATAGGTCAACAATAAAAAATATTCTAAAGTAATTTGAAAACCACTTCCTTTTTTTTTTTTTTTTTTTTAAGAACATCCTTGGTAACACATATATCTTAAATATTTTTTAGGCACATGTACTAATTATCTGTCTGGCTAAGGCATTGATGGCTGTATTTTTAACTGCCAAATTGAGCCAACGGGACACTGAGTCCTTGCGTGAGTGACCTTACTCCTTTTAGCACAGCCCTGTGTCACAGATGAAAAGAAATGGTTTGGTTTTGTAAAGCATCACACTGACACGACTTTGAGCTGAAGAAGAAAAGTAAAAAGAAATAAGTTCCACAGCCAAGAACCACCCCCTTCAAAGAGTCCTGCTTTCCTCGCTCACTAAAACCAGAGTTTACAACTCGTGGGAAAGCATCTTGATCCAGGTTCTCCACTCATCAAGACAGAATGGAGAGGCCTGCAAATGCAGCCAGATATACGTGATTTCTACTCAGTGCTTAAGCTCACCCAGTGTGTCTTTAAGACATATGTGACATAGTCATGGCCATTCCAGGGACAGGACTCTCTGATACAAGCAGGCAATAATCTCTTTTTCTAAGGAGAGAGGATGAACACAACTGTGGCACAAATCATTAAAACACTTTAATGTCCATTCTGACAGACTTACACTAAGAGTTTAGCTGGAAACCAGGTTTGATGCTGACGCATGGTGTTTATGTCAGTGCTTTTCTGAACCACTAGGAATTTCAGTCATGATACAAAGTTTCCAGATGGACAATATTGACAGCCCTATCAACTCCCAAAGGACCCACATACTCAGCTCCAGCAAAGTTTTACATAGCATGCCATAAATATTACTGTTTATTGAACTTTCAAAGCTGTTCATCATTGCAGAACTTAAGACTAATTGGCTCTTGACATCATTGGTGCCAAGATTTATCCCTGAACAATTTACATATCGTGCAGTCTTTTGAAGTCCACTGTAAAAGAAGTTGTTTCTGCCTTCTAGTCTAAAATAGGAATACCAACTAAAATTAAAACTAACTTTCCTTTTCCACTAGCTGGACATCAAATACATACCACCAAATGAGGATCTTGGATTAATTTTCTTATTATGAACCTTTTTCATATGTGCTTTTTATTAAAAAAAAAAATTGCAAGGGGAACATGAAGGTGGAAAAAATAATAATAAAAAAATCTCTTCTCTCTATTTTCAAACACCGTTGGACAACTACAGAAAACCATCGTTGTTTTGTTAGGAAACTCAGGAAATAGGTTGATGCGGGCAGAAAACTGCTGAGAATGACAAGATCACTCTTAAAAGTTCAATGAATAAGGGTCTACTTTCTCATTGTGGCTTACTTAGAATCAGAAAACAGCACTTATGCATGGCTTTTAAAATTAACTTTTTTTGACAAAGAAAATGGGCTTAATTTCTGTCTCTAATATTTAAAGGGATGTCATGCAAAGAAAAGAAATCAAAATGTTCTTACTCTCACATGAAAGAAAATATGAACATTACTGAATAATAACTGATCTGGCTCAAGTTTAATGAGAAAATATTATACTTTCCTACCCAAAGTATTCCTCATCAAACCTTCCTATTTATTCCTTCTCTTTGACCCACATGTGTTAATGGCTTCACATGTCATTGTTACTGTGCTTATTGTAACAGTTAAGTAACACTCAGTGTGTCTGCGATGGAGGTAGTATTCACTTATGACTTTGAAATAAATGAGTGATTACAGAAAAACCCAGAATATTAATGAAGAATATTATTTATATTCATGCTCATTATTAACTCCAAACTTGATTTAAATTCGCACTCTTTCATGTTAGTTGACTAAGAAAGAGCTTTGCTTGCTTGCTTCAACTGAAATTTCATAGAAAGGTAATAAAGTGATTACATTTTATTAATATTTGTCAGATAATAAATAATCAGGGTCAATTTTTTCATCTTTCTATATCACAGATAGGACAGCCTCAATGAGCACTAGTATGAATTTGTGGGACCATTTTTATGGTTTTATTCCTCATTATCTTTGTCATGCACTATGCTAAGTGAAGGAGAGTTAAAGGGGAAAAATGAGCTAGAGCAGAATCAAAGGTAAGCAACAGTTCAGGTAGGAAATACGAGGGTGATAACAGGAGAGGGGAAAAATGGGTGCATTGGCAGCAAATCAGTTATGTATTTAATTATAATGAATGAGGATATACGAAGATTGGGCTTTACAGCATCATACAATTCAGGGAAAAAAAAACAAAAAACAGAAAACTATGTGTATTTCTGCCTTTTATATTTGCATTGACAGTCCTTCCATTCTTTGAAGATGAAATATTTCAACATATTTATTGACATGCAACATACTTACTAGAAGTTCTTTATGTATGTCTAACCTCTAATGAAATAAATTTCTATTTGCATAATTACAGAGTGAATTCTTTAAGTAAAGAAGCAGAGCAAAATGTCTAGTCTAGTCCGAATAAGAAACCTGCAGTCTGAAAGTATTTGATGAACAGTAATGTAAAAGTATCCACAGTCTTTAATTTGCTAAACTATACATTGAAGTGTAGGAAGCAACTGTTAATTTTTTTCCATTCAACCTTTTGCCTTAATGGCACAGTTGTGTGCCTCACAAGGCTTATACAGGAATAAAAAACATTTATTAATAGGTATTTGGCAAAAGGCTAAAATTTGTCTGTCTGACAATTGATCATTAATTGAAAATTTCCCAGGTGTTATCATTTGTGAAGAAATATCTAACTTATTGACAACCATTTATTTCTAAATACCTGTTTATTCCAAATACATAAGACCCCTGATTTTACATGTATTTTCAAGCAATAGCTGTTGCAAATAGAAGATGGCAAATTGCAATTTCTTCCTTCACTTGCATTTATCACTGAAACTTGTAATATTCACAGTGCATTTTGATCCTTTCTGTGATCAAAAGTTGGAAGGTTCACTGCTAACATCAAGGCATGACAGTCCAGTGGGAGCCCACCACCAAAGAGCTAGTGATGCTGGTTTTAAAGGAATTAAGGACTCAAACTGCAGAGCAGTGTTCTTACCCTGTCCTTAACTTGCAGGCAGTACCTTAACGAAATGAAGAAAAGTGACAGAGACAGATGAGAACTCAATGTGACAACTGCTTTTTGAGGCAGGCTGAGCCAAAACAATTTGATGCAAGCAATATTATGATCAATAGCACCTCCTAGGCTTGCTCATTCCATTATGTATAAGTCGATGTGGCTCTACCTTCTTACTATTTTTTGCAATTTAAAATGTTTCAGACTAGTGACAGAGAACAATTTCTACTACATTCATTTTTGGAACTGCCACTGCGATCCTGGTGCAGGTTTTGTTCACGCTCTGTAAAGTTTAATGGTAAAGCAAGACATTTAAGGTGTTCTCATTTGCAACAAATATTGGCTAATCCAGTTTACTAAAGGCTATTAGCAAAGTGAAAAAGATAATGGAATTTTCTGCATGCTTCAGGGAAAGAATAAGTACAGCAGAAGTACCTATTAAAAAAAATAAATTTTATGTAGTGGTCTCAAACTGAGCAAAGTTACTAGATCAAACGGTAGCTTTGAAAACCGAATTAATTATATCAGCATCTAACAAAGTAACAGAAACTGTCATGTAATGTCACATTGCAAAATGCAAACTGTAACCTATTTGGCTACCATCCCTAAAAAATACATCTTTTCAACATCACTCTTTTAGCAGAGCTCCGTTTTTATCAAATGTCAGCTTATTATATTTTGGGTACATCTGTAGTTTTAGTAAAGTCAAAACAATTCTGGAAAACAATCCAATTCTGGTGAATTTAAGGGGACACATCCTATTTTTCTATGAAGTCAACTGTTTACTATAAAGAAGAATGTAATTTTACATTTTATATTCAGTGAAATATAGAAAAAAAGTACATTTAAAATGAAAATTGTCTTAATTAGAGAAATCTTCCTCTATGTCAATTGAAAGAATTTCTTGTTGAGAGTGAGATGCACCTGACAAGCATTTCCATTGTACCATCTACACAGTTGACTGAAACCATCTGATGTTATAGAAAGAGTTCTACATAAAGACTTTGCACTTAATTTCTCCTTTATCTTTCTTTAAATGAGTTGGGAATTCTTGCTTTATGTTATCAATCATGGTTGATTAGACACACAGGTAAATAATGCAGTTTTCTGGTCTGCTGTAAATGCATTCAGTTTCACACTTGTTTGCCTCTATGTAAGTTAATAATAGAATTGCTATATTGTTTCTCAGAATGTGGCACAGTTATTGGATCATGTAGTCAAAAAGCCCTACTGAGATTACTCAATTTGATAATCTATTTTAGGCTTAGATGGGTAATGGAATTTTGTCATGGAGATCAATATTTAACATGTTTACATTTGACCTGCGCTTACCAATTGATAAAGGTATAGCAAAGCAATCTCACAGTTCTAGCTCTGGAGCGGAAGCAGCAAAAATGCATACATCTAAAAATGGCATAACCTGATTAGAGGATGTTTTGTTTTTTTTCTGGCTTTATAAGTCTTTGTAAGGAAAAAAAAAGAAATCATTACTTTTTTATCTTAGAACTGCATTTTAAATGACAATGAGGAATCAATGAATTTGCTGAGGCTGAGTCCATGCCAGGATAGAAGCCTGCATTCTAATGCAGTCTATAAGATCTTTAAACCAGAGACATTGTCATAGCTCTAGTCTGAAAATAACATCCACATCAGCTGATCTATAGATCTGGATCAATAATAATCTATCCAAATATCTGTGCTGATCTGCATCAACAATTATTTTATCTTAAAATTAAAGATACCTGATGGCTCTTCTCAATTTCCTATGGAAAGAGGCAGCAGTACTTGATTTATTTTTTCTTATTTATTTATTTTATTTATTAAGGAATAATTCATATGAAGAACAGTGCAATTCTGATAAAACTAACAGCACCCTGTATATAACATCTTAGTCTCTTAGATTTCCTGCTTGCAGGATATGTAGATTGCTGATGTTTTCATTCTTTAATGGACAGGAAAATGCAAACCGATTTTTCCTCCTTTTAGCTTCCTCGAAATATCTAGAGCCATTTGGGTTAAATACCAAAATAAAAATAATATCACTGGCAGTGCTTACCGTCTCTGTATCTGACTATGACAAGACTGATATGTTCTCATTGATAGATCTCGAAATGTATTTGCAAAGGAAGAATAATTCACTTGAAATATTTCAATATTGTCCTTTGGGGGAAATGAAAATCAATATTCTGCACATATTTATGCATATTTATGTGAGCTATTTAGAAAAAATATTTTTGTATAACTTCAGATGACACAAAGTCATTGAGATATTCTAAGTAGAGGCCATTTTGCAAAGAAATTAAGACTCCTATAGGTAAACTAGGTGCACTTGAGATACATATATGCTTATATAATTTGCTATATCCTATATGTATAAATCAAGAACACTTGTAAAACTAGTGAAGAAAAAGAGTGAGGGCTCATAAACTGCATGGGAAGGATTTAAGAGTGGATAATCAGATGATTCCAGCATATAGTATAGTGAACTAATACCAACTTGTCTCAGGTCTTCCTGAATAGGGGGAAGATCTGCTTAAATCCCAGAGGAAATATAACGTGTATAAAGCAATTTGCAAGATAATTTATACAACAATTTGCTAAGTTCTGCAGCTGCACTTGTCCATGGGGATGACTCAAGGTACAGGAAACTTGTTACTTAGTAAAATACTAAGAAAAATCCTATTTCTTCTAATGAGAAAATCAGAGAGATTTTGATGTGCATGTACATAGTTTGGTGTAAATATTGCTAAGAAAAAAAAAAACTCCTTTAAACAAGGTAATACAATCATGAGGACAATTATAAGTACAAGCTTAAAATGGGAAAACTAGAGCTAAAAATGGTGTCATCCTTATTTTGACATGGATAATTTCATCCTGTTTTGACATCAGCATCAGTGGGCTTTGATCTCTGTTTAAATTATTTCTTCCAAAACTTTTGAAAAGTGTTAAGAGGTTTATCATTGTTTCTTTCCTTTTAAATATATGTTAGTTAGTTGCAAAAATTATATTTACTTACACAGTTATACATCCAATACTATACTAGATTGTTTCTATCACAGAGTGTAATTTTGATTTTAATAGTTAATATTTTTCTCATCTAGAATACTTTGGGTTGCATGATTGCATTGTAATTTCTGCAATTATACATCTCTGTTATTTTTTCTTTAATTGACTGAAGTCACATTTCTCAGCTAGGCTTTAAAGAGCAGCTTGTCCTACAGGAAATGCCAGGCCCTTCAAGAAATAGCCACAAATGTCACACTTCAAATTTGGCTTTCAGCATGAACTTTCCTACAGTTCGGAATTGTTTGGAAGATTACGTGGTTTAATTCATCATTAGCAAAAATATCACTCTGAAGCTAGCAAATTGTCAATAAAGATGACAGAAGATGTCTCTGGTATGGAACATAAGGTAGTCTGGAAGAAGCAAAATGCTATTAACATATAACAATACAAATTTTAGAAAGGGTCTGATGCCAAAACAATGATAATCAGGTTTAGTACGATTCCCCCTTTTCTCTCCAAAAACAGTCAGCCCACAGTCAAAGCTGAGAGATTCTGAAAGAGACAATGGAGTCCTCCTGCAGGGGACAGGCTGGAAATTGCAGCAACCAACATCCTATCACAGTCATCTCAGGTCCTCATGGACTACAAACAGTGATCTGGAGAATTTTCAGCTCTTAATTCCCAACAGCATAGAAAGCTGAGTGAGTAAATGGCAAAGACATAAACACTTACTTCTCCCAGGAGTCATCTTGAAGTCTGACCCTAATGGATCATTTATGGAATGGTTGATATTAAATACTCTCCAGTGAGAGACACATAACATATATGAAACACATAACATATGCCTAAACCAAACACTGATTTCTAATCAGGAGATTAATTTAATTAATTAATCTTTAATTCATTTAAATGTCTTATCATTTTGTGATATTCCTCATGTTGGCAAAAAATCACAGATATAGAGTTGTTCCCATTGAAACATAACTAGAGACCATGATTTAGCATTTTTAAATGTGACTACTGTTTGTTAAAAAATCATGGACATGTTTGACTTTCTTCTCTCATCATCAGGATTGGCTTCTGATGCAGTCTTGAATGAGCTGATATCTTGCTACACGGAATAATGGGCTTTACTATTAGGTTCACAGTGTGAACAGCACTACTATGAACATCAGTTTGCTGTTCATAGTTCAACAGTAAATTTTGAAACATCACTAATTTTCCTAGAATGATTTGTAAAGGCCTGGAATGACTCTTTTCTGTCTAATATAAACCATGAAGAAAGAATACAATATTTTAAGTTAGGAATAAATACTCCATATTTTTTATGCTCTCCTAAGTAATTTCCCTCAAGATATTAAAAAACCCTCACGTCATACAAATTTATTAGAAAAAAAAAACAAGATAAAAAGGAAACAACAACAAAAGACAAAAAACCCCACAACTTGCTGGAGAAATGGAAAAAGTAAATGAGTCCTTCATTTAAAAGGAAGAACAATTGTGTACAGGACATAGAACATGCAGTGCTGTATTGTAACTCAGTTATATAAACAGTAATTTTCTTCCTATTGTCTTCAAATAAGATTAACTATTTACTTAATAAAGCTATTTCAAAGATTTGGATGTAAAAATAATGGAACAAAGTTTGGGCAAAAAATCTTTGGCCTATCTCTACTTGTATCGCTATGCTACTCCATCATTACCTGTCTTTAGAATTGACAGTAAATTAGAGAAATGGGTATAGTGCTTGAAGATAAAGAAAAATGGGAGAACAATGTTGGGTTTACTTATCTTAACACTCGTCTTGTGGTTGCCTCTAAGAAAAACAAAACACCTCTTTTGGTTTGCTGTGTGATTTAGCCTAGATCTATTTACCAGGCCATTTCCAAAGTAAGTATTGTCACCTGCACACTTCGAGAACGTGGGAATAAAAACTTTGCAGATTATAAGCTGTGCCCTAAAATCATGATGGTAAAATCTTTTTTTTTTTCTTTTTTTTTTTTTTCCCCACTGTACTTAAGTCTAAATTAACAGCTGTGACTGAATAATTGCTATTTCCTAATTCAGCTAACAAGAGATTATGCATTTGTGAGGGTTTTTTTCCTATTATTTTGTTCTCGTGTGTCAAAAAACAACAAAAATGGTTCTTGAAAGTAATTTTAATGATTTTTTTTTTTTGGTGTGATTTAAATTTTACTTGAACTCTCCATCTTTTGTCCTAGACAGAAAAAAAATGGGTAAGTCCTTTCTTACAAGCTGTATCAGGTTTCTTGATGTAGCACATTTTAAAGCTTGAAAATTGTGCACAAGTTTACCCTAACTAGATATTTCACAGTAATTGTCTGTTTTCAGTAGTATTATTTCAGTAGTAGTATTATGTGTTGGTATAACTACTTCTCATTTCACAGTGCATGATGCCAGTGCATAGCTCACAACTGCTTTCTTGATCAAGTCAAATTCTGAAAGCCTTTTTTCTCATCATGAGCAGGCCTAATTCAGAACATAGTAACACTTAGATCCTACCTATAAAACAACTTAGCTGTCATTAATTTACTAGTACAGGGGTTTTTTAGGAGTTATTTAAAGGCTTGTTTGTACATGATAATATACTGGTACTTTAGATTTGTTGATTTTAGTTTTAATTTTAGTTAGTAACTGGTAATATCTATGAAAAAAGATTTCTGAAAAAAAAAATTAATGTTATTAAAAAAAATCTTTTTTCTTCTTTCATTACATGTCAGAGAATTAAAAGTGTCTATTTTGCAGATTTCTGGGGAGACATGAAGACAGGCAGAGATGCGTGAAAAAACAGTACAGTTGGAGGTACAGTTGGAAATGAGACAAGTTTACCTTTAAGTAATTTGGAAATAAAATAGATATAGTACAAAAAAGATCAGTGTGAACTCTGACATTCTGATGAGGGTGAATGCCTTTAAAGAGATGAATTAAACAAGTCTCAGACTGTGATTTGCTGTGGCACATTATGAAAAGGATTAAGAATTTCCTAATTTCAGCCATATCTCACAAGAAAAGCCCCCCCAAAAAAAACAAACAAAAAACAAAAACAAAACAAAGAAAAAGAAAAACTCCCCACACTAAAAATAAAACAAAGCACAGATCAACCTTCTACACCTGTGTGAGTACATATTCTTTTCCTGTGAGAGAGACTGTAGAAGCTGTCACAGAACCACTATGGAGCTGCTAAGGGAAAAACAGGTTTGTCCTATGGAAAAATCTCATGTTATTCAGCATGCAGAATAGCTGAAAACCTGGTGGATGAGTTATACAATATGTGGTGCCTGAAGAATTTATCTTTAAAAAAAAGACAGCCTGAATACATAAACCTGTGATTAAGTACCAAAATTTTCGTTAGGCCTCAGTCTTCTCTGAATTTTAAACAGAAAATAAAGCAACAACTCACTAACTGAGAACACAGCTAGAAATGAATTATGGGTTGATATCAAAGATCCCGAAAAATAATCACTTGTTATATTTTGTGAAAACAAAAGAAAAAATATTGATAGCAGGAATTAACAAACTAGATAGAGGAAAGAAGTGTGATATATCGGTAAGAACAATAAAAAGTTCAATCACGTTTACTTTTTTATAAAGAAACAAGCATTAATTTGTCTTCTGCATTTAAATGGCTATAGCACATCAGTTTTTGCCTCTCTTAAAACAGCTAAACAAGATTGTCAACTGTTTGAAGATGAATCATCTTTTTCTAGGAGCAAAGTGATTGGGTTGTTTGAAACTTCTAATGACATATTTGTTACACACTGATTTGGCAGAGACTCTAGTTTTCAGTAATTGCATTGTGAAGGCACTAAATCTAAACAGTAGCTAATAAACAGCATTCCCAAATAACTCTGCAGTCAAAGGGTTTAATTTCTGTGCTCTGCTACTCTTTCTGAGCTAAATTTCTTGATGTGAGACAAAGTGTTGCTTTGATCAGTTTCCTCAGGTTGTCTTTTATTTAATTCACTGTTGCCATCTGCATCTCCTCCCTTCACCCCTGCCAGGTTTTCTCCCTCATGATGTTCCCCCTCTTGCCCCCTGGGTTTCAGGAGTGAAGCTGCCTTTTCCTGGTGGTTTGAGAATGGTGCTTGCTGCCAATTCACAGTTTTATACGTGATATATCATTGGCATTGGTGTGTCTTGCTGGAAAGAATTACCTGACTGGACCCCAAGCCTGTGGTCTGTCTTACCCAACAGTCTCACCATGAGCTGCCTGTCCTGTGGCAAAAAAAAAAAATAATAACCTACCCAGAAAGCACTGAATTCCATTTTCATTTTTGTTCCTATGTGTTTGCTGGGCATACAACATCTCTTAATAATTGCTCTGGCCAACTAGATACACTATATACTCAGGCAGTGTTTGTTGTGTTCTTTTCTTCAAAGACTTCAAATTTGCTGATTTGTTTACACAGCTTGGGCTACATAAGTAGTCAGATTATGCACACAGCATTATTTCTGACCCTTTATTTCCCTTTAATCCTAAAATCCAATTTGTCTTCTGAGTGTCCTGGTAGACAGCAGAGGAGAAAAGAAAACATTTCAAAAGGAAAAAAGAGTTGCTGGACTATTTAAAAAGACATTTTATTTGCTGTCCTCTTATATGTGTAAAAAACCCATAGCTTTAAAGACAATCTAGTATTTAGGGATATAAACTTGTTTCAGAAAAGAGACATGACAAAGAGAGAGCCAGCTCATCAGCTGTTTAACATACTTTGTGCTGATATTTGTCTTATTTCTACATACGAGAATATGTTTCAAATCAAAGTATGAGTGGTCAGCAATTTCTATCTCTTTTTAGAAGCTGCAAAGTACAAGATAATTTTTCTCCCTCAGCTGTTCTCTATGTATAAAACTTTAGGATAGATTTTTATTAGATATAGATAGGCGCAAATGCGCTAAATTTTGATTTAGAGCACAGCATTTCTGAAGCAGAACCAGTATTTTTTGAGTTAGTCCTGCCCATGAACTGTTGCTAAAAACTTAATTTTCCATAGGATTTTGGCAAGTCTAAAGCACTATACTGAGTCTTGATTATTTATTCAATTTCTTTAAAAATTACTTATGCACGTTTAAGAAATTTACTTGAGAAAACTGTAAGCAAAATTTGTTTTTTTCTGTCACTGAACATGAACAAACAGAAATGGTAGAAATGTTCTCCTTTTAATGCTAGCAAATGATTTTGAGATGGAAAGAATTTAATTGCGTAACTCTTTCCAACAGGATGAACAAGTATATTTTAAGTATAGTTTACAAACAATTACATGCACCTAAGAAGCACATTCATCTGTCTCTCAGTTGACCAAAAAGGATATCTATGGCACTGTGTATCTCTTGATAATGATACTGCAGTCAAATTTAATTTTTCTAGGCACTGTAAAAATCTGGGAAAAAAGGACAACCCCTGACACAACACTTTAATAGTTAAAAATTCAGTATTATAGGTTAAAATTTATAAGATATTCAATATAACTCCTGTCTTTCAAAGGATGTTATCAAATTTCAGATTGTCATGGAAATTAATTTTTAACTTTACTTATTTTCTTACTAGAAACATAATTTAGTCTTGTAAGCAATCATATGTTCTTGCATTAGAGGTTGGTAAACTCACTCTGCAGCTTCCTTCTTTGGGTATGATACTCAATTGATATAACTTCCAAAACATATATGTGGTTAATATAGTATGAAAGCAATTATGTATTGTCAAAATATTTTTTTTGCACTTTCCAACTTTATTCCTTCACTTTGGGATTGCTATATGCATGTACATATATGTATATGGATATATAGGATAAAAGTGAGTGCTTCATGGTGAAAAGAGATTTTTCATTCCTTCCAGGTTTTTACAGCTCTAATTTTCACTTTATATTAGTTACACCCATTATGCTGCTCCTTTCAGAGCTGCCACCTGCAGCAGTTTTATATCAATTGTTATATAATTAATGTGTCAAACTTGGCCTTCAGGATTACTGAGAGATTTACCTATTCGCTCTCTACTTGCTTTGCAAAATGGAGTACTTTGAACCTGAAATGAGCTACCAAGTTTAAGTATTCTGTGCTTAATGAGTGAAAAGCTACCTCTGAAGTGCATCCTAAGAAACTGATTCCCAAAGTCATAGAATAAATGAAATTTAAAAATGTAATTCAGAACAACTATATGTGATTATAAATCATCCAGCACCCTATGATTTTTTTTTTATTTCTGCACAGGGAATCTTCAGAAAAATATGAGTTTTTCTTATGTGAGAAAACTCACTATTGACACAAAGTCGGAATTTTATTTTGGCTAGTCAGTGTTGTAAACTTTATTTTTCCTCCCCATCTCCACAATGATTTCAATTAATAAAACCGATAGATTTTGTATTCTTGTATTTTGGAAAATAAAGCTTTAGTAAAATATTAAATAAACTAGATTTTTTTCTCTTTTTCTTTTTTATTATTGTGACTCAGAAGTAATTTGAAGTGATTTTTCTTGCTTTTTTGCACAGAGTACAAATAAAATAGTGGATTCATCTTTATGAGACTGTGAAGACAATCCACTTACAATAGATAGAGCAATTTCATTTCTCTTTTACATTTAAATGCAGAATGGTTTGGATCCAATACTACCATTTCACTTAATTCTCTGCTTCACATCTCTTTAACTACAAAAAAAAAATCTATATAACGTGGGTGTGTGTATATAGAAACATGTTCACTGCTTAAATTACACCTGAAGGCAGAAAATTACACCAGAATACAATAAATGATTCAATCAAAAAAAGGTACAGTGCATAGCAAACTAACTTATCCCACACATCGACATGAGCTCCCTTAGCTATAGCTAGACTCTCAAACTGATTTTCTATTATGTCAATTTTTATGTAATTAAAAATAACTGTCAGTATCTAGGACACATATTAGAGAACTACAATAATAACATGAGTGAGCATTTTCCCCCTCTCAAGGTTTGTCTGTCTATGTATGGGGAGAGGCTACTGTATCCCAACATCATTCCCTACTTCCCTGGACATAACTAAGCCTCAAAGTCCTATAATAGGCGGTATAAGCTAGAAAGGATTTCTGTCCTTGGCTTGTAGGTAAATGGATGTAAAGTATTCATGCTGGCCTTTTGAGAGACTGTAATACTAACATTTAATAACACATACTAGGCACAAAAAAACCATGATTGGATGCAGATGACACTCACTTAAGAGCTTAACAAGAACTTAACTCAAGAAAAGAAAAAAAAAAAAAAGAATGCTAATGATGATGTCTAACATGTCATTAGCACTGGACTGAAGGGAGGTAAATGTGAATGCTAAGTTTTATAAAAGCTTTCAAAAGGATTTAAGGAACTTCAGACTTATTAATACATACTCATAAAGATAAAGAAAAAAGAATAAGAAAAGAAATTGTGAACATCCGGATGAATACTGTGTGCATCTCTGGGTGAATAGGGAAGGGACAGCAGTCCTTTCTTTAACAGAAGCTGATGTTGCAAAATTTGTAGATTCACCTGACTTTTCAGTACCTTTGGATGAGAGTGACCAAGTTATTGTGTCTTCCTTAGATTTCCAAAAGACTTTAAGATAAATTTCCTTACCTGAGGCTTTTAAGAAAAAAAACAAAAAAAACAACAAAACAGCCACTGCATTTAAAGATATGAATTCAGACTCTGGGTTTAAAGAGCTATTTTGCATAATGGAGGGGTGGTGGTAGGTGTTCTCATCAATGGAATCTCTCCAGAGCCTCGGCTTGAGCTAGTTCTGGCCCCTGTATTGTCTGATATCCTCATCAATAACCTGGGTAGGAGGCAAGCAGCAAGGTCAGTTTGTTTGCTGATGAAGATATTTAAGAGAACTAGGAAAATTGAAAAGAATTGTTGGAGGCTTTTAGGAGCCCAAACAACAGAATGGTAAAAGGAAAAATGTTATAGGTTAATAAAGGTGCATGTCACAAAAAATAAATCTACTTCCACAAATAAAACAATTAACTCTAGTTTAACAAATATAAGGAGGATCAGGTGTTTGGAGAGTTTTATCAGAAGATGTACAAAAAAGGAAAATTGCTGATAGGAGGGGGGGGCAAAAGAGCAGAGGAAAAACCCAGTAGATTATCCTGCCATGGTATAAATCTATTGTCTCTCATATCCTATGAAGGAAAAAAAAAAAAAAGAAAAAAAGGAAAAAAAAAAAGACTATTTACCTCCAGTAAAGGTAGTGGCAGACATTGTTCAATAGCACTCCTTGCTAAAGGCAACTGTGAATAGAAAATGTATTTTATATCATTCAAAGGTTACTAGGCAGGCAAGTTACTTAACAACGTCTCCTGGTATTCAAAAAATTTAGAGAATGGAAAAGTACCCCCTTTTCTTATTCTTCCTGATACCTTTTTATCTGAAAGTCATAGTATTGTTAGATCTTTGAGGCATTGCAGCTCATATTAATGGCATAATCTGAGCATTGTTTCTATATTTACCCTCACCCTTTTTCCCACATGTTGGGACTTGTGGTAGCTGGGACACCATACAGGAGAGTAAAAGTCACATTAACCTTGCAAATGTTCAGAGGAAGTGTTTGCCACTAGGATAGAATCGATTTGTAATTAAAAAAAATATACAAACCAACAATCAAAAAATCCTGTAGCACAAAAGATTTGTTGTATACCAGCCTAGTTTATTTATTTATTTATCTATTCAACTAAAGTATATGCCGTATACAAAACCAGCATGTGACATAATTTATCATATATCTTCTTTCAATCTTGAAATAAATTGCAAAGAAGTTATAAAACAATTTAATAACCTCATTTTGAAATGGTTTGTGGCTCCAAAAAGAAACTGTTAGAATAATATACGGCCTTAGGATTTGTCTTAGAAGAGTATCTTTCGTACATTTCTATATTTCCTGAGATTTTAACACTCAGAAAACTCTGCATAAAACATATGAAGGCAATAACTATGAATGCTTTACAGGGAAACTAGTTCTCAGTTCACTTTTTCCATTCCACACAAAAAATGCACCTAAAAGTCAAAGAAATATTGTTTAGATTCTGAATGCACAGCACAAGTAAGCTGAAATACAAGTCTCTGGGTGCAGAACACGTAACAAACATTAGAATCCAGAATGAGAGAATAAAAGAAACCAAAGCTTTGAAATTATTGAGTCATTACTGATTGGGTTCTGCACTTCTCTGAATTAATTTTCAATGGATTTCCCTGAAGAGTATGTGCTGGGTAATTTGAGTTTGTTTCTTGCTTCAGCATCTGCCACACAGCTGGCTTGCAAATATATTCTGGTAATTTCTGATTTATATACAGGTATATTTCAAACACATTCTATCTCTCTTCACCTTTGTCCTACTATTCCGGCATCTTCATGCAGACTAAGCTGGATAAATATTTTTTTAAGGTTTCATCTTACTGTTTTTCCAATTTTAATTTAGAATTTTTATGTTCTTAGAGAAGAAGAAATATTTATTTTTGTGAAATTGTTTTTAAAAATATTTTGCTTCAGTTGCAACAACCAAACCAAACCAAACCAAAATAAAAAGCGAAACAAATCACACTTTGTCATGAGTTGTGGAAGGAAAACTGGGTAAAAAGACTCTAAGGTGGAATACTGAATATGGAGCTGGAGGACAAGAAGAGGGAGAAAAATGAGCTTTACTCTGAGGGATAAACAGCAGGCTGTTGCCAGCACAGAAAGGCATTTCCGATATAGTCTTAGAGAGGGAAAACAACAGTTCTCTAACTGTGTATATATTTGACTGAGGATAGTATTGTACATTGCTTTTTGCTGATTATTTCGCATGTGTGAAAGTAAGGTGATGTCTTTAGGTGATCTTGTTACATGGTAAGACTGTTATCCATGTCCTCTTACTTGCTTAGCAGATAATTAGGAAGGAAATGGGGCAGATCTTAGAAAGGTATGTAACTAGATACTGAACCGAAAAGCAGAGAGAATTGTCAATGAGAATAATAGCCTTTGGGTGAAAAAACACTACTCCACAGGATGGTTCACAGATAAAAAAACTAGTGGAATAAGTCTGGTTGAGACTATTAACTTAATCAATCTTGGACATGTGCAATTGTGGAAAGGAGATTGAGGAGGAAGAGCAAAGGTCAATGACTGATTATGTCACCTGTAAATAACAGGATCTCCAGAAAAGAGAAAATATTTGCAAAAGCACTGGACTTAAGACCCCTGTGTGAATTCAAAGCTCATCTTATCTTTCCTCTCTATCAAGTAATGCCAGAGACACAGACCCATTCTACACTACTATTGTGTCTGTTTAGATCTGGACTGTCTCTGACCTGGGGAACCAGCTGTTCAGATGAGGCACAGAACCACCTCTCAAAACCACCAGGTGGTGCATAAGCTTTAACATAATGCACAGACAATAATTTCTCCTGTCCGGGGTCTTTATTGCAATGTCAGGGCTCCTCAAAAAAAAGAAAGTGTACATTTGACATTCATTGAAACAGGATTAATTAGTTCTAGGAATTTTTAATAATGGGAAGGAAAGAAAACCCTCCCAACATTTAGCATATTTGTAGTATTAATATGATTTTAAAAAATTCTCTTTTCTTCCTGTTTTTTATTGATTATACTTTCAACCTTGGCTTCAAAGTATATTTTAAAGCATGAATGTCTTTGCATCACTGTATTAGAAAGCCTGTAAGAGTATCACCAGCTATACCATTCTGTGATAAAAAACAACAATCTTTTACCTTAAAATATTGTTTAATCATGAATGTCAAACTTAACTACACATTAAAAAGCTCTTAAATTTCTTTGAAGAATTTGATTTAGCAACCTGGCAAAATAACCATCTAGCTTACATCTAACAATGTGATGAAGTTTCTGCTAAATGTATGTTAGATTTTTTTCCCCAAAAAAAATCTTTGAATATTAGCATTTCTGGGGTATTTATTTCCATTAAAATAATTTCTGTTTTCAATTTTTTTTGTTTTTCTGTGATAAAAAAACATTCTCTGATATACTTCTACAAGCACCAATAGTTTTCAGGGAGTCAACAGGTTAATTAAACTGTACCTTGTGAGCTAAAATGAAAATAATTCAACCCAATGAACCTATAGGCTCATTGGATTGAATTCTTTATATATATATATATATATGCATATGAAGTACACATACTGTGTTAGAGTCTGCAAGTGAAAAATGTGTGGTGACTACAAAGATCCATATTTTTTTAAATGAAAATATCAAATTTATTCTCCCTGTAGGCAAATTTTCCGGTGAGTTTGCACTCATTAAATTACTGTTTCTGAGGTTCCTGCATTTTCTGTACTAGTCATCATCATCACTATTACTGTACTTCTTAAGTATCCTATAGGTTAGGGTCAGCACCAATGTGTTACTTATAGAACTATGGGATGGTTTGGGTTGAAAGGGACTTTAAAGATCATCCAAATCCACACTTTGACATGGCTAGAGATGGCATTTATTACAGTCAGGCTGCTCAAGGCCCCATCTAACCCAACCTTGAACATTTCCATGAGTGGGTCAGCCATCACCCTCTGGAACCGGTTCCAGTGCTTCATCACACTAAAAATAACCTTTTCCGAAAGGAGAATAAAGAATTTCTTCCTAATTTCTAATCTAAATATGCCCTCTCTCAGTTTAAAACCACTGTCCTTTGTTCTGTCACTATCTGCCCATATGGAAAAGTTCTCCATCCTTTTTATAAGCTGCCTTAAGGTACTGAAAAATTGCTATAAGCTCTTCCAAAAAGCCATCTCTTCTGCATGCTGAACAACCTCAACTGCCTCAGCCTGTCCTCATAGGAGAGGTGTTCCAGCTCTCCATCTCCATAGCCCTCCTCTGGACTTGCTCTAGCCGGTCCATGTACTTCCTATGTTGGGTCCCCCAGAGCTGGATAGAGCGCTGCAGGTGGGGTCACACCACAGCAGAGCAGAGCAGAGCAGAGCAGAGCAGAGGGGCAGAATCATCTCCTTTGACCTTCTGACCATGCTGCTTTGGATGCAACCCAGGACATGTTTAGCTTTCTGGGCTGTGAGTGCACATTGCTGGGTCGTGTCCAGCCTCTCATTAAGCAGCAACCTCAAGTCCTTCTCCACAGGGTGGCTCTCAATGGCTTCCTCTCCCAGTCTGTACTCATATCTGGGATTGCCCCAAATCAAGTGCAGCTCCTGGCACTTGGCCTTGTTGAACCTGATGAGATTCTCACAGGCCCACTTCCCAAGTCAGAAGTCCATTCCCTCTGGATGGCATCCCATCTGTCAAGTGTGTCAACTGCATCACTCAACTTGGTGTCATCTGAAAACTTGCTGATGGTGCACTTGATCTGACCATCTATATAACTGATAAAAACATGAAAGAGCACTGGACTCAAGGCAGGTGCCCTGAAGGACACACTTGTCAGTGGCTTCCACCAGGACACAGAGCCATTGACCACAGTTCTCTGGCTGCATCCATCCAGCCAAGCCCTTATGCACCAAGCAGTCCACTGCTCAAATCCACGTCTCTCCCACTTGGAGATAATGATGTCATGTGGGACCATATCAAAGGTCCTATAGAAGTCTAAACAGATGACTTTGGACAATCTTCCCTTGTCAAACATTTCTGTCACTCCAACTGTACTGGCTGACTCAGATAATCTCCTTGCCTTTGCATCCTCCTACATCTTCTAGGTAGATCTGCCCCATGATCTTCCCACACAGAGATGTGAGGCTCATCAATCTACACTTACTTGGATCTTCCTTTCTACTTTTTTTAAAAATGGGAGTGATGTTTCCCTTTTTCTGTTCTATTTCTACCTATAAGATTTTATCCAATAGCAAGAGCGGACAGGAGTGGGCCTTGGATATCTACTGCCAAGTCTACTTATGAGTTAAAAAGAAAAAAAGGAAACATTTGTCTTATTTGTAATGTTCAGGTTTATAAATTAGTCTCTTGAATTGTTCAAAGGAAAGCACTTTCTTAGCATAGCTCTGATTTTACTGCCAGGGACTTTTTTTGTTAAAATGTATGTGCACTTAGCTGTCACACTATACAGCACTACTTTTGAATAAAATGTCATATAATTAATGAAAGCATTATGTTCTTAATAACTAAAAAAAACCACTGAATATTTTATTTAATAACTTCACTGGTTATCCCTCAAGTATTTGGGAAGGTTTATTTCTTCCCAAATAGTTACAGACTGAATATTTAAATATTTAAGAGCTTGTCAGTAGCAACTTGGAAGATTGTTTGCAGAGGTTTTAGTTATATACTATAAGATAAGGGGAAAAAATAAAAAAGTATAAATTACCCAGTATGAACAAGTCCTTTTATTGTTTCCTTGTTCTTTCTATAATTTTGTGGTTTTTATTCCCCTATCACCTACAGCCTTGTTGGGACTGTGTGTACAACTTACTGCTTATTCCTCAATGTATTCAGCAACAGAGCTGATGGAAGAAAACATGAGTATTTAATTTGAAGGTGCCTTAACTAAAATAACAACAACACAGCTTTTCTGAATAAGACTGCCTTCAACTGTCAAATAACTCCAGTATCACTGGAAAAGCACTATCCAAAGACATGAGTCGTTATGACACAATCATTCCAGGTGGGTCCTCATTCTGTTGTGACACCTCTAGTTTTTCACAACATGACAGGTTCTGTTGTAGCTTCTTGTACACAGAGACAACTAGAAGACTGGAAGATACTTGCCAGCAGATAGATTACCTAGGATCTTCACTTAAAACAGGCATCTCCAACATGCTGTTGAAATTAACCATTTAAAACAAACTTTTAAAACATTTGTCAGGTTAATATTTTATTCCCATTTCTAGTTTTCATTACAAAGATGTGATGGGTTGGCTTTCCCAAGTCACCAGACAGCCATCCAGCCAATCTCTCACTCCCTTCAACAGGACAGTGGAGAAGAAGAGAGAGAAGAACTTGTAAACTGAGATAAAGGCAGGGAGATTGCTGGTCAATTGACACCATATGCAAAACCGTCCTGATTTGGGGAAAAATAATTTAATGTATTGTCCATATTACACAATTTGATGGTGAGGAACAAAAGCAGAATCAAACATATCTTCCTCTCCTCCAGCTTCTCCCCAGACTTACCTTCACCCCTTCATTTCCAATTCCTTACCTTCTCCTCCTCCCTGAGCAGCTTAGAGGGATGGGGAATTAGTTAGTCTAAAGATCTCCTCTCTGTTGTTCCCTCTTCCTCATGCTCTTCTCTGCTTCAGCCTGGGTTTTGTCCCAGAACTGGCTGTATACAGAAAGGAGCAGCACCAGCTTCTCCTCAGAGCCCCACAGACCTCACTGCTCCTGCCAGCACGTGGGACCTGCACCTGGCTCGACAGGAATATTGTATCCTGTGTATAAATACATAACCTCTATCTATCCTATATGCACTATTATATGTGAATGCACACGAAAATATGTACAAGTAAATAACATGGTTTAATAAATCCTTGTCAAAAAAACATGTTGAATGCTTTCTCACCTATCTTGGAAGGACATTTCCAATAAACATTTCTCTTGAAATTAATATACCAATACCATAATAGTCCTTCAGAAAAAAAAAAAAAAAAAACAAAACAAAAAAAACCAACCAACCAAACAAACAAACAAAAAAAAAACCCCAAACCCAAAAAAACCACCTTACTCCAAAAAATCTCATATTTAGGATTTTTTAGAAAAAGCAACAAATTCCCTAGAACTCCACATACCAAACAGCACCTCAGGTTAACACTTTTTGCCTCAGTTGTCTCAGAAAATCATCATTAGGAACAAAAACTAATTAATATATGGGCTGAGACCATATAGAATGTTTGTTATGTATCTGACTTTTCTGGTTATTATCTAAATTCTTGACTTACTACAACGGAGAAAATAATTTAAAGATTCTTAAGGAAAAAAAGTATAATCTTTTAATAAAAATCTAGGCTTAGCTCTGCTAGAAATATTTTTTCCTTCTATTCTTAAAACTGAACATCTTCCTTTCTGCTTTCTTTTTTTTTTTTTTTATTCAGTTATTTTCAGCTGAAGGCACTGATTCACTCCTTGACCTCTCACTTTGGAGGGAATAGGGACATGGTTCAAACAACTGCACAGAATAAAATTTGAAGATTGTAGTGGATTTTTTTCCACTTCTGCCTAGCTGTTTACCCTTGACCAGTTCACTTAAACTTTCTGCTTCTTCTCCTCATGCCTGGTGCCTCTTTTCAGGCACCAGAAGGAGCAGTTTAATAGAGAGAATGTATATTTATTTTAGTAGGATTTAAACCTGTACGAAGTAGCTTTACTGAACTGAAAGCTGATAGCCTATTAGCATATTCTCATTTAGCAGAATTTTTTTCATCATACAAACACTAAATGTGTGAGGATAAAAATGAAAATTTTTTATTTTCTCTCTCATAAAATGCAGAATGCATTTTCCTACTTACTACAATGCATAAGGATAATCTTGAGAAAGTTTATTAAGGCATCTGATTACCTTTATCAACAAAATTTCATTGTTTTGTTTTTAAGAGTTTCTAAAGAATCAGTTGAGAAAAAGGTTTTTTTGGAAGTTTAAATTTCCTTCCCAAAACTGTAGCAAACTCTAAAATTTATTTTAGATAATATGTAATATTTTATAATATATACCTACATATATAAAATATATACATTATATATATCATATAAAGTATGTATATGTACATATTTACATATAATATATAATGTATATCACACACGTATATATATACATGTATGATATCTATTTAGTTCTTTTACTTCCGGTCTTCTGCTTTTTAATTTAATCTCATTTTCTAAACCAGACTCACTGTTCTGAAAGCTTGATTTTGGCAGTAACATACTGAGATAGGATTCTGGGGTGGTTTATGCATACAGAAATTACAGTTTTCCAAATTACCTTTTTTTTCCCCTCAGAAAATCACATCCAAAAATTTTGGTGCATGTCAGGACAGGATTTCTCATGAATTCAACATATCTTTTTAACATTAAAGACAACTAAATAATGTAGTAATACATACACATCTTATATCAACATTCATCTTTGAACATTGCTTGGGAACATCTGTGTGATCCTGATAAGAATCAGATAAAACAATAAAAATTAACAAAAACCAAATAATCAAACAAACAAACAAATAAACCAAAAAGAGAGACATTAATATTGCCAAAATTACCCTCCTGGAATGCACACAGTTTTTTAAGAGATGGCATGTTTAAAAAAAAAACCAACAAATTAAGACACCATTTTTGAAAAACTGGCATAACTCATCTCAATTTTATTTTTTTTTTCCTAAAATAGTACTGAGACAGATATTTGTAAAGACACTTAGCCTGGAATTACAGGAATAAATAGAAAATAATTATTGTCCATGAGACTTTACTTTTACAATCCTAATACAATTTTTGTATTAAAACTCTAATTTTATATTCAGTGTTTCTTGTTCTTTTTACCTGAGACAAGGTTAAGGAAATTCCATTACCAAGTATTTGATGTATCCAGGTTATAGAAGCATTTTACAGTACCTAGGACTGCACAAAATGAGATCATTAACTTCACTGCTGTAATTATTACCTGTATTATTAACTGCAACCTTAGCAGTAGAATTAAATACTTATCTGTTCTAGCTACTATCTTTGAGAAAGTGGAAGGTCCCCAATAGAAAATAGTTCTGTCACTAAAGGCTGAAATGTCCCCTGAAATCTAGTTCCTTTTGCTGACTTTTCTCGATAGTGTAAAATCACTTTTAGCAAGGAGACTATACTACTTAGAAAAGGTACTGAGAAAATCCATACAGGTTATTTTTCCCAGTCTATACCTGGTAGGCTTTTACCAGGCAACTCCAAGAAAATGCCACTCAAAGGGCAGAAATGATTTAGTAAAATTTGATATGAGAGCCTGAAACAGTAAACACCACAGTGTCTTTAGTGTATGTGTCCCTGCTGTATTGAGATTTACTTCAGGATTTACTTTACATTAGGGTTGTTCATTATTTGTTGTCTACATGATTATCCAAACAAAACGGACTTTTTCTTTTTTTTAATCTTTACATTTTCTAGTGATTTTCATACAATTGTTTATTTTGTTTTGTTTTTAAAGAAAAAGAAAACCAAGCCTCTGCTCAGAGGTATGCTGGTAACACCTGTCATTCTCAAATAATTTCAGCATAATCTGCACCACTTCATTTTCTTGAAGTACTATGTGGACACAGAACTCAAACCACAGGCAATATATGAGTGAAATCTGTAAAGTTGTCCTAATTAACAATGGCTAATGGACCACTGTTCCAAAAAATCTCGTCTTGCTATTTCCAGTTTTCAGAAGGCATGAAGATAATGACTATATATATGCTTGAATAGGTGAACCTATACAAACAATGAGGTGCAGAAATTATGTAGACAACTCACTAAAAAAGCTAGCAAGGGTGGCGATATATAGATATAGATGATATAGATATGTAGGACATACTGTAGATCACTGTGGGAAACTTGCACTCTGCCCCAGAAATAAATGTACAACACAGAATTTTATTTTTGTGACTTTATCTTTTGCTTACTAAGCACAGAGAAAATAATAAAATATAATAGTCATGATTAATTGTAATTTTTGGACCATCAGGTAGGCATGCATCACTTTGACTGGCAAAAGAAGGTACATTGTAGTTCCAAGATGGTTTTCAGGGAAAGCCAGTTTTCATTACCTGATTTGATCCTTTTCAGTGGTAAGATGATAGATTCATTTGTACTGTTACACCCATTGACTAAAAAGTGCAATCCAATAGTTCCCCCAAACAAACAAGTTATTACAATTTCTGACATTATCCAGTATGGAATAAAAAATTCCTGTAATCAGTGTTTTTATATAATTTTCATACAAGGTATGGAAGACTCCAGAATGTTTTAGTCTGACAAGACCGAACAGACTGAACTCTAACAGGATGCTTCAAGACAGATATTTTCCTCCCCAAAATAATTTGTATCATTGTTTATTAAGACACCTAACTTGTGTCTTTTGATGTGTTGTCAAAATATTGCATCATTTCTTTATGTTTCCTAAAAATCCTAAAAGTCTTTTACTTTTTTGATGACTTGTTTGCAGAAATACTAAGTTAATTGCAGTAAGAGAGGCTTTTTTAGACTACTTCTGAGACAAACATGACATGGGAATTCTGGACATTATTCTTCCTCATAAATATTTAGATGGATTAAATTTTCCATAATTAAAAGCAGAAACCCAAGCTTCTTTCTCTTCCTGTGACCTCAAATCAATCTGTTTCAGGAAGACAAGAATAATTTAATGAGTATTTTGGTACTTGACCTGCAGGAGATCTGTACAATGCAGCATCAGAGAAATTGTGCCCAATTGTATTAATTTAGTTCCAACCCCCAACCTCCCTCCCAGAAAAAACCCTAAAGAACCAAACACAAAGAAAACTACTAAAACCCACAAAACAAACAAACAAACAAACAACAAAACAAAAAAACAACATAAAGCCAAACAAAAAAAACAGCAACCTTGCATGTGTGTCAGGTCATTGTAATTACATGGCTTCATTTTCAGTTTCAGAACAATTTTTGATACACAATACCATTCAGCCTTCTCTCTAGCATTCAAAATATCCAGCTAAGTATTCAGGCAGAGATCAACCTATTGAAACAATCACAACACAAACTTAAAGGCAAGTATTTTGAATTTAAGACCAAACTGTGACATTAAAATATTCTACAACATTCTAGGGAGAAGTCTGAAATACAATCAAGTGCCAAGCAATAGAATATTTTTTCACGTGTTGTACTTAATGTAAAGGTAACATCCTGTGTTGACTATGACATAATTTTAAGTGGCATAGATTGCTTTCAGAACTACAACTCACCAGCTATATGTTGATCAAAAAGAAAACTGAGCAAGACCATAATCTTTGCTATAGCTCCCTTTATGCAGGTTACATATAAATAAAAAGGAACTCAGAGAGCAACTCCTTGCTCAGCTCTAAGTTGCATTATGCATTCCTCTTATTTATGATTCCTTTGATTATGACCCAGGAAAGAAACTGATGTGTTTGCTTGCATTAGCATAATTTTTTTAGAATTGCAAAGCACTTAGTCTTCACAGAAGTACCATTATAAAATGGCTGACTCATTGCAAACCCATGGCTGCTGTCACTACATATAGTTACGTTATTACACAGCAGTTTATTTCATATAGGTCATACTAATGATTGTAAAGACCAAATTACTCCTATAACACAATAAAAAAACTAATTTCCAGTGTCATCTGAAACTCCTCAAACAACAAAGTTAGAAAAAGTTTGTTTATGGAATTTAATTAGGTTTCTTTTGGCTCAACCACAAATCTGTGTTGATTTCATTTGAAAGATACAGGAGCAGTTAGCAAGATTGAAGAGCTATGAGATCTTATTAACCAGTAATAACAAATATCAGTGAAATGAAACCTGCAAATTTTGAATATTTCAAGCCATTGAATTACAAAAAAATGAACTATTTTAATTTGGACTCAGTGCTTTTCTTCCTCACCATTCTTATGTCAATTTATTCCTCCTCTGGTATAATCAGATGCATCCAGACTTCAACTTCTGTCTCACCTAGATGTCATAAAGCCCTTATTGTGAATTTTCAGATATAGATTTCTCACTCACCCCTGCAACAGAGCCCATGTATTTTAAATCTGAATTCTGAATCATTCGGCAGAAGTGACTCATAGCCTAGCTCAGCTTGCTCATTTCAGATAAGAAGAAACAGAGGCCAGAGCAGAAAAGCTGTCAAGGATCATGCTTCAATCACTAGAATTACACACCACTTTTACTAATAATGCCTATCTTAGTGCCTCTAGTAAAGGTTGCTTAGTTGCAGGACTTTTTCAAGGACATTACAGATCTCAGCAGCTTCCATTTGCCAATTACAGAAGACTTGGAACAAAACTTTTAGCTTTTACAACTGTAATTCTATTAGTCTTCAAACACAAGACAAGTAATACAGCTACATCTGATCTGTGCCCACATTAATTATTAATTAAAATCCAAACTATGGTTCCCAAATCACTACAATCCTCACTTACTGCAATATTAAAATTTCTGAATTATTTTATGTTTTGATCCTTTTTATTTAATATCTCATGAACTTCTTTTCTCTAGGGCCTTGAGATGAGAAAAAGAGAACTTTTATATAAGGATGGAAGAGTTCCATCATCTTGTCTGGTCTGCCAAACTTCATCTCCTGAAAGCACCAAAGGACAGTTCGGCACCCTCTCCTTGGATCCTTCATAATGACATCAGACAGTCATTATAACAACAGCAGACCTTCCTCCTGCAGGTCTTCCCTCTGCCTGCCTCCTCATGCTTTATTTCTTTCTTTTCTGTTATCTTATCTAAAAGAACAGCTAGAATCTGATATCCAGAGCAAAAGAAATGTTATGCTGGAAGAGAAAAACAATTCAGAACATACTGAAGAGATGTCTCCTATTCTGTAAAAACCTGAACTTTGTCTTTTTTAACATGAATCCTTCTCTGCTGAATCTGCTGTTCCCCAGCCTCTGTGACACAGCCTTCATAAGATATAATACACCTAAAAATAACCAGGGAACTAACTACTAGTGAAAGACTCAGCTACTGCTTAACAACTTCAAAATTTGTTGTTCATAGCTGCTTACAATATATTCCCTTAGAAGCTCAAAACCACATTTTTTCTCCAAGAAGCTTTATGTACACATTATTCTTTATTATTGATTTTTCTTCTCCTTTTTCTTATAATGACAATCAACAAGACTTCATTTCACTTAGATTATTATCTAATCTTATCAAAGAATCTATCTAATAACTTCAAAATCATCAGGCTTCCCTTTTGCTTTATTTTCAATTTATTCGTTATACTTACAGATCGAGTAAACTCATGTATCTCATGTATCAAATATCTCATGATCTTTAAATATTGCCTTCATTATTTTTATACAATAAAGATACATAGATGCAGATACATGTATAAATAAATCCTAAACATTTATGCATATTAAGATATATTAGAGGAAAAAAAAAGTAGTCATAGAAAGAAACAGACAGGCATCCTAGTGACACACCTTATGATGCATTTGTTCTTTAACTACTTTTTCAATTCAGGTATAAGCATGTTTTAAAACATGTTTAAAATGTTTAAAAATAAATCTAACAGAACAGAAAAATAATATTTTTTATTTCAGAATATTTGCCAGCTTCATTGGCATTTTATTTCTTAAAAGCACTATGCAGTATGAAATCTGCATGCTTAGCAGAGTCATGAAAAGTAGATGTTAAGGCATCCTAGACATTTATGTTGATGACTATAGCAATGAGTTTTACCAAATTAACCTGAATTTAGTCAAGAATCCTGCTAATGATCCGTCTTACTTCCCTGAAGTTGTGTGTTGACACTTCAGTAACTTAGTGCATTTCAGTAGCAAGTCATAAAAATTACTGGACATTCAGTCAGCAGAATAATCAAACTGGTTCTCCATTTACATAAGTCTATTGAATAAGACAAAGCCATTTTACATTGGTGCTTTTCAGGATACTATTGCATAACATACGCAGCCTCCAGGGAGCTGCTTCTATTTCAGTGAGCAATTTAATTTTCAGCATAATTTGCCATACAACTGTGTCTTTAAATTCAGTCAATTCATTCAGTTGTTCATGTAATTAATTCTGATTTATTCTTAGAATTGCAATTCTTTCATTTTTTTCAATCTTTGATTATAATTTTCTGAATATTACATTAGATTCTCAGATCCTTTAGAAGTTTTCTAGATCCTGTGCACTGAATATTAGGAGTGAAAATATTTTTTGGCCTTATTTTTGCTTCAATGAAGCTTCAAGTTAAAATTATCACTGAAGGCTGTAGCAAGAGCAAAGTTGTAAAGGAATTCTGGATTGTTATCTGTTATAAAAAAAAAAAAGAGACTAATCTCATTCATGACTATGGCCTGTATGTACACTCTATGGAAAAAGTCAAGGAAAAATAGATATCCCATATTATGTAACCACTACTGTGGTTTTTAGATTTGTATGCAATAAAGATGAACAAGGCAGAACAGACTTACAATTGATTCAATGATATCTAACATGCTACTTATCATTCAGCTTGATGCACACAACTGCCCTTGCTATCCATTAATTTAGACTGCTCCTGACAACAAGGTCTGTACTCTAACAAGACTACAGAGTGATAAACCTTTGGTTGATTTGCTATGTACAGGACTGAAGCATTGACCAGGTTTCTGAGGCAAGAAAACTATGAAGCATAAATAAGGCTATTCATATTTCAGCTTTCCCTCTTTTGTCTATGTGTAGATGGAGCAATGGCTCCATCTTTTATTGTTGTCATAAACCATCCATTTATTACAGCAATGAACAAAGAAACATAGATTGTGGTTCTTCTTCATGTCAATGACTTTTAGTCTTACACTGTATCAGAGCCTTATTCACTATGAATAGAAGACTGCTGATTTAGATTAAATTAAAGTAATAATGGTAAGATTAAGCATCTACATAAGAAGGATTTTCTTTTCCTTATATTGGTCTGTAGGGCTGTTTTTAAATTCATGCAATTCATGTTCGGATGTGTTTTCATATTTTTTTAATTTACATCCATTGCTTCTTGTCCTGTCACTGGGTACCACTTGCACAAGCTCTCCTTCGCTTTCTCTCTACCAAGTACTTTTCCAAATTGATAAGATCCCCTTGAAACTTCTTTGCTTCATGCTGAACAGTCCGAGCTCTCTCAGCCTCTCCTTGTATTGCAGATGGTCTAGCTGCTTTTACATATTTGTGGACCTTCAATGGATTTATTCTAGTCCATACATTTCTTGGACTGGGGGAACCAGAGCTGAACCCTGCACTCCCAGAGCTGGTCTGATCAGGGCCAAGCAGAAGCAAAAGGACCACCTTCCTTTACCTACTGGCACCATTTTTCTACATGCAGCCTGAGAACCCGTTAGTGACCTTTGCCATACAGACATGCTGGCTGGCTCATGGTCAGCTCGGTGTCCCTCATGATCCCAAGGCTCTTTTCTGCAGAGCTGCTTTAAAGCTGGCCAACCCTAGTCAGTACCCCAAATGCAAAACTTGGAATTTTCCACTGTTGAATTTCATGAGATTCTTCTCTGTCCATCACTGAACTTGGGTTGAACTTGGTGAATCACACCCAACTGATATATAAACTACTTCTCACAGTTTTTAAATTGTCTGGAAACTGTCTGAGCACACATTTTGCCTAATCATCTAGCTCATTAATGAAAATGTTAAACAGGATTGGCTCCACCCTTGACCCCTGGGTTACTCCACTAGTGACTTGCCTCTAACTAGACTTTGTGCCACTGATCATTATCCTCTAGAACCAGTCAGTGGATTTTCGATCCAATTCACTGTCTACTTATCTAATCCATAGCAGTTTAGTTTTATCTAAGGATGTTATGGGAACCAGTGTCAAAGAATTTACTAAAGTAAAGGCAAAAAAACTTCTACTGCTCTCTTTTTTACTAAGTCAGTTGCCTCATTGATGAAGACTATCAAGATGATTAAGCACGGTTTCTCATGCATAAGTCAACACTCACTACTCCTGAGCACCTACTTCTCATTCACATTTAGTGAATGGTTTCCAGGATTAGTTGCTTCATTGCCCTCCCAGGCACTAAGATGAGACTAACCAGTAGTAGTTTCCAGACCTTTACTCTTTGCTTTCTTGAATATGAGTGATGTTTGCCCTCTTATAATGTTCAGGAATCTCTCCTGAATGCCATGACCTTTCAAAGATAACCAAGTGGCCCCACAGTGACATAAACCAACTCTCTCAGCATTAGTGAGTGCCACCTATCAGGCTCCATGGACTCATATATGCCTAGTTTCTTATAGTGCTTGAGGGCTGATTTACCAGTAAAGACTGAACAGGAAAAGACATTCAGTATCTTTGCCTTTAACACATTATTTGTCAACAGTTTTTCAGATGCATTCAGCAGCAGGCCCACTTTTGATGCTCTTAGTTTGGGAGATTTTTTAGGTTTAGGTTTTTGGTTTGTAGTACTACCCAAAAAAATGCTTTATGGAGCTGCACCTAATTCTATTTCTTGTCAATATAAATATTCAGTGACAAAGTGGACAAATACCTTTTCCTTACTGTTCCTTTTTCTGTTTATGTACTTGTAAAATTGGCTATTTCCTCCTACATTCCCTGAAAAACTGAACTCCAGGTGGGCTTTGGCTTTCCCATATTCTTAGCTACATATGGCCTCTACTATAGACACTGGTATGAAATCCAACATGAAATAATTTTGGTTCCTTGTTGCTGTTTTTCGAGAGGTTGCAATCTTATGCTTAGTATTTCTTGAATCTTAGTATTTCTTGGATCTTTCTCCCTAGGGGAGAAAACCCTGATTTTCCATTACAGGCCTGTAACAAGAAGTGCATAGTATGGATGCACCTTTGTGTTGGTTTTCAGAGAAGGTGCAGGTGACATTTTCCTTCAAAATGTTTTCTTGAAGAATAAACACAGTTTGAAAGACTTTCTCTGGATGTGTCAGAATTCTGCAGCAGGGAATGGAAACTAACAAATTACTTCAGACTGAGGAGCTGCCAGTTTCTAGAAAGGACCTTCAACTGTGTGTTACAACTCTGAACTCTATTAATCCAACTCTGGTTTATGGCACTGTTGGGTTATGGCACAAGTTACAAAACTTCCATCTTTTTGTATTCCACGTTTGATCACTATCAAACTTTATTTGTGCATAACATTTTATTTTAGGTTTTTCAGAAGAGAATGTGATTTTGAGTGCTTTTTGCCAATTCCTCCTGGTTTTTCAGGAGATTATAGGTTTAAAACTCTGCAATAGAACAATTTTCCCTTGAATAAAGCTGAAAGAACTCAATGTTAAATATATTTTGTAGCGTACTGTGGAAATTCAAATAAAGTAAATATATAAAAAGTCACAAGAAAGAAGAATGCAGGCCTGAAAAACTTTTTTGAATATGAAAAATATTTGATTACAGACATCACAATAATAATTTCTCTGATAAAGACAACAAGCGGATTTTTCCTGCTATTAAAATAGCTTTGAAATTCTGCACTCATGTTTAGTATCTGTTCTTATACTTACACAATGCCTGAGGAACAGAAATTAGGCTTTTGCACCAAGATTGGGGTTTTTTGATTGATGTTTTTTGTTTTTGAATTTTTAGTTTAGGTGTTTGGTTTGTAGTGCTACCCAAGAAGAATCTTTATGATTCTGTTCCCCGTTAATAATACTCAATGACAAGGTGGAAAACACATGATTTCTATGAAATTCTAGAAATAGAGAACAACAAAAGCATGTAGTTATTCATGCTAAAATTCATCCTTTCAAAAACATAAAAAAAATCCTCTCTTCCTTTCTAAATAATTATTTGGTGATAGATATAAACCAGAGATAGCAATAACAAAATGAGTAGTAAAGACTTCTAACAAAAAGAACCTAGAGATTACTTAACATGACAGAGATAAGGAAACTGTAACATATACAAGAAATACAGTATGACTGTATGTTTCCATATGATGATATTGTTAGAAATATTAGCAAAAAATTGTTTATTTAATGCTCATTTACAGACCAGAAGAAAGTGGAATCAGTCCTATTCATAGTCTATTCTATAAATCCATTCTACATGTTAATGAATCTTATTTTAATACATTATTTCCTGATCTGATATCTCAAAAGGTTCTGTGTTTTCACAACAGGTTTTGCAGAAAATCATAATACTATACCTTTTATATTTTCTAAAGGAAGGCAGTGGTTTGGGAAGAAAAGAACTTCAAAGGAAATAGAAAAATATCTAAATACATGCATTGAAATTATCTCCTTTTCAGTGTGTTTTCTCTAATGTTACAATTAAAAATTGAAAATTTCAACATTATCACGTAAGGACCAGTTAACCTACCATTTTAACTGACTCTTTTTTGGGAAAATCCAAACAAGCAAACAAACAAAAAAAGTACCCCACAAAAACAAACCAACAAAAACCAGGAAACAAGACCTCACATATTTGCTACACCAAAAGAGAGCTCAAATGTAGCAAACTTAAAGAAACTTCCTGGCTACTGAATTAAAATAACAAACACCTTATCCCTATTCCCACCAACAGAATCAAGGCTATGTTATTCAGGCACCTACAAATAAAGGAGAGATGGAAAATATCTTTTTACTTCATCTGTACTATTTTGAGGTTTCTACCTGGGTTAACAACTTCATGATATCAATTCACAGGAAAAAAACCCAAAAATTTCTTAGCTAATAATTAAGAGTCCCTCTTTGAGTCACATAATGCAACAAGATGATTATTACACCCATTTACAGCATTTATTAAGGTGTGATTTCATGCTGGAGGTTATTTGAGTAGAAGGTTTCCAAATGTAAAAGTCTAAATGCTTTGGCAAATGTTGAGTATGCCTTCCTTTCTCTGAACTCTCCTTGTGTGCAAGTGTGTCCCAAATAAAACCAATGCTTTCACTGCTTATTCCATTTTTTTCTTCGGTTTCCCTTTTTTGCTCCTGAAACTCCTCCTCTCCTCTCCTCTCCTCTCCTCTCCTCTCAATCCATCTTCACTTC
>VXBI01007866.1:600103-683882 GCA_013397375.1 Toxostoma redivivum | reverse complement strand
TGGTGGAAAATTCTCCACCCCTATTCTTCCCACATTTCTCAAAATACTTTCCAGTGCTGTGGAGTTTTTTTTCCCTGCCCCCCTCCTCTCCTCTCCTCTCCTCTCCTCTCCATACATCTTATGTGTACTTCTTCCTTTGAGGCAATAATAAAAACCAGCTACAACAGACAAATCAAAAAGGTGTCATGCAAATATACATGTCCCTATAGCAACATAGAAAGTGGGCTCCAAGAGCACCTTAAACTTATGTTTGACAGAATATAGTGTACTAGCCAACAAATAAGCAACTGAGAATTATTACAGTAAGCCAAATGTTCTTGGAATTGAATAGGAAAAAAAAATACAGGATGTGTCAGTGGAAAATGTTAAATTAAATCCCATGTGAAGTGACTGCCAAAGTAAATAATGTTTCTGACAGCCACACATGAAAGTTTTGATTTTCCTTTAAAAGTATCAGTATGATGCATAGACACATTGCAGCAATGTGAATAATGCTAATATCACCCATTGGGAAACACAGAACAAGCAAAAATTTGAAAAAAAAAAAAGTTAAGAAACAAAAGCAGTTTGGAAAGAATTCTCAAGCATAAACTCATAAATAGCTCCAATCAGAAAGCATGTTTCCTGAGTGCCTCTGTGTTCAAATGGAATAACCTCAAATTCTCTGGATGATTTAGTGCCTATCTTCAACTGAAGACTCCTTAAGATGATGAATTGTACTCACATTTAGAGAATTAATTCCACACAAGTGTAGCAATGATACCAGCTTTCATTTGGACTCATAAAATAGAACAATAATGCTGTCCCCACTACATATAATGTTAATGATAAAGAGTTTGCAAAAAAACAAACAAACAAAAAAAATCCAAACAAATAAACAAACAAACAAATAAAACCGTATGAAAGAAGGATTAAACTTTTATTTTTGTCTGGGCAGTTTCAGCCCAGCAGAAAGCTGGCCATTTCATGCCTTATACCCAGGCTATGGAATATACTATAAGAGCAGATTCCAAGAGTTGTTGAATTTTATAGTCTACCAAATAAAATTATTTTCTTTAAACATGTCTTTAGACCTAAGCAGGTTTAGGAGTCCTCAGTTTAATGCCCTCCCTTCTGAGACTTCAAAACCACATGCTGCTCACACTCTATCCCCTCTCCTGCCCTCTTTCTCCACAGGTGGAAGAGAGGAGAGTTGAAAGCAAAATAGGCAAAGATCATGGGTTGAGATAAGAGTAGTTCACTGTAAACAGCAATGAGATGAGAAAATAAACAGTAACAGCATCAACATTAACAACAAAATCATACAAAAAGGAGAGTGCAGAAGCCTGATCTGGCCACAGCCATTCCACTCAAGCCGCAGTCTCCAGTCAGGACCAGCATTATTCCGCAGCTGCAGCAGTCACACTTGTTCCACCGGAGAAGCATGACCCTCTTTGCTAGAAGCTGTTCCCAGACCCTGGCAATTATGTAATGTGGTATAGAAAAACACAATGTCTTGGTCCTGCTTTCTGCTGATCTGAGCTGGAACCAGGAAAAGCCATTAACAGAGCAATGCAGAAATACCTAGCACAGCCCTTACAGCAATGAAGATCTATCTTCTAAACCCTAGTCTAAGCATTATGTAGTAAGCAATATAAAATAATTGGTAAAATAACTTAACTTGAGCATGGAGTGGAATTTACACTGACCTAGTATTTTTCTAAGATTTCACAAGAAGTATAAAAAAATCTCAGAAAGTGGGAAAAAAAAAAAAACACCTTTCAGTTTATCGGTGTAATTGTAGATACCAAGTAGGTCTTGTTGCCTACTTTTAAAATACCTTTTCTGAAAAATACCTAAAAACTTAAATACTGAAAATACTTTAAAAAATACTAAAATACTGAAAAAACTGAACCAAATAAGAATTCAATTGATATTCTGTTATTATCATTACCAATTATTTGCACATAACTTTACTTCTAGAGTTTCACAACTCTGTGCAGTCTCTGTGCTTAGGCTGAGTCAGTGAGATGCAAAAGAATACTCTTTCAAATCAGATTTTGACCACTGAAGATCTATTATGCTAAAAGGTGTCAATAAACAGACAGCAGTCCTCCCAATTTTAACAGCCACTCCAAATATTCCACATTTTGCTAAATATCACTAAGATTTGGTCAATTTATAATTACTATACTGCAATACAACATACGGATATCAGAAGAAACGACGAACTTTTATATTTGCTTTTTTATTGCCCTAGTATTTCTTCTCTCCAGCATATGTTCACTTATAATTTCATATATGTCTTTAACCATTTAACATTTAATCATTTAAGTAGGACTCCTTTCATCTCAATCCAGAGCGCATAGCCAGGTCATGATCCACACTGAACTTAAGAATAAAATTTTGATAGTGAAAAGCATTTCTTCCAGTATCAACATAGAGAATGAGGCTTACATAATCCCTCTCCCTGCCCTAAACATCTCTCTGCTCTCTCTCACTTTATGACCAAATTAAAATAAATTCCCTTTGCCCTAAAAGGCTTTCGCTGCATTGAGTTCTGAATGAACTGATTGTCAAATAATGGCTTGAGAATTACAGTTTTAAAATTTATTTCCCTCTTCCATTTATGCAATACAGCTCCACACAATGCTGTGGGGAGAATCCCGAAACTCTTTAAGAAAGTCTCATAATTATTTAGTCACATAAATACAGAAAAAGTAAATTGCTATTTACAATTTTATTTTATATGGAATAGCTGAACAAATGTAGCCATTAAAAAAATGCACACACACAAAACAACACTGACAAACAGATTAATCCAAGCCTCTATTACAATAAACACTAAATATGAGATTATATTTAAAATGTTATCCTTCCTGTAGACCCTGGATGTCTGTTTTATAAGTGTACTCCATACATGCATAGTGTCATTAGAAAACTTTATTACACTGACAGAAAAGGCTGCTTGTACAGAGGCAATACTATATTTTAGTGAAAGGCTCTGTGAGTATTAAGTGGGGATTTTTTTTTTTTTTTTATTCATGGCTTTGAAACATGCGCCAACTCAATTTCTTTTGATAGAGTCTAGAAGTTCATGCATGGAAGCATTACCAGACCATTCTTGAAATTTTCATTCAGGCTCCATGAGCACTAGATAAAGCAGGATTTTGCCTCTTGCTTTTTCTGTTCTGTGCTGTTTGGTGCTTTTAAACTCAGGAAACTGTAGAAGGTATTTTCAGCGTCATGCCATGGAAGAGAAATAAAAGGAAAATTTTCCCATATAAGCCTAGTATAGGATGAGGTTTCTAGAGATAAAAAATTAAAAGGACGTCTCATTTGAATAAAACATTAAACAGTACTTGTAATCTAATGTGGTCAGAACAGGAGAAATAAAACCAAAATCTACTAATCACTGACAGAATAGAAGTCAGTTTTACCATATCAAATAAAAGTAATTTTTTTTCAGCTGAAAATACGCAATCATTAGAAATACACATTAGTGAGAAAAAAAAACCACATAATACTGTAAAAGGATAAAAAAATCCCGTTCTAAAGTTTAAAAAACAAAAAAAAAGTCCTTACCAATCCATCTGGTGGGATCTAGAAGGACTAGAAGGAGACAAAGCTGGCATTTACTCTATTACTTATTTAGTATTTTGCATAGAACTGCCTCAGAGTATTAGCACTTTCAGATAGTTAAATATTTACCTTTTCTAGCCCAATTCTTTCTTTAGTCAAAAAATAAATCTTCTGTTCCTAGTAGAAAATGACTGGGGCAAAAAGGTACTTTGTATCTTGTGTGCCTCCCTAATCCATTCCTTGTTTCCAGGTAAGGAGGTATTCAGATAGTTGAACATCAATATGTTGATTTCATCATCTTTCCTTTATTTCATAATCAGTCATTACATTACTTGGTGAGTGCCTCTGGCTCCAGAAAGATGAATTTTCTACTGTGACAATTTTTATTCCCTCAAGATTTCCAAGTCTGATCTGTTATTCTGAAATTTTATATGACTTCTGAATTTTAACATTTCACCCCTTCCCCAAATTCAAGACATGAAATCTAACTTGACATTTTGTACAAGGCATTTCTACCTAAGGTATTACACCTTTCCACTATTCTTCTTATTTATTTTAATTATATAAAATAATCAAAGAAACACTTTTCTGTGCGCATCTTTGGGCCTTCAATTTGAGAAGTATCTGAGAATACTTCCATTAGCAACACCTCAAGACCACAGTGAGAGACTTTTCTCCACTTCTCTCAAATATCTGCAGCAATGGTGAGGACACACTTTGCTCAGCATGTGGCACGTATGCCAACTTTCAGAAAGAAACCATACACACACACCACTGGAAAAAATGTAAACAATATGAGGAAACCTTTACTACAAAATTAAGCGCGTATAGGTTCAGCATAGAAGACCTCATAGAAATCACCATATGTCAGATGATGTTAAGTGAGCTTCAGATAACAATATTTCATTGTTCTCCACTTGTCTTGCTCATTAAGTCAACACACCCATTTAATCTTGATACCATAAGTTATAGGACACAAAATGAACTGCAGATTCAAAGGTCTTGGTAGGTGAGATAACAACTAGAATCAATTCAAACTAACATTCTTACTGTCTGGTTAATCTTTCCACTTTTCTGCAACATACTTGCTACCACACCAGCCTTAGTTGCAAAGTTCATGAAGTGTATACTATGCAATTATAGTATTTCTATATAATAATATATAATGCAGTAAAATTACAGGAACCACTACTATCTTTATCAATATAAATTAATCCATATATAATGCAACTTAAATCAAGTGAGCAATAAAAACACACAAACTGTGATTTGTACCATAAACTCAACATCCAACATATCAGATGAGAATATCATGACTTCAGTAAAAAAATGGAAAATCTTTAGTTTAGTCTAATAAGGATGTCCTTCATGGCAATTAGAATAGAAAGTGGAGGTCTCCTCACTGATTATATTCATGTAATACTGCCAATGGTGAGGGCAAAACCTCAGACTCATGAGATTTCATGAGAGTCACCACTTTAAACACAACTATTGATACTCTGAAGAATAAGCAAGCCAATCAGAACACATTTCTAGTGTCATCAGACATTAAGCTCATGGAGTCACCCCACAGTCAGTAACACGATTTTTGAAGGTAAGAAATGGGAGCTGCCCATGAACATGAAAATATTTGCCAGTTTACTTAGTACAGAGAAACCATCTGAGATATCTCACATGTGTTTCAGACTTGCATCCATTAGACTCCACAAAGTCATCCAAAGGAATATTAAAACAAACTAAATTACAACTGTATCTATTGTCCCTTGGTCACCTGACCAGTAGGGTGAAATACCACTGTAACTCACATAGTCTACAACTAAAAAAAGGGGGTTTTTTAGTTCCTAATGGGATCTATGAGGTATGACTGAGAGCAAATGCAACAGGACTGCGGAGTAAAATAGCACTTTAAAAAACACAGTGTAAAGGGCATATTGTAATAAAATTTCATTTCTTTTTTTTTAATTTATCCAGCTCTAAAAATACTTGGTCCATGAGTCAGTCCTTGCATATGATCATGTGTCTGCTTCAGAGACTCAGACTAAAACTGAGGTTCGACCTTTAGAGTAGTTATCAACCTTGACAATATAGGAAAGAGATTATTCCCCTCACAATTCATTACGCTTAAAGCCTTTAATCTTCCAAGAATTTGAGCCTTCAGCCTCATCTCCATATAGGCAGACTAGCAGTCTACCCTAATTCTCATCTCTAGCTTGACTGCATTCTAGCAAAAAACAGACTTAAAGGGACCTGAAAAAGAATCATTGGAAACCCATACTTCATACAATGTTATCCTACCCTGCCTGTGTGGTGGAAAATGAACAGTTGAGGTTCTAAAACATCTGAAATAAACAGGACCACTTATTCCTGGGTCAGCTGTAATTTCTCTTTCAGATAACTAAACTTTATAAGATGATAATGGATTAATGGCTTGCTTTTCATTCTTTTAATCAGTTGCAGAAAAAAAAAATAAAAAGGCATTATATAAATATTTTATTAGAAGTATTTAAAGATACATGTGAATGCTTGAATTTCAGCAGTCCAAACTCTAAGAAGACTCCATGTTTTTTATGTAGATGTGTGTAAAAACTTACTGTTATATTTTAACATGATTTGACATAAATCTTAAATAGAAAAATAGTGAAACTGACAGCTAAATCAGTCTTTGAAGAAATTCTGACACACTCAGTGTCTGAAGGTTTTTTAAAAAATTACCTCCCAGTTATACTGCAAACAATAGAGGCTTGAGGTCAGGAAAGCTTAAAGTCATTTTAGCATAGCCTTTCAATGCACAATACAAAAGATATTCAAATATTCAATTTCCTACTCTCTGAAATCACTGCTTTTCTGACACAGATGCTTATGTTCCTAAATATCTCTAATAATGAAGAATTCATGGTTCTCCTTCATAGTCTATTTCAATGATATTTTCCATAATAAGATTTTAAATTCTGTGTAATCCAAGCTTCTCTTGCTATAAAGTTAAAAAAACACTTAATTCTTGCTCTATTTATCCTGGGGGAAAAAAAAAAAAAAAAAAAAAAAAAAAAAGTTATTTTTCCCTCTTTCAGGAACTTATCATTGCAGATTAAGATAACTAATTTTTTTCCATCTTCTCTTTATTTGAAGATATACTTGTTCAAAGGTTGCCTCATGCAATGAGAAGGTTTTATTTTAACCAATCAGCTATCTCGAAGTTTAATGTCAAAAACACTACAAAAGCATTACTGGAGCTGAATAGAGATGAAAAATTGTCTCCTAAACTATATATAGAATCACAGAATTACTCAGGCTGAAGAGACATCAGGACATCTTTTGTCCAGTTTTCAATTCAGAGCAGGAGTAAGCTGTGAGGTCAGACCACTATGCTCGGGGCTTTATTCAGTCTGGCCTTGAATAGGTCCAATAACAGAGAGACTAAACAGTCTCTCTGAAAAACTGTTCTACACTTTGTCTGTCCTAAGACTTATAAGGTCTTTCCATATATCCAGTGTGAGCTCCACCTGTTTCAGTCTATATCTGTAGCCTTTCATTCTCTTTGATGCATGCCCATGAAGAGAGAGACCAGCTCCATCTTTTTGCTGACCCCCTTGGTGCAAGCTGCTGACACATTCTCCCAAAGCAGTCTCTTCTTCAGGCCCAACAAGACCATTCTCTCCTCAAGGAAAAAATGCTCCAGCTCCTGACTAGCTTGGGGATCATCTGCTAATCCCAATTCAACTAGCTGATGTCTTTCTTGTATTGAGGAACTCAAAACTGTAAGCAGTAGCTAGATGAGGTCTCACAAGCTCTGATCAGCAGAAAGATAATCCTTGTCCCTCAATCTCCTTTCTGTTTCCCTATGAATACAGCCTGGACACCATCCAACAAGCTTTTTATCCATCTAGTTTTCTACCATCCAGAGTGCAATGTTCAACACTAGCAATGTAAGACTTGTTAAAGTCAAGGCAAATATTACCCATTCCTTTCTCCAAGCTCACAAAGCAGAAAGCAATCAGGTTGGCCAGGCATGAATGGCAGCCTGACTGTTCTCAATCCCTGTCTTCTTCTTCAGGGATCCAGATGTGAGCTTGAGAAGAACTCCCATGATTCCCTCAGAAACTAACGAGATGTCTATACAGTAGTTTCTTGCACAGTCTTTTGGGCCTTGTTTGAAAAATGTGTGCAAAATTTGCTTTTCTCCAGTAATCAGATCATGTCACAAATTTTTTCATGCTTCATTCTGAAATAATTTTACAGCATCATCTTCAGTCTAAAATCCCTCCTCCTTCCCTCCCTTCCTTGCTTCCTTTTCCTTCCCTTGACTAGTTACCTAATCAATTGTTCCTCAGTCTGTATTTTATCTCTGGTGATTTTTATGCAAGCATATTCTAAGATTTACCACACCTTTTAGTGGTTACTTCTCCACTTCTCAGGGTTGTTTTGAATGCAATCTAGCCTCTACACACTATTAATTCTCATAAGCCTTGTAGATGGCAAATTTATCTACAAAATTGATAAGAAATACAGGTTTCTATTTCATCACTGATCAGGTTAATAATATTGAATAAAGCCAGGTCTAAACCCATAACAAAATCCTTGTGACCCCTCAGTTTCACTCCAAACATAATATACAGTTTCATTATAAAGAAAGTTCTGCAACCAACTTTGTGCTTTCCCTTTGTTGATACATCTAGATCAAAGGAGGATTGAAACACTAAGTGAAGCAGTACCAAAATTCTTAGGATTTAAGGCATCTCTTTTCTTCTCTCTCCATAAGGCTACAAAAATAGAGAGCTTTGACATAATTTATTCAAAATATGTGAATTTGTACCATTCAATTTATTTTTTAGCTCTTGTTTCTGAAGTCAAAATGTTATAAGTGAGGTCACTTATCAGCAAACTAGAAATATGACATAAGATTAAAACTATGTAACATTGACATTGATTCCATCTATAACTTTTACAGCAGAAGTCTTAACAAATAAAGATTTTTGGCTTGGTCAGATGAATGGTCAGTCTAAGAAAGGAACTAAGGATTTTTTTGTTTGTTTTGTTTTCCATCACTGAGGAATATAGATTTCCTATGTTTTGACTTGGTTGACTTGGTCATTGTCAAAGAAATTCAACAGGCTTATGTTGCAACAGCAGCTAATCAAACAATCTTTTTGAGATATGGGTGGGAGCATGATGTCACAAGATGAATAGGTGAAAATAGAAAAAACAATAATTACTTACAAGCAATTTGTTGATGACGCTTCAATTATGCTTTTTTTTTAATATATAAGGAAATTTATAATCCCCAAAACATTCAATTTTCCTTGTAAAATTTTCTTTACAGTTTCTTTAGCACTTATTTCCATGGCATTGCAACAACTTGCCAGTTTTAATTATTTGTTTCAGGTGAATAAGAATATTGCAGATTTCCAGTTTAATTAAGCCCTTTCATTTCAAGTGTGAGAAAAATTCATAATTTTCTAAAGAACTTGATTACCTTGGACTTCAGTTTTTGAATTCACAATATCATTAAGTGTATTCTTTGAAACCTGTTTTTGATCAGCTTGTTTCTGACTCTGTTCAGAAAATTAACTGGTTTTTTAATTATCTCAAGTTGGCACTGAAATCTAAAGAATTCCAAATTAATTACTGGTATTGAAAGGTGCATGTGTTTGAACATGAGATTATAAAAATGTGTCTCAGCTATGCATTTGTAACCTGATCACCTAGTTTTCTCAAAAAAAGCATGTTCTATGTCTGTCACGCATAGTACAAATTATAGAAGGTTTTATTAAAAAGAATACAAAGACATTTACATTAGGCCAAATTAATCTTCCTAAACAAAGAACAGTTTCTGCCAGTTCACTAAATAGACAACTGTTTCCTTCATGGTTTTACTTTAGTGGTTCTCATGAATCATGGACTCTTAATCTGTGATCCATTCCAGGATTCATGAATGCAGAATGATGTGTTTTATGAGGATAAGAAACTGTGCATGTAGCACATACTTATAGTATGAAAAGGAATTTTGACCATAACGAACTCATTTTCAAGTTTACACTAAATCAGAGAAAGAAAATAGTCTATCCACAAACAGTATTCAAGGCCAGTGTTTAGTTTCATAGCAACAGCATCATTCCTGACTGGCATGGTAGATGTATAAGCAAACTCTCTTCCTGCATCATCTGTTTTATTGGCTAGATTTCTACAGTAATCAAACATCCAAATGGAATACTAGAAACTAAACGAACTTTCACATCAACAAAGTAGGAAAAAAGCAAAGAAAGCAATACAGTCGAATTACAAGAAGAATCACCACATAAAGTCTGCCCAGGAAGATATTTCCAGCACAATCTTTATGAGCTAATCAGAGGAAATAGCTATCCTGAAGAGATGAAAAAAGTCTTGCTGGGGGCCTGTAAAACTTTACAGGACTGTTTAAGCAGCTACCAAATGGTCTGGCCTGAAGCAGTTGACCAACCAATATTCTCCTGACTGTGATCTTCTGACAGTACTCAGGAAGAGCTCTCTAGAAAACAGTCTGTACATAATGACTGAATATAAACATCTTAATGCCATGTCTGCCTGTCTGTTGACAATACAAAGGTTTGGATTATCAAGAAGACTCAAACTACACATATATATATTTCTCTTTTTTTTTTTCTTTTATTTTTTACATTTTCAAGACAAAACATTGTGGTCCAACTCTATCTTTCATCTTTAGATTACAGAATCATAGAATGGCCTGGGTTGGAAGGGACCTTAGAGACCATCTCTTTCCAATACCCCTGCCATGAGTATGGACACCTTTCACCAGACCAGGCTGCTCATGGCGCCATCCAACCTTGCTTTCAACACTTCTAGGGTTAAGGCATCCACAGCTTCTCTCAACAACTTGTTCCAATGCCTCATCACCCTTACAGTAAAGATATTTTTTCCTAATATCTAATCTAAATCTCTTTCAGTTTGAGCCATCCCCCCTTCTCCTTTTACACATGCATGTAAAAGGTCTCACTCCATCTTGGTGTTTTTTATTTTTTTTTTTTGTTTATTGTGCTAGTTATGCAATGGATTAGAGCTTTAAAAGCTTTTTAAATTTTTTTTTTCTTCATAATACATGTTGAAAGCTGATCACCACCCTTGTCACTCATGCAGTACAGTACTCTGCTGGACATCATATTCTTGTATTTCTTTCCCTGACCGAAACACATAGAACTTTGAGTCACATATCAGAATTAAAACAAAACCAAAAACAAACAAACAAACAAAAAACCCAAAAACAAACAAAACAAACAAACAACCCCCCAAAAAAAGAAAAAAACACAAAACAAACCAAAAAAACCAACCAACAGAAAAAAAAAAACAAAACAAAAAAAAAACCCAAAACAAAGCAAAACAGAAAAAAAAACACCACCAACAAAAAAAAAGGTCTTGATTTTCTTGGTTTGCAAGGCTGTGAAAGGGTTATATGCAGGGCTATAATGCTCCTTATGACATCACATACATTCCTTTCTCTTGCAAATGTTTTCAGTCCCTCAACACTGGCATTCTGAGTATGGAAATAAAATATTTTCAATACATTGGTGAATAAAATTTATTTCCAGATATACTGGCAACATTTACAAACTGAACAGATAAATTCAGGCTTTATGGTGCTTATTTAACAGACTGAACATATGCTATGTTTTTTTCATTGTGAGGTTGTTCTTCAATCACCATGAGTATTTGAGTAGAATATTTATACTTGAAAGAGTAGCTTAATTCAAGCAAAGGCAAAAGGCAATTCAATTCAAAGGCAAAGAATTATTCATGAGTCCACCAATTTAAAATGGGAAAGGTAAGTATTATTTTTGTCTAGTGGCTATTAAACAAGGTTTTCAAACATATTTATAAATTTTAACTTTAAAAAACAGATCAGGGCTTAGAAACAATGGGCGCAGCAAGAAACTTTTTTTTCCTTCTTTTGTGGGAAATGTTAAGTATTCCTTTAATACCAGAAATTCTTTAAAAATCAGGTTTACAATATTTTTTCCCTTTCAAAAGGAGGCGTTACTATTAATTGAGAGAAGCATTTTAAAAATTTGACATCCTCTGTCTCCAAACAAAGATTACATGCACTGTAAATTATAATCCTTGGCTTTGTAATACCACTTTATGAGGTTAAGAAGATGAATGTTCATTACTTTTAATCCTTACCATGATTTATAAGACTCTGGGTATCCTTTCCCCAGAGCATCTACAACTGTGTGGTTATTCTGCCTGCTGCTTAAATTACAGAGACATCTGCAAAGTAAATTATGGATTGTTCTCCCACAACCAAGCTGCCTCCTGATCTCTCTTGTAGTATTTCTTCGATAACAGCAAAAGGCTTTCTTTCCCCTTGTTTATCACTCTTGTTTTTCCAGACTGGGTGATAGTATGATGACCTTGATTACTGCCTGCTCTGCTCACTTTCAACCAACATGGCCCAGTGTAAAACCCACAGTAAAAAGAAGGGGAGGGAATGAGCTGTGAGGGACAGAGAAGACAGCTACATAATGCTAGTTTTATCCATTAAGCTCTTCAAAGTTCACAATTCACAAATCTAGAGATTATTTTCTTCCTCCAGAAAAACATGTAGCTGAACCTAACATCTGGACACTTAGGGTCGTTCTGAATGAGGTGAATACATAGGGGGTTTTTTTTGTATACCTCCCTATTACATGTTTTTTAATATGCAGATCTCCATATCTCTACGTATATGCACATATCAATATAAATATATAAAAAATTTAGGGGGTTATCGAAGTCATATGAAAAGCTGAGCCATATTTTTAATTATATGCCTAATTTTATATTCAAGCAGTTTAAAATTTTATTTCATAATAAATGCAGTGAGAATATAAACTCATCAACAACAAATCATACACTGAGTATGCCAAGGTTCATTTTTGTCCACACACAGGTATTCTTGGAAGATAGTCTACTCAGTGCTGATGTCATTAAATTTAGGATAAAATTTAATAAAATAATTCCACATTACTTGCTCGTTATTATCCATCTCATTACATTCCCATACTGTCTACCTGATTGTCCTGAAACAAAATACAATTTAAATTACAATCCAGGTGTCAGAAAAATAATGCTTTAAAGGCAAAGTGCATGGAAATATATCATCCAAGCCATTTTACTAGAGCAGAAATTATAGTTGCATCACAAAATCTTCTGGCACAATTCCAACAAGCCTAGTCAAGATAGCAAGTGCTGATTGCATTGACATCAGAGAAGTTATTTTCATTTTTTTGTCAGAGTCACTGAGATATAATCTCAATTTCCTAATTTCTTTTGACCAGCCAGAAGCCCTGAGTTTTGTAAGAGATGTATAACTGAAAATTTCCTTGTGCTCTTTGCTCCAAAGACAGCAAAGACAGACTTGAGCAAAAAAACTAGGATCCAGACACTTTTAACCGTGCTTCATGCACCAAATTACTAAAAATAAAATATAAGCCAAAAATTCACCAACCTTTATCATCTTTTGGAGACTCTGCTTTAAACTCATTTAGGCTTTTACCTCAAAATATATTATAACTAAATTTATAAAATTCATGTCTTCATGTCTAATTGATTTTTTTATTTTTTTGTCATCCCTGGCATTAAATTGTTGTCCAGAATGTAGTTAAACCAGTTTATAGAGCAGTCCATATGAAACAATTGAAGCAAACAATGTATTAAAAAACACGAGGAAGCCTATGACATTAGATTTTACCTGTGTGAAAGGTGCTGTACCAAGGTATGCCTTTGAAAGCAGACAAATACCATTTGACAAAAATAATATCATGCAAACACAAGAAAAAAGCACCATAAAAATAAAGCTGAGAGAGAAAATTAGTTTCTGTCTTTTAAGAGGAACAGAATAGACTGTTAAGGTACTTTTATTTTCTCGAATCTACATCTAAATTGAAACAGTCTGAAGAATGTAACATACAGTACAGCTCTCTGTGAATAGTAAGCTGTCTGTAGCAGTAGAATTTCTCTAGATTGCATCAAGTATTTTTTGTTGAGATATGCAGCAAGGATAATTAGAATCCTCAATTTCTTGAGCTCAGTTAAGTGGCCTTAAAACTAAATTCTGTTTAATATATAAATAACAGCAAGCAAACAAATAAGAAAACAAAACAAACAAACAAACAAAAAAACCCCAAAACAAACAAACAAAAATCCCAGCAACTAAAAAGTGAGAACTGAATCCACCATGTTTAACACAATGAGTTCATCACAATTATTACAGATTTCTTTGAGATGAAAGAAACATCTTTTTAAAAGTCTACCTGTGAATATGATGCCACAACTTCCAAGATTTTATACAAATGAAGTTCAGCCTTTAGCTGGCTTTATTCACCACAATCCTCATCTGATTGGGTCACTATAGTCTGTAACAAATATACAAAAGTTAAATTGTCATTGTCAACAATTGTTTCTCATGAAATTGGGAAGAATAACAGCCAAAGCACAAGGATGTGTTATTAAAAAAATCAATCTAGCATAAAAAATATTAACTGATCACCACACAACACTATTTCTGTGCCTCTTGACTAAATATGGCAAAGTGATGAGCAGGATACAGACACCCCTTGAAGTTGATAGATCCCACTGAGCAAACACTCAGAATTAAACTGCTCAGATTCCTTAGAGCTGTCTAAAACTTGGGGGATTTTACTGCCAGTAGGCATTACTGCAGAATATAATGTTACAATTCTGATTTGTATGCATTGCCTTGGCTGGGTTTCCTTTGTGTCAGCTATCATTCATCAGAGCATGAAAATAAATATACAAAGAAGTTTTCGAAGAGAATGGAGTAGCGATAATAGGAGCTAGGGACATCTCTTATAATGATTTGTTCTTTTCACAATGGTTTTACAGCCAATTTTGTCACTACTATAATGGTATAAATCAGTATCATATATGGCAGGGTTATAATTTTTCTTTTAAATGCAATTCTGTAACTCACAGAAGCAACTTCTATAACTGGCCCATCTTGAGCTGCTTCCTATTACAGCTCTGAGACATGTTGTCTGAACCTCAATCCGATGTTTAGATGATGGGGGTGGAGGGAAGCAAACAAAAAATACTGGAAAATATTTTCTATTACTTCAATATGATGGAAACTCAGAGGGTTCTCTGCTGCTTTTATTTATTGTCTAGTTTTTTGCATAATGGAATTTTTGATGCAGATGGACAGAAAGCTAAATTAATAGGGGGGAAGAGAAAAAAAATGGGATTCCAAACCTAAGACTGAAGGGATATTAAGAGAGAGATGGCATCCAGGTACAAAACTTGAAAACAAGAGACAACTCGAGGGAAAACAAACAGCACAGCTGGTGACTCTTATTGTCTTCTTTCATACTCCAGGCAGCATCCTTATCCAAGATAAGAGGCCACTAAAGAGACACATAACATCCACTCTGAGCCAAACCATTAGATTATATTAAATTAAGGCTTTTAGAAATGTACAAACTTGGGAATTGCAGGTGAATTATGCCTGCAGAGGAGAGTAAGCCATTCAAAAGACATTAACAACCCAAGTCTCCATACTTCAAGAAAACATTGAAAGAAAACCTAATAGTACTCTACAACATTAACATATATATTTATAAATGTATAACATGTTTACAGAACTTCAGCTCCCCTCCACTGAATTAATACAAAACCACTTCTGGTGCCTTCAGAACTTTTGGTACACTCAGATCTTTTAATATCTTTTGGGGCTGTGGGGGAAGGGGAGGGAATAATAGAATTTTCTTTATGTTCAGTGGAAGGAGTATTTATTCAATAGTTAGTTGAATTAAAATTTTTAATTATTAGTATCATTCAACAGTTGTTTTATGGCCAAGACATTCTATTCATTGACAATGAATTTACTGTGGGAACGATTGAATACAATGCAGTAGTTGGTACTATGGAAATACTCAGTCCACATGGATGTAGTGATGTATTTCAACCTTTAAATTTACCTTTAAATATTTTTTGAGGAAGGCAGCACCAGAAGAAAAATTACCCAGTTAACTGGAGAGTTCTTTTTGAGTTTTGCTAAGGCAAGCAGGATTTGAATCTCATGATTTATTTCAAGTTGACCAAACCAACCACATTCCCTTGTTTTAAGACTTATCTTTATACTAAAAATTTAATATACCTGCCAAAAACCAAACTTACAAACAAAAAGGAGTCCAAAAGGAGAAGAATCCCAAAACTGTACAAGCTCCTTTTGTTGCAGAAATCTCTAACAGAAAACAGAAGTTGTAAAAAAAAAAAAACTTGCTCTTTCTCAGTATTAATTCTTCACATTATCGGATTTGATAACACCAATATTAACTTGATGGATCAATAACACTTGATGTCAGTTCAAAACAGCAGCTGAAACATGCATCCAGAACTACACACACTGAAGGGCTCTAGAATCTGCTGTTGTAGAAATAACTGCCACATAAAAGCCAAAGAAAGAAAGAAAAAAAATCCAGCTTTTTGGAGTTAGCACTGTAAATTCCTGTTCCCTTAAAAATATTCTTAAAATGCAGCATACAGCCCTAGTTGCTTATTGCTTGGCACCTCTTACCAAAAACAATGGCAATGAGAATGAAAACCCAATGACTCTTACTGCAAATAAAGACTGAAGTGGTTCTGTAAACCTAATTGATTTTTTTCTCGGCTGCATTGATTAAATTTGAAAAATCTTTTCTGCAAATAGTCCAGTTTACTTAGCTGAAGGAAAAGTACAGCATGAAAACTGTAATACACAGTTTGTATCAATCATCTAACCTGAGGAGATAGACTGGGAACTGTGGTGCCATTGAGTACCTTGGAATATATCCACAGAGAACATTTTGAACACTGTTAGAAAACAAAGTTAAAGCTGTCAGGATTGTTATCATCTGTGAAACTGCAGAAAGTATCAAGTGAAAAAGGGTGTGTATATTCGGTGAAATGTCATCCGCTTTCATTTACAGACATTTTTCACAGTATAACATTTAATTGGAAGTCACCTAAATTGTGCTGCGTGAAATTATGGCTCCTTGCTCTCTTTTGGTTTTGCAAGTGGACTGAATTTCATGGTACTTTTCTGTCTGTACTCCTTTGCCACCACAAGAGAGGTGGATCACAACTACTAACAAAAGCCATGCTTCATTCTTTCTGAAGCTGGCATCTGGGCCTATGTTTTAGGGGTTCTTCCACATTTCCTTTATAACATTAATTCTCCAGAAATAAATGTCTTTAGGCAAGAAACTCCCCACACACAAGGTTATTCAGAAAGAACTTGATCATAGACTGCATGGCCTCACTTCTCCCTGTACTTTTTAATATTCTTAGTTTTTCATTTTATTGCACTAGTGTGTTTACAGAAATTTGGCAGTCAAACACACTCTTCAAAACCATTATAGTAAATTTTGTAAAGAACAACATTTCCTTCTGGGCTTATTTAATAAATACTCTTCCAACACAATTATGCAACAATTTACTGCTAATAATGCTTTCATGTTTACTTATTGACAAGTCAATATTAAAACAAGCAGTATTAACTCTTTTGCTGAATGCTGAGATTCCTGTGACAGAATTCAGTAATAAAGCTTTCATTAATTGCAGCACTTCAGGGTAAGTCTTTTCATCCACTCCTGTGTTTTCCCTGTTTCTTCTGCCTGCAGTAGATAGAGGTTGTTTCCTGACATTGCTGGCAACCTAATTGAGACCCATTCAAAACACTAAAACAACCAACAGTATTTGCTATAAAATTATAATTTTTCTTCACCCTATTAGAACTTTTTATTTTGCAAAGACATATCTGAAAGGATTCCAAAAGACCCTATACGAGTTCAGTGGGTTTCTAAAACAGCTTTCTCTCCAAGGAAAGAAGAATGCAGCCACCTCTGAATCAACGTCTTTCAATGTAATTTTTACAACAACATGAGTGTTAATTGAGTTTTAAATGGTCCAATGTTATTAAAGGCTACACAAAAATCTCTGCTAGTCAAGTCTACTAGCTGGACTAGCTATAGAAAAATGAGACAGAGATTATTTACACTTTGAATTCTGAGGACTTGAGAGGAGTTCCAGGCGAGACAGAGTGTCTGTATTTGAAAGAAAAAGAACCTAATACCTTATAGTGACAATACACACTAGACAGTCAAACTATAAATTTAAAGGCATTTAAAAGACAATGAAATAGAGAAATAGGCAAGAATAGACACCTAATTAAATTAAGCATAAATCCTATAAAAGACATGCAAATACAAGCACGCTGAAGCAATAGAACTCCTGGTTTGCTGAGGATTCAGAAAACAAACTGAAGAAGTTGGCAAACCAAAAGGAAGTTAGAAGTGTGCTGGAGAGAGCAACATAGCCACATTCTCCACAGTTATAAAGAATGAAAAATAATGGATAGTGAAAGAGATGATAAATATAACTTTTACTCAGAAGAGTAGGAGCAGGACAAATCATACAGTTGTCTAGGTTAGAAAAGACCTTTAAGATCATCAAGTCCAGCCATTAACCCATTGCTACCAAGTTTGTAACGTTCCAATGTTTTAATATCACTCTGTGGTTTATGAGATTGCCAGAAGCCCAAATGATTTCTTACAGAATTATATTATGCTGGTTTCGGGTGACATTAATTATTAACATCAGGTCATCCAATTAAGGAGGAAGAACATAGTCTAACACAGACAAGAAGTTACAAATCTTTAGCAACTCAATTCAGGTATGAGTCATCCATTGACTCGAAACAGGTCAAGCACAACTCCAAGGTCAAACAGATTCACATAAACTACTTGAATGACAGTTTTTACTGCGAATTATGAGTGAAAAACAAAACACACATTCTTTTCTATTAAAAATGTTGAAAACAAGCATGAGAACGTGAAACATCTTTATAAAGTTGTACAGAGATGTATCGTATACAAATTTTTTATTTTTATTGAGGTCAATGAGAAATGTCATGTGAACAAAAAAGGTGGCTTTGATTCCTTAACAAGAGCCTGGGTAGGTGTTGATGTTGTCAGTGTTCCAATGGACTGCAGCTTCTCCTACCCCTCACTGCCCAAAATACCTCCTAAGATAAGCATACAAAGAATTTTCTCATCCTTTTCTTCCTTAAGCCCCTGACAATGGGAGTAGCTATTTTTGCAATGTGAGTACCAGTTCTCTAGAAACTGGAATGAAACCAATCACCCATTTCACACAGCAATTGTGTTGCTATCAGAGAGTAATGATTTTCAGTCACTACTGGCTTAGCTTGAATCTGAACAACTGGCTCAAAGGTCAAAAGCTTTATAATCAATTATCAATCTCCTGGTCTATCCAGACCCCTCTATTATCTTGATTTCCTTTTGAAGATTAATGCAGTTGCCATAGTTTAATCAAATAAGCCTTTGGCTCTGACATTTGCTTCCATCCTACAGCTCCTTCTTCACAGAAATGAGTCAAGAAAATCATAATAAAATTGCTACTATAAATATTACTAAAAATTAAATACTGACTGTTCAAGATTTATCTAGGAATTAAGAGAAAGAACTCTTTCACTCTGCTAAATTTATTTCATGGTCTCTTAAACATCTGCATTTTGTCTGAATTTTTAGATGGGAATCCATGTGGTTTCAAATACTAAGGGCACAATATTTGGTCTTATCATTGGACAGCCAAAAGTATCACAGAATTCTTGAAATCAATAGGTAGAATCTATACCTGGCCCTCTGAAAACCACCTTCTGGACTCTGGTCTATCTGACTTAATCTCATTCCCTCATAAAGATATAATTTAGTAGAAAGATAAACATGACAAGTTTATCTAAGATCATGCTAGACTATTTGTGATACTAGCCAGTTTATTGCTATCTCCAGAACAAAGGCATAGTGATTTTCTAGGTAGTTTTTGGTTTTTCTTGTGTCTTTTTATATCATACACATGCCTCATGAGAAATGTTCTTTTTAAATTTCTCAAAAAAAAAAAAGAATTTTAAGATTATTTCTAAATATATATGGTTTACTTCTTAGAATAAATTATCAGGGACTCAAAATATTTTTACATTATTTTCTTTTGGAATAGCTCACACAACACTTGTGCTTCACGCATGTTTCAGGAACAACAGGGAATTGATGAATAATTTGCTATACATAAATTCTTCTGTGAAATCATACCATATGTCTACTTGGTTAATGGCTGTAGAAACACAATTTTTCTAAGTGGAAAAACAAATGGGTATTCTCTTAGTTTCTCTCCATTCCTTCTGTAAGAACTTACTTACACAGGCTCATAAACAAACAAGTACAATTTCTTTCTACTACATAACAAATTTTTATTTCATTTTTCTTTTAAATTTAGCATGTATTCCATTGTTATTTTTTTCCAGTAAATTTAATTGATTTATTCGATAAAAATATTAAAAGTCTAAATTAAAGGAAAAAAGGAACATTGCCTCTACTATCAATCTAACAGGACTTCTATTAAGCACACAGGCAACATAAAAATTGAAAAAGATTAAAAGAAATGTAATGTATTGAAGCCATATGTTCTTATTTGATACAGGACATTACTATGCTTTTTATAGTCTTAATAGTCTAACACAACAGATTCAAGCTGAATTCATAAGGTGGCTATTATCTAGCACATTTAAATCCTGTCCACCCCAAAATGTATTTTTAAATTAACAGAAGCAAATACCATTTTGAAAATTGAATGAGAATGCAATTTTGTACCCTTCTCAGATCTATTCTGCAGAAGTTTGAATGAACAAGCAAACAGTCTGCCTCAGTTAGAGCAAGGCGTCTGGAACCTTTATACAATGTCTACTCATGGACAGAAACAAGCTTTCTGAAGAGAAGTTAAGCCCACCTGTACAAGGGCAAATTTATCTTGTGTTTTGCAAACTTCTCAGGATTTGAGATCATTTTTACTATTACTTTATAGCTTGAGGAAACCAAAATTCCTTGCTTTCTTCTAAAAACCACTGCCAAACATAGTAGCTTTTTTGCAGCTATTTCTCCGAAGCTGCTGTCTTTCTTTGATATCATCAGAACGCAGGGTTTTCACCATCAGTGCACTTGAACCTTTCTAAATGTTCAAAAATGTATGTTGTCTGTCTGGAGAAATATACAGGTCTTGGGTTAGACTCCAGTGCTGAAAATTAAGTTATCTGCACAACAGCTTTCAATTACACTTTTCAATTATGATTTTCAATTTTAAAACTGAAAAAAAAAATATAGTGAAATCACTTTCCAAAGTATTTGGTTATCAGTTATGTCTTATAACTAGGTTCTTTCTTTTTCTGTTATCTCTGTGGTAAGAACTGAACTAAGCACTCCTATTAAACATAATGACAGTGTTAATAGTGTTTTATTCCCCCATTACATGCACAGTTTCACTGGTCATGACTGTTCCTGGGGGTTCTAGGCTTCATTTCTTTTTTATAAGGCTTTCCACAACAGACATTCCAGCTTAAAATTTTATGTGGTTGTTTTTGGCAAGTTAAATTTCAAACAGAGTAAAATATTTTGGTAAATTTATTTCTGAAGTTATTTCTAGGGAAAAGGGCAAACAATTGCAGACCTAAATAAATAACAACCGTAATTTTCCAGTTTTAAAGACAAAATATTCTGCTAAAAATAGGAAACTGTAAATAAAAGAAAGGGCAAAATCTCAAAAGATTTTACATTTTGACAACTAAATCGACTCCTTTATAGTCTTGAAATTTCATTGTTTAAAAGAAAAAAAGACATCACTATCTATCATAGATTAAAATTCCACAGTCCCAAGCAAAATCAACTTCATTGAATATCAGTGATTCACAATGCATTCTATGAGATTCAGCTTTTGTGTGATTTATTGCTTCTTTACAAGAAAATATTGCAGAAATGTAAGGCAAAACAAAAAATTCTGTGGTCAACAGATAAATGCTAAGCCCAAGATACCTATGCAAGACACATTTTTTACCTACAATACCATATGTAGGTATGACGAGATCTTGTATTGAAGAGGCTACGTAACAAAATTCGGTGGATTAGCCTAGATTCATCCAAAAGCTGGTGGCTGTAATATAGGGACCAAAATTCTGCAGACTCAACACCTAAATCTGGTCTCAAAAATGCAAACTCTCTTAAACTCAAGGGCAGGGATAGCAACTACAGGCAAGACAATAGTTTACTAACAAATAATGTTTCCATACCTAATTCTTGGCAGGTTACAGATTAATATGTCCACTTTTAAGAAAAAATTTGAGAAAATAGATTCTTCCCTTCTCCCATCAAAAAACACTATATCAGTAGAAAGTGTGTAAGTCACCAAGATGTCTATACTTAAAATATTTTCTTATTTATTTATTTAGATGTTTTTAATTATAGAAATTGCACAATTTTGAAATTATGACAATAAACATATAATTTTAATAGTCTAAAATCAGGTTCACTGTATCACCTGAAGTATTAGTTCTCAATATAAAGAAAAACCCTAACAATTCCTCCAAAAATATCGAATGCCTAAGCATACTAACAGAAACCAAATAGCAAAGAACACTTCAAAATCCACTTAGTTCTTTCAAATTGCTTTCTTCTGTTCTGGAGTTTATAAAACATAATGTTGCTGAAAAAACACCTGTGAAGATAAAGTCCTGTGAAATTATTCCAGCAAGATAATGGCATTTGGAAGTCATTGACTAGCCCAAATGTCCTCTGGAGGACAAAAGTGGCAGCAGAAGTTCATTTAACTGTGATGCCAACAGCCACAACTACACAGATGTAGCAGGGAGAAAACAGGTAGTCCTAATATAACCTGAGACTCCTTTTGTCTGTTTTCCTTCTCCAACTACATGAAAAATGCAGTAGCAATAAAGGGCTTTCTGCTGATGATCTATGTAAGAAGAATTTTACCCTTATCGACTATTTTGAGAAATATTAAAAAAGATAATGGAACTCCAAGTTGGGGGACCAGGAGGAGGCGGCAGTCAGGGTGTGAAACTAAGAAACCCCCAGATGTACGTGAATTTTCCATACAGTAGAAAAGTTATATTTGTCATTCACTCCTTTCTTGCAAGCAGAGTGGAATTCAAGTGTTCTAAGTATGGGTTATTATGACATACACTGCCACAAATGCTCAAGCAGCCAGAAACTATGCTCAAAAATATTAAATCTTTGTTTTAAATTTATAGAATATCTTTATTAATTTGAATTATAAAAGATCTAATTATTTTATGGATTAAAATATTAAATTTCAATTAAGTTAACGTAGCTTTATATATCTTTTTTGCACCTATGCTTTATATGTTTTCACGTGAAATTCCTAACATGTAAAAAGTGTGAATCTTGCAAAGAAGTTAGAAACACGAGCCTATATTAACTCTTTCTTGTGAAACAATTTTCCCAGACAGTGACGTTATAAAGTACAGCAAAGTTATAACAGTAGCATATCACCTTGTTATTGTCAATTCAAGGACACACCTGGAGATTCAGATGATTGGGAAAAAGTCCACAGCTGTGATAAGTGCTATGCCCCATTACAATTTCATGACAAGCATAGTAGTAATTTTTCACATGAATATACCCACCGCAGAGCATGAAAAGTTTATGATTCACTTAACTACCAAACATTGCAGGAACATATTATGCATAAGGGGGAAAAAAAATAAAGAAGGAACAAGAAAAAAACACTATTTTGGAGCAGAGGCAATGTTCTTGCTTCACAATAGAGTAAGAACCACAATCCTTTGTGTGTGCAGCAAGTCACTGAGATGAGAATAATTTAGCTTAATCCAGCTGGAACAGTAGAACAAATAAACAATGCAAACCGTGCTCTTCTCTGTTTCCCTAGTTCACTGGAGCAAGTATCAGTGCCAGTAATAGCATTGTCTGAGGATAGGAAGTCAAACTGAAGTGCTTAATGAAACACTAGGCATGTCTTTGCAGTTCTATTAAAATAAAGCTACTGACCCAAGTTTCTTCTCAGCTCTGAGTGATGCACTCATTACTAATGCTCACAGCATCCATAATAGGGGAGGATGTGACGGTCCTCTAATGCTTTTATCTTCAAGAGTATGGATCTGAGACAAGACAAAGAACTGGAAAATAACTCTGTTTTTTTGATTCCTTTCTCTTCTTTGTGCCATGATATACTCTGCTCTATCAAATCAAACCTCTCAGACTGATTGGAAGCAAAAGCAATGCATCTTTGATGCAGATTGGCAGCTCCATAATTCACTAATGATGGAGAACACACGAACCAGGAACAGACGCATTTTGGCCAACAGTGAGTAAACAATTACAGATTATCTGGGAAGCTCATTTAAATTTCTGACTCTTACTTCCAGTTAGGAGTTAGGTGTAACCCTAATTTTCACATCAATTACCCATTGAACACGTGTAATTGAACACATGTGAACCCTACACAACTTACACTACAAAATACATGACCTATAGGGATCCATCCTTGTTGACTGAGAATCCTGTCAGATGCTTCTTCATGCATTCAGGTTATTTCAAAACTATTAGCTTGGACTTCACTAGTAACTTTTATTGCAGGGCAAGCACAAGTTTTGTTTTCTTCAGTCAACCTACCAGTCTTTTAATCTTGTTTTTAGTGTATAATTATGCAATCTTTGCAGTAATCTAACTACAGAACAAACACACACATCCCCTTCTCCTTCACTTGTTAACAGCAAAAGAAGCACTTTCTCATTTTATTTATGTGCATTTCACTCTAAACCTTCTCAGGATTCAGGGTCTATTCTGTCTATTAATCTGCCAGGAGCACCAGGATTTGTTCTGAAGTAGCCAAATTTACAATACATCATCCACTTCATAGTCACAAAGAGCAAAATTAGTGGGCTGGATTTCAACCTAACCATGGCCATTTTGTCTCAGTGTATTATTAGTATATCTTAATTTCCTGTTATGAGCAATGGGAAGGGATGGAAAGTCACTGTATCAATATAATACATGCCATATGAAATCAGCTTTGATCAAACAAACCTATCATTACTTTGTCATCACTTGATGGAACAAAACCTCCTCTAAACTCACAAAATCTCTAGAAATTTCCTGGATTTTTTTTTTTAAATCCTTTCAATCTTTTTTATTGAAAGAATTTTTAGAGGTGGCATTGACAGAATATGCAATGAGTTCTTTTCTTGGCATATTTACTAAAATCACATTCAATAAGATAAAGATAGTCAGTGCTTCATCTGTGAAATCAATTTCATATTAGCAAAGGTTTTATTTGGCTATAATAAATCTATTCCATCTAACTCTGTTTATTTTCATTAATCTCTTCTCCTATTTTTAGCTCCCAATGAGGACACTAGGAAAAACCTGACACTGGTTGAAGCTTTTGCCATAGTGTTAAATGAAATTGATGCAACAGAGTGGCCAGAGAGAGTCATGACTGGCAGAAGAGGATGGTGCTTTCACCATATTCCTCTCAACAGCATTCAGGCATCACAGGAGGGTTCTCAGTTACTAGACAGTTCCTGGGGCAATACCTAGTGTTGGTCACCAGAAAAGGAAGAGGGCCAAGATGTGTGCCCAACAATTCCAGAGTAATATTGACCTGAGTTAGCTTGTCTGTAAAGTGACAAAGACACTCTGTTCAGGGTGACATACTGACATGACAATTATTGGCAGAACTCACTCTTTTTATTCATTATTTATTTGAAAAGCTAAATTTGAGAAAATTAAGTTAAAACCAAAACTACTTAATAAAAATATATATTCTATTTGATAGGCATTTTCTCAGATACATATGGAGCTTGTAAATCAGATTGTCCTATGACTACTACATATTTCAACTTCAAAAATATCTGTTTACATACAATGTACAATTAAGGTACACACTAGATTAAGGTTAAATGATACTATGTGTAAAACTTGATTGGCACTTCTTAATATTAACATTTTACTATTCAAATGTTATTTGACCCCTATCTGTATGATCACATGGAAAAGGCCCTCTAAAAATCCCCAGTTCCCTAGGACTACATTGACTCTTTATGACATTGACTATCCAAGAACGCAATGAGTTCTAGAAACACCTACAAACAGAAGGGCTGAAAACGAAGATCTGAAATGTTTCTAAAATCCTAGTATAAAAAAAAACCAAAAACAAAACCAAAACCCAACCAACCAAACAAACAAAAAAACCCACCAAACCCAATTAATAATAGTTGGGGGCTGCAAATAAGTTTTTTGGAAAACTGCTGAAACTTTGTGCAGCTGCAGTGACAGGTTGCCAGGTGGGACATGATGTTGTATGATGACAAAATAGTCTATTTAATTCTTGATACTATTTTTTTCTCATAAGGTGTAATTTAGCAGCACTTAATCCTCATGTCAGGAAAATATTTATCTGAAACATTTGTTAGCAACTGGTGAAAGCACTTTCCTGGAGCCTGTAAAAAACCCAAGCAACTACCTATTACCTGAAGGATGGATAACAATTCACATCACATGTTTTTCCTTCACTTTCTCTTGGCAAACACTGAGCAATTTTGGGACTCATTGCAAGATGCACATGAAAAATTACTTTGAAATATATTTAAATAATAACTTAGAAATTTTGCACATATTTTTTACAAAATTATCAATTTAACAAGGTTAGTTTACTGAAACTTTCTCTAGTTGGGGTTTTAGTCTTTGAGTATAGAAAGCACCTCAAGTTAAACTCATCATTTTAAAGGTACTTTTTAATTATACTTCATAACAGTAAGAACTCTTTATATATTCACAAGTTTTTCCATATACTAGATACATTAAATAACTCAATTAGTATCCTAGAATTAAACCAAACCATTTATGTTACTTTACTTCTCAGATTCTAATTTTATTTCTATTTCAAATATACAGTATTTTAAGCCAACAATACAACAAAATCCAAACAAAAACAAGCCCCAGGTACTTTTTTTTTGGCATTATTTGGGTAGACGAATGGAAGAAATTAAAGTTATTAGATGTTATCATATAGGTTTCCCTCTGGTAAACCTGAAGTTAATAACTGCTAATGCAAGGATGACCTAACTGTATTTTCTTATTTTAATGAAGACTTTTTTTTAGGAGTTTCAGGCAAATGCAGATTATGTTGAAAACCTCCTGTAGTCAACTGTGTCACTCTTTTCTTATTTAACAGCAAAATTAACAAGAAATGAAAGCTGAAGTTTAGAATCTTTTAATGTGATTCTTAGATCACCTGGAGGTAGTTTCTAGAGCTATATTGCTTACAAAAACAAACAAATCCTCTCCTCCACAAAAGAAGAGCCAAACAATAAAGCCAAAAAATACACCATTGTAATAATTTGTAAAACTTACCATATTTAGACACTAATTATTAAAGGAGGAGCTCTTGTCTAGTAATGTAAGTTAAAATACAGATACAGTTTCAGGTATGCTCTCCAAGGAGCCCATCATTTGATATTCAGATGCCAGTAAAGAAAAGAAAGGAAAAATGTAGCAGCCTCAGCCACTGCCACCATAGCGGTACGTTGCATTGGTATTCTGAAAGGAAGCACTAGTGACACAACATTACATGAACTATCAAAATTACAAGCCAAGGGAGTAAATTAAAAACAGTATGACAGCTGTCTTCACATTTTTACAAGCCAAGAAACATGATACTTGAGATTGGGTTCTGTCTTAGCAACACATTTTTACAAGCCTGCTGCTGTGAGTAAACTGAGTAGTCCTTGTGCCTTTGCTGTTCAGGGGGTCAGCACAAGCTCCATGTACAGCCTCATCTCTGAAGTTTTCCAATTACAGCAGGAGTCCATGAAGTTTACCCATACGATAAAGTCTTCTCACAGAAGGATTTAAATTATATCTCTTCAATGAGCTTCTGAGATCTACTTTCTCTTGTCAAGTCTGGGCTTCCTTAGAACTAGATTGGCTCTCTTTCCTCATGTAAAATGATGAAATACAGCCACCATAGCTAAATGTCTCTGTGCATGAAGAATGGGATCTAATGATATATTCTGAGGCAAAGAAGTTTCTGAAGTAAGTAGACCTGGGCAGCATTAATGCAGTATAAATATGGTGCATTTACATTGTAGAGACATGTTGGTTAAAAGTGCACTGTTCTTCACAACACTTTATAAACTGCATAATAGTAAAAGAATAATTGGGATGTTTTTCTTATTTTGATAATCTGAGAACAAACACATAACTACAAAACTAACTGATAAATATTAATTCAGTAGATAGACAATATGCCTTGACTGCATTTTTTCCATAAAGCACTACGGCTTTTTCTCTGTTCCTCATAATTAATGTGTTCCACCAGTGATCAGTTACTCGGAAAATAAAATTATAACCCAAATTCCTTCCTATGTTTGTATGTTTTAATAGAAAACTAACAATTTAAGTTATGTCAGGGAAACTGGTAAGGAAGACAATGTGAAAAAATATGTAGACATTTTGTCACAAAAAGATGAAACGATAGTAAAAGTGGAAGTGAAAGCCTCCTCATCATTCCACAGGTCTCAAATCAATTGCATGTATGACTTAGTCATGGATGAAGCTTTTAGACCTTTTGCTATAAATAAGGACATCAGTTCATTATGTGTTCCAAAATAATAACTTCCTGCTATTGTACAAAATACAAAGTGTTACCTGAAAATTGTAGTAACAAGTTGCCTAGCACTGTAAAGAATACGAAAAGCTAAATACTTGCATATTAATTAGAATCCTCAAAATCAATCAATCAAACATAAAAGAACTCCGATAAGAAAAGAATTGTACAAATTCCTTGTGCACTTGTGCCACCTGCTGGGTATATTTGAATGACGACTAGAATTAGGAAACGACACTTTCAGTTTGTTGGTAGAATTCTGTCTCTACATACTCCATCATGAATGAAACTGATACCTAATTAAACACTTAGTGTATAGGTTCTCAGAAATTCCTACATTCACAAGTGTTGCTTCTCTTCTGCTTCAAAACTTCAAAGAAATTAAAGAAAATACATCAAGCTGCCTTGAACCACTTCTCCGTTCCACCTGGGTCATATCCTTCCAAAGATTTTTGCTGAACTTAATAAATGGAAGAATCCAACTTGCATTTGGTGTATGCAAAGAATCTTCCATATCTTCAGAACACATACTAAAATTTGAGATGCTGAATGCCTCTTTTTTTCTGAACAAAATATATGAATGAAAGTTTATTTTTCAATTTCCTCTCTGGAGAAATGACCTCTAGTTAAAGGCATCTTTGCATGTTTCCTCACAACTACTATAAAATATTTAACATACTCAAAATATAGGAGCCAAACACTTTTATTTGAAAACAAACCCCATATATTTTATAGATGGTAAATCAAAGCTGAAGCTTATTAGAGGGATTTAGAAGACTGTAATCAAGGGGTAAAACATACATGCTCTGGGTCACACGACTCTACGTTTCCATTGACTTCATTCAGACTTGAAAACTACTTCTACTGAAGAACTTTTAACTGCTTACAAAGAAAAAAAAATGGTCCTCTTTCTTCATAGAATTGTTTTCCTGCAAAATTATGGCAACAATTGGCAAGGGCTCACAAGGAATACTCTGAACAGAGAAAAGTACTGCAAACTTTATCTACCTGCACATTCAAAGGAGCATAGCAAAATCATGTCCAAGCTTACAGTTTTATCCCTTTCTGGAAATGTTGAATTAACTGTATCTTGCAGAGGACCTTGGTGTACTTGGTGAGGAAATCAAGTGTGCATCTCAAAAAGATTTCATTTTAGGGAAAAATAACCTTTGATTTGAGTTGCATGTTAGAGGAACTACTGCGGCAGGAACGACCTGGTCCAATGGAGGATGAACCTCATAGGAAAATCTGGGCATGTGCAGCTATGATCCAGCCTGAATCATCTTCGGTACCCAACAACTCAACATAATATCTGCCTTCTCCTGTCTTGAACACCACAGTCAAGCAAGACTGGAAATGGAGAGGGTGAAATTTATCTACAGAAAAACATGGAAGTTAAAAAAAAAAAAAAATCCACAAAAGAATGCTGAGCATTCTACAATTATATTCTGTGTAACAATAGCATAGCTCATTATTCCAAAATAATTCCAATCTCTTTCATGTCAAACCAACTGGCAGAAGTGTCACACTACACTACACGTACAACTTTATGTTCTCCTGCCATAGTCCAATCTTAAGGCTCTCTCCTAACGTCACAGAATAGAAGTATCTGGAAGATTTTTCTAATTAAGTACATCAATATGAGTTTATACTACCATTCTAGGAACACTTGTCCATATCTTGACCAAAAGCAGGCTGTCTCCATAAGACTGAATCCATACTTCTCTCTCTAATTTAAAAACCAAAAACCAACAAAAAGAACAAACAAATAAAGAAACAAACAAAAAAAAATATAAAAAACCACAACACTATAAAACAACCAAACCCTTAGATTTTTTTTAAAGCCTGAAAACAGCAAGGTACTGTACAGCTTTCAGAAAACAAATGAAATGTTTATGAGAGTCTTTTTATACATTTAAGTGACATTTTTACAATATTAACTCCTTGTTAAAAACTGAGGCACATTGTGCCAACTTGTCTGTTGCCAAAATATGGGGCTATGTACTAGCTGTACTACTAGTGCTTAAGTAGACCCATGATCCTATCAAATTTTAGCATTCAACTAAACTAAATATGACATTATTAATATGGAGTAAATGAAAAGCTTTGATGATAAAGAATGAATTGTTTTAAATTTGAAAATTACTAACTTTCTATCAGTGAATCCTGGCTGGAATTTCTCGAGGATAGAAAGCTGTAATATGTGCATACCACATGTCAACAGTCATAGCATCACAGAGGATGGCTTGTATTATTTCATGCTTCTCTACACTTGCCTGTAAGAGCAGTGTAAAATTTTAGATGGGTTTAGAAGTCTTAGAATATATTTACTTTCCTGAAGTGGATTTTACAGTGTAAATAGGGATTGAAAAATTGGACAGACATTAACTCATCTCACAATTTAGAAACACAAAGGTTTTAATTTTCTGTTCTGCAGCATCTTGCTGTTCATGATGTAACAAAGATGACATAAATCCAATTCCTGAAACTCTAAAGGAGCCACATTACTGTGCTGGTTCAGCTCCCCTCCTGATAATATTTATGAGCAATTCTTTATGTAACTTGATTAGAATCATCCTGTAGGGTGGAATTTCCATGGTAGTAAGACACAGTTAATTTTCCAGTTACTGCTCATACGTGCATGGATAAAAAATAATTACCTACAAGATAAGTACTTTACCTAGGGAGGGAATATAGTTTCCCTATACACAAGTTTTGAAACAGGAAAATCCACAATCTGCCATGATGTAAGGTCTTAATCAGCTCTATATAGCATAACATTCAGGCCCTCACTTATGTATGCGCCTATGTACTCAATTTATTATAGTCAACTAGCCATCCAGAAAGTAGAAACACAAAAATATAATACTTAATAAAATTTGGCACAAATGAAATCTTCAATTATACACTCATTTTTCTCATGCAATCACCAAGTTATCTTCTCTGCATGCAGTTTTTCAAGTATCTCTAAACCTTACAAATTATATGCAACAGCAGAACTTTAAAGCTTATTTAATACAATAACATTTCATAAGAGTTTTTGGTGAGTCTTCAGGATTTGCAGCTGACCTAAGCATTAAGAAACTGCATCTGAAGGTTTCTGTGTTTAAACTCTCAAGAACATAAAACAAACAAACAAAAACAAATCTATACCAATGAAAACTAATTGCATCTCAGTTTGGGCACTTTCCTTTCTTGTGGTGACTTATATTAACATCTAAAAGCAAGGTATATCTCTTCCTGTCTTGGATGTCTGACCTTACAAGACATGTTAATTTTAAGAAGCCCTTAGGATGAGCTTGGGGTTAGGATACTTCTTAGTAAGAAAGCTCAGCTTCAGATCTAATCACAAGAGCCACCAGTTTGAGTATGGTGTCCTTTGTCAAAGATGCTGGGTCAGTCTATTTGGACATCTCATTTTTGCTTTACTTGTACTGCAAAGGCAGTAGCAAAGTCCGAGCACCTACGTGGATGGTGGCACTTATGGTACATGAGCACTGATAAGGAATCTTCTCATGTGACCATTCAGAAGGCACTCTGGCAGTCACGTTGCCACCACCAGAGACTTTCACTGCTGGGGCCAAAGCCCTTCACAGCTGGTGGGTCCAGTGAGCAACAGGTGCCCATTTGACTCCCTACACATCCCACTCTCACACAGGCAGACCAGGGTTCTTGATTTGACCTTAGGTTTCCCTTAGCAGAATCTGAGCTATCTCTTTCCATAAAGCCACTTATTTATGGTGCTGTAACACAGAAACAGCCCGAACTGGTGCCTTTCAGGAGGGACTCCTGACAAAGGAAACCCTGGGCTTTTATACCCTCACAGTCTAAGTGTGTCATAGTCTGGGGTCTTCCAAATGTGTCATTGGCTTCTCTTGCATCTCTGAGTTCCTGCTCTCCAGGCTGGTGGGACCAGTCTACGTGCCTTGTGTTAACCAAAGGGTTGGCACTTCACAGCATCTTGTCTCAGGCTCACACCCAGAGTTCAATCTGCATCTCTTCAACCACCACACTAGCAAGCTTTGCTTAGAGCAGTGCCCCTAGACAACAAGGGGGTGGCCCCCATACAGCCCAACTGTACTGATGCTCAATGGCAGTGTTGTGACTGGCAAAAAGAGCACCAGGGCAACTGGAGGTACCCTACACAGCTCTATGCTCACTGCCTTTCCAGCACTGCCTACCACCCAAGATAATTAGTAAATGGAACAACAGGAGTTGTCTTGTGTGCCACATGTGTTTGTGGTCAGATATATATACATTATCTACATGCATCTCACGTTGAGATCCTAACAACTGGCAAATATGCTTTCCCCTTTTCAACAGGCGGGTGGAATATATGGAAAATCAGAAACAAATAACAAGTTTCAATGCAGAAGGACTAAGAAATCTTTCTAGTTACCATATTCTCTTCTGAAGGAAAGGACTGAACTCTCATCCTGGCCATGATGGAACTCGCATCATCATCAAATTTTAAAGTTATTTTTATAGGACATACCAGTTTTTAAAATTAAAATAGTGTTAAAAATTGTATTGCTTTTCCCTGAGTATTTGTATTCTGTGTAGCATGGTTTCAGCAAGCTATGACATAGATACTCTGCAGTGAGAAGATAACGACAGGCAATAAAACATCACAAGTTTGTACATGTATTTTCAGACAACTGTCAGACACTTGCCAATGCCTTCCAGCAGGCATAACCTGTTTCCAAGTTCTCTTAACATACTTATGTATAAATGGAGGATGTACTTACATCGGTAAAACTAATTTTGCTGAACAAAGTACATACAGTGCCCTTTGAAGCCAAAACATCTTTGTTTCAGAAGAAAAAAAAAAATCAAAGGTGGTATGTCTTTAAAACATTTATAAAAATGTTAACCTGAACAATTTTTCCTGTAAAAAGTATTGTCTGATTTTTCTTATCGCATCCAAAAGGATATTAGCATGTCGTATAACTCCATGCTTCCTACACAGATTATGCAGAGAGAGAAAGCCATGCCAAATCACATTACAGTTTAACAATGTAACCTTTAACTTCTGGGAGTGATGATGAACAAGACTTTGAACTTGATTGTCCATTTGTCCATTTTACATGATTTGAATGATGTTTTTTTTTTTTTTTTTTCTTTTTTTTTTTTTTTTGTTTGCTTATTTTCAAATGCAAACTCTTTTTTTTTAAATATTCCTGAGCACAAGAATTGTTGTGCTTGTATGCTGTGTTAGAGGACATGCTAGATGATTGGAGAGGGCCTTGAGAGCAAATGAGGATGCATAATTGGAAAAAGCTTCCTGGAGTGTAGGACATGATGGGCAGAAACAGCAAGAGAGCACAGAAGGAACTTGCAGACGGGGTGCATGCTGAGAAACTCCTGAGAAGATATAGGGAGCATATGTACTGCCAAGTTTTCACAGGAGGCAGACAAAGTTAGAATAACTTTCTAGAGGTGTATGTGTGAAGAATGGGAAATCACTTGGAGAGCAAGGCCATGGGAAAAAAAAAAAAACAACCTGCACTAGAAGAGCAGAATAAGCAGGGAGACACTGATTCCAATTCTTGTCGTTTCCAGATGTTAAAAGCTGAATTTTAATCTCTTTTCAAAAAATACACCTTATTCTGGTTGATGTTTCATGAAAACTCAGCTGGAAGATTTTCAATATTTTCAGTGCATTTATTTTAAAGAAAAGCTGCCAGCAGATATACTTCAAGATTCTTTCAGATTCAGACCCCTTCAAAAATATGTAGAGCAGCAATTAACATTTCATAAAAGCCATGCCCACAGAAATGTGAACTTTGAATTGTACCCTACAACACCATGGCCCAATCCAACTCCATGGATAATGATACCAATGCAGGAATTGCAGGGTAAATTCACCTGATCTTCTACAGTATGAAAACAGACATTTTAAGTTGACATAAAATTACTTACAAAAATAAACATATATAACAGTAGAAGTCAATGCCAAAAAATAAAATACTTAGAGATATTTTAAAAGGCATGCTTGTTTCCAATATTTTGATATAGTTGCAGTCCTAAAATTAAAAAAAAAAAAAAAAAAACAAAACAAAACAAAAAAACAACAAAAAACCAACCAAAAACCCCCCAAAAAACCCACAAAATCCAAACCCAACCCATCATATCATGTAGAAAGTTAATAATTTCCTAGTACAAAGCTGTTTCACTCACTAACTCTATAAAAAGGACAGCAGTATTTTAAGTTTCCAGAGATACCACAATAAGCAAATTCCAATCTAGGAATGCAATACAGCCTGATTACTAAGAGACCATGTTTTTAAGAAAGGGGAAGAGTAAAGATTTTCTTCTCAGATTGTCTTTATAATTCTGCAACACAGAAGATATTTTTAAACTTTTCTCCTCAACTACAGACATCAGAAGAATGTTCTTTTTTAAGAAAACCCAAGATACGTTTTTTCTTTTATATCAGAAGCCTGGGTTTTAGAAAAATAGCTACAACTACAGCAAACCTTACAATTAAAATCATCAGGTGTGATGACCTTTGCACTACCCACGACCCAAAGAAGTTCCTTTTAAGAACAAAAGTGCAAAATAGCTCTCCATGTCCTACTTTCCAATTTTCAGAAGATTACCACCCATAGGACTAAAGAGAAGAATTTTACTCTGAACAGTAAACATGGGCAGTGAAGGTGGCTGTGGGAGGGGGATGCAGAGAAAACGATCTTTCTCTGAATCTCCTTTTCAAATTTTTTATAACTCCAGTGTATAGTCTCACTAAAACTGCATAAAAGACTCAGAAAGAACCGGTTCAAAGGAAAAATCTGTAATAGAAATTCCAAAATTATGAAAGCTCTCTTCAAACTCCTAATTAAGATGCTATGCAATGATTTAAGAGTTTTTTTCACTCCTCTAACAAAAGAGATGTAGTAAGTCATAAATAAGAGCTAACCTTTAATCTAAATAAGAAAGCTTGGTTTTCTAAGGCCAACTCCAAATAATTAGCTTCAAACAACATACTCTCTGTCAGCAAGTAAGACAGAAACAAGCAATAGAAGCATGAGCTTTTAAGACTGAGAAATATCTACACGACTTGTGAGTGCCACTGGAATTATCATCTCACAGTACACCAAACTCCTTTCAATTTTCCTCCATTCTAATGGATGATTAGACACAAAAGTCTTTGAAAAGGATTATTCAGAAACCTTTCAGGAGATTCAAATATGATCCCCTCCCTTAGAAAATAACCTTGCACAGACCCTCAAACTAAGGAACACGTGGCAATTTCACAACCAACATCAAATATTTCCCAGTTGCTAACGATGTCCTGCAGCTCCTCAGCACTGTTCTGCTACAGAGAGCCCAAAGAGACTTGGGAATACTGGACACTGACAAACAGAAGTAGATACTAGCAAGGTCCTGTGTAATAATTTTATAAGACTGCATTAATAAGACATTCCCGCATTATTTTGAACTATAATTATCATTACTGCAAATAGACTAAAAATAACTGGGTTTCACATGCAGATTTTTTTTTTACTGTAATTAAGCCAGTACAGATCTGTGGTGCATCCTCTTTTGCACATAGTATTTTGAATGCAAAGGTGAGGCACCCCCACAACACTTTCACTGTTCTGCACAAAAGGGAAAGAGCTGTGAGCACTTAAACATCAATTCCACTACTGAACTTTCCAGGATCAAAATAGAAGACTTGTGAAAGAAACTTTCAGCTCTTAGATTTTGATGTTTACTCTTTTTACACTTGTACCTACTTAGGCCCTTAATAACCAGCTTTCTTCAAGTTTTGTTAATATAATCCATAGCTCTTAAAAATCAGGCAATGAGAAATAATAATTGAGAATAATCTTCACGTTGGCAGAATTCACTATTTCATTTTCCTCTCAATTATTGTGAATTATCAGTATATCAGTATAACTAAAATGTCCAGGTTTTGTTTGTTTTTATTTTCTTTTTTCTTCCCCCACTTTTTAAGTGATAAACACCATGAATGTGGAAGACTGAAATTGTCTTTCCTCTTAGATGGGATCCTGGGTAGTCTATCATTGCTGAGGACAGCTAATATAGAGCTAGAGAAATTATTCAGGTCTAATGAGATAATGCAGCACTGTTAAATGCTGCATTACTGCTTCTGGGTTCATAGCTCCAATATTTAACTTTATAATAAGTTTTGCATTGTTAAAGGAGAAGCTGCTGCCTGAACAATCTCACACCATGTAAGGAGTCACACATCATGGTTTACTGGTTGCCTTATGAACTAAGTAACTTATTGATTTTCTACCAGCTACAGTGTGGCAAACATGGTACTAAATTAGTAGTATATGGTTCTGCATTCATATTCCTCAACTGCAACATAATTCTTTTTCATTTAGTGGCAAATTACATCACAGATTAATTAAAATATAAAAAGAAAAAATAGTAAAACATAAAACAGTACCAGGAACACTGGGAAAAGATCATATTTACTTAAAAACATCAAATCAAATAGAGACTGCACAAGTGGCAGGAGAAAATCATTACTTGAAAGGATTAGTTGTATGTTATGTGAAAAAACAAGATGGTGTTTTCTAGTTTTTCAAGGTTTTCTACCTATATGACAGTGCCAATCATCACATTCCCAAAAGGCAAGATATTTGTGAAGAATGGTCTGGTTATGGCATATAAAGAGCTAATATACTTGGATTACATTGGTGGTATTATTGTGTGACAAAGTTAAGGAGCTTGAGTCTTTCTTAACAGTGTCGCATTATCTGCCAGTTACTGACGGATGTAAAATCTGCAGAGGCCACTGTCAAGTATTTCTTCAGAAATTCTCAATTCCATCTGATGTTCAATAAAGAAAGAGTAGGAATGATTTTTCCTCTGTTTACTGAAAATGTACTGTAGGCTTCCTGAAGGCCTAACCTATTATATTACAACTTCATTTGAATTTATCAAAATCAAGAAGGCAAGCCAAGTCAAAATTCTTTTTTTTTTTTTTTGCTTGTTTTTTTTTTTTCTTTTTTCCCCACACAAAGCTAAAACTACAGAAATACCAGGAATACTTATCAGCATTTCTAGCCACCTCTAACAGAAATCAATTTACAGTTATTTTTGAGAACTTAATGAGTCTTGAGAACAAGGATGATGACCTGCAGAGGAATTTTAAATTCATGCCTGCTTGCAAACAAGAGAAAGGTTCAGCCTCTTACACATTCTGTAAAACTGCCAGATCAATCAGATGTTTTCCTGATTCCTTGTTTCTAAAAAGTGGATCTTCTACCCCACCTTGCAGCAAAACAGAGTTCCTGTTCACACGTATTTATATGAAGAAGGGTGAGATATTGGTTTTGTACAAAGATGCTTAATATTACAATCACTCAGTATGAAAAAAAAAAAAAGTCTCTTTCAATGTTAGACTGACTTTCTCTGAGTCCGAACACTACTCCAGCAAGCTAGACTGAAAAATAGGTTAAATTCAGGATCAAGAACAAAAGAGAACAAATATAATATTGAGGCATGCCTGCAGGTAACTGGGCCCCGAAGTAAGGTTAATTTTATTAAGGAGGGTGAGAGAAACTCCTGAAGTCTAGATGAGAATCTGCTGGACACAGCACAGGCCTTGACAAGAAATTAATAAGAATTACACCTGGTGCTATGGGGAAAGGCTAGGTTTCACTGAATGGTTCTAGGGGGTGGTTGTGGGAGAAACAGATACATTGCATGAAAAACTGAATGGGGAGCATGGAAATATTTTTGGGAGTCTTGTAAACCCAACAGAACTTTAGCAAACATCTTAAGGCTCCAATGAGTCTGAGATTACCTTTGGTAACACCAGAAATTCCAAAATGGAGAATGTCTGTAGTAACAGTGGCTCTAAAGGTTACAAGCAAATTGGGGAAGGTTGTTTAGCTGCAAGGAGACAGGATGAAAAACAAAAGGATTAAGGTGACTCAGAAGTAGCATGCACAGCAAGGAGGACAGAAACAGGAATGCAGGCAGCTGGTTGAATGCGGGGGGGGCAAGTCTGGTGCCTTAACATGGCAGTCCCTCTTATCTTCTTTTTAAACTCTACTCCAAACTCACTTCCTTCAGGAGCATGCTGTCTGTTTCATGTGTTCGAGCAAGCAAGATGCTCACAAATTTCAAACCTAACTAGGCAGCAAGCAAACTGGATATGAATGTGAGTGTAGGTCAAAGGGGAGCTACCAGAAGGAATTTTATGTGCAAATTTGAACATGTTTAGCCAGTGGGTAAGAACAAGATTGACACATGTACAGTTCAGGCTTATGTAAGGACTGTTTGTGGGTCTGGAGCTCTACAGCTGGAGCTGCTCTTATGATATCCTTATGGCCAGCCATGCTCAGTGTGTGTGTGAGAGGGAATGTACACTGATGTATTAGGGATAACAGGAAGAGAAAAAGTGTCAGCCTGGCATTTAGCAGGGATGGCAAGCCCTTCTCTCTGGTTTTGAGGACTGCCCTTAATTCCGAAGTCCACTGGTCTTCTCTTAACATGCATTAAGAGTGAAACACAATCCTGAGCTGTATGCGGTACTTATCCTTTCCTGCCACTTTATATTCATGTTGCAATCTACACTGTTTAGCTTCATTTAAATATATTTTGCATGTAGGTGTTTCATAACTTGTTCTGTTCAGTATTTATTATTTAGCAAAACAGACAATAAAAACTCTACAGAGAGCAATTATTGAGGCTCTTCACAAAGCAAGTACTTGAGTTTTTTCTTTCAACTGATTATGCAGTTCTTGCAGTGATTCCAATAAGTTTGCCTTTTATAGATTATTGACTTGGTTTACTTCCATATCATTGATAACTCATTATCATATATCACAGTAACACAACTGCTGATAAGGCACACTTCAAAACAGAAGCCTGCCACCTGTGGCCTGCAGGCAAAGAATTGGATGCAGGGAGCCTTGTGAATGCTTTTCACCTGTAAGTAACAGCTGCTCAGAAGTATGGTAAATTGAAAGACCGAGTTACTGAGCACCAACGCTCCTGGGAATACCTTTGCAAGGTCTCCAACTTGGTACCTGCAACAAATTAGTTTTATCTTGCCACAGCTCTGATTGGTGATTCACATGGCAAAGGGAACTCACATTACCTTTGAAGGCTTGATGCAGTCATTTCAGCCATTGAACTACTGACTCACACTAGAATCTGCTCTAATTTTGGCATCTTTAAAACAAAAAGTATCTATTTATTTCAAATAAACTTCCTGATTGTGGGTCATGTCCATGATTTCTAATAGAATAAAGCTGATGTTTCAAAAGTCTGGTAATGAATTGCTTTGTTCAGAGTGACACTGAGCTTTCAGAGCTCTTTTGTTTTCTGAGAAATTGACTTTCAAGTTCATTTAGAATTGCTTCCCCATAAGGTTTTTGATCTTCACAATTATGCCTTCAAAATCTATACACAGGCTTTTATATTTCTGCTTATTTTCTTATGTGATATTGCATCAAAAACATCAGTAGGGAAATTAAGTTCTTCCTCCTCCACTGAGAACAGAAAAAGATGCAACATGCAACTTTTAGTTTAAAATTTGGACTGCTTTTTAACAACTGCTATTTTTACACTGAATCAATAAAAACAAGTAAAAACTGGTCCTGTGTTTCAAGCACAAAAAATTAATTTATTAGAGAATAATGGCAATAGGCAATAAAGAATTGCATTACTGAACAATATTGATACATGAACTATTTCTGTCTGTACATACATATGGTTTTGTAATGGTGACATAGGAAATGACTGGTTATATATTGAGTGAACAAAAATCAGATTTAAATTTGTCTCACTGAACACAAGTTGTAAATGAAACAATCTGTAGTAAAAGAACAGAAGAATTAACAAGGAGATAGCCAATATTTTTCAACATTTGCAAAGCATATAAATTTACAGCACTATTCATCAATATGCTCCACCCCACATATCCATATTCATCCAACTTGTATCAGAAAAGAACAAACAAAACCACAGACAAATATGTGAATGTTGGACTCAACCTCATCTTTATACTACAAGTCTCACTGCCAACAACCACATGAATAACAACAATTAGAGTAATATTCTGTGACGTCAACCTTCCCCTTCCTCATTAGCAAAGAGCACTATATACATAGAAAAAAAAGTGACAGGTTACTCTATTGCACAGATTAACTAGCAAATTGAAAGGTCTTTACACAGTATAATTAAGAGTATTTCTCCAATTTCTACTTAGAATTTCCACTGTTTTTTTACTAGTTTTTTGCAGCTTTGCATGAAGAAACCCTATTAATCTTACTTGTCTTATGCACCTAAAACCCCAAATAACCCAATACATCAAAAATCAAATGCATAGGCATTATGTCTTTTACATATATATCCCATCTAAATAATGGAACCGGAAGAGTTCAATGTTTCAGTCTTGTATTTCATTAAAGTACATGCATTCATTCAGCACTGCTGACACTTGTATACTAAACTGATGAAAGGTGAAAAATTAACTCTCACAAACCTCTCACTAAAATACCAAAACAAAACACAAAACCCCAACACAACAGCAACAAAAAGAGCCCAGCATCACCAAAAAAAGCACAGAGCCATGCAGCTTTAGTTTATCAGCATGCTTCTTTTTCCTAGAAACAGGATATCATAAAATAGCCTAAGTGTGCTCATTTGATCCTGCCTGGATGCTCATCCACCATTAAAGATGCTCTATCACTCAATTTTGCAAATGTATAGAGGAAAACAATTATAACAAAAGATGAATGAGGACAGGGAGAAATCACTCATCAATTACTGTCACAGGCAAAGTAGACTTGATTTGAGGATATTAATTGAATTTATAACAAATCAAAATCAGAGCAGGATAATGAGAATTAAAATGAATCTTCAAACCACCTTCATCCCACTCTTCCTTCCTTCAGGACCTCTACCTTCTTGCCCCAGTGGTGGAAGGAGACAGGGAGTAGGAGATTATAGTCAACTCATCACAGGTTTTTTCTGCCACTGCTCAGGGAAAGGAGCCTATCCCCTGCTTCAACTTTGGTAGCCTCTCATTGGAGACATTCCTACATGAACTCCTCCAGCTTGACACTCTACTCCCGTGTGGGCCTCCACAAAGGGTTTTAAGCCCTACCAGGAAAACTGTTCCAGCATGGGCTCCTCTCTCTACAGGTCTGCAGGTCCTGCCAGAACCCTGTTCCAGCACAGGTCTCCCACAGGTTTGCAGCATCCCCCTGCTCCAGTGTGGGTCTCCTCCCTGGGCTGCAGGTGGATCTCTGCTTCCCCATGGACCTCCCTGGGCTGCAGGGACACAGCTGCTTCACCATGGGCTGCACCACGGGCTGCAGAGGAATCTCTGCTCCTGTGCCTGGAGCACCTCCTGCCCCTCCTTCTGCACTGACTTTGGTGTCTGCAGAGTTGTCCCTTTCACATATTTTCACTCTTCTCTTAGCACAATTCCATCTGTGCTATAACATTCTTTTTTTACTTCTTAAATATGTTGTCACAGAGGAACTACTGCCTGCTCTGACTGGCCCAGCCTTGGCCAGTGGCACATTCATATTGGAGCATGGGGGCATGGGGGAAGCTTCTAGCAGCTTTTCACAGAAGCTATCTGTGTGCCACCCTCCCCCTTGCACCAGCTACCAAAACCTGGCCAAACAAACCCTACATACCTAACTGTAAAAAATCTCATGTTTAGCAGTAATTAAATGTTTTGTCTGTCTTTCAGAAGTCATTAGTAATGCAGATTTCAGGTAGAATGGATCCTCTGCCTGATAGGTTTTGTAAACCTTTGTTACTTTTTCCACTTGAGCTTCTAGTAATTAGGAGAGCATCAAACAGTGAGACAGGTTAAACTCTATAGTAAGAGGACAATTTAAGCAACGTATAGCTTTGTAAATGTAGTAGGAAAAGATGAAATTCACTGGATTCTATCTTCAAAGAAGTTTGAGAGTTATACACTGGAATAAATTCACGAATGCATTTAAGTGAACCTGACTTCAGTGTCTGAATGCAGCATTAACTGACCCCAGAATTTTCTACCCCTCCCCACTAGATGTCTTCCAGCAGGATGTCACCTTTCTCCTGAGGACAGTAGATGTGGAGTGTCAAGTTGGCAAAGAGAGCAACAGGCAGAGACTATCTGGCTGATGAGCTGTATTAATATTCTCACCTTGTTTTCACAAAATGTCACCAAGTACTGTTACAGCAATAAACTTCAAAACTCAAACTTAATTAAAGCACATCTAACACAGATGCTGTTACTGGCAACAAAGTAGCACTGTCACTGTAACCTTTTCTGTCAAGGTGACTGCTGCCAGTCTTTCAAAATATAGTATCTAATGTATAAGTAATTGAATATATAAGTAATATTCAGATTTGATATGTATGCAATCAGACAGCAGAAAGCAACTTTCCCGCAAAGAGGTTTACTTTTCTTTGCATTTCTTTTTCTCTGGCCATTAATTTTAATGGGTGCAAACAGGTTCAAAAAAGTCTTTAAGGAGTTCTATAAAGCAGCATTTAATAATACTGATTTTTAGTGAAATTGAGATTAATATATTGTTATACTTCTTTTCATTCTCCCGAGTAGTCCAAGTGCTTTCAGATACATATATGGACATCTTTTCTGACTGCCTCCAGCACCTGTTTGCATTTCACAAATATTTCCTAGGTCTGTTGAAAGGACAGACAGAGATACTTTTTTACTCTGTAGGATATTCAAATGAACAGCTCAAAATGTCAGGGGCAGAGCAGATCTAAATTCCTTCACAACTGATCTCCTAGAGCTACAACAGGTAATGCAACACTTGTGTGTGCGATACTGTCAGCAGTTACCCATTTTCTACAAATTTCTCTCACAAACAACCTATTTTTACATATGTATTCCCAGAAAAACTACTTTTTTCTTGGTCTTAGTTTGCATTAGATAAGGCAAATACCTGATGTATGCAGGTCAAGATTTGGCATACAATCTCTGTGCACAATTAATGATAGAGCTTCCTGATCTCTCTATATGGAGCAGTAGATCAAAAATAAACATGTCTTGAAATCTTCTTAAAAAATTATGGACATTTCAGTAAGCAGGGTCCTCTGTCCATGTAGCTGCAGCTTGTTTTGCTACAATCATTTTCCTCACTTCCCCTCACCCTCTTTCAGTGTTCTTATTTTCCTCCTTTTCCTCTGTGCCATCTAAAGGCTTTCATTTTCCTTCCTCCCACTCCTTGTTTCTGCTTTTGGCTAGACAGCTAAAATAGAAGTCATATCCATGTCAAAGCCCCAGCATGTACCATGTGTTTGCCTTGGCACGCCTCCAGGGGCCAGGGCACCTGGCTGCCCTTCCTCCAGTGCTGCACTCTGCCAGCCTGTCCTCAGCATGGGCAGAGGCACAGACTCCTTCCTCTCCTACCACACAGGACTTCACAGGACTTTCCAGAACTCCTTCACTGCCTGCAGGCTTCTACTGCCTGACAAATTTAAGATGAACTGGCCAATAGATTAAAAAGCTATCACAGGTAACTGACAGATACTGACACCATGACTCTATTAGAAAGCTAGTAAATCATTAAAATTATGCTGAATTTTCTGATATGTACACACACAACAGAATTCTCTTAAACCAGATTTCCATTAATAAAAGAAATTAAGATATTGATTATTTATTTGGATTTTTTTTGTCATCTTGTACTTTTAAATATTCATAGCCCATAAAGACCATTCACTTCTGACAGGATTTTTCTTCCAGAGTGAATGCATCACTGATTATAATCTGGCTCATGCATAATCAGAGTTCCATTACTTCACACAGTAATTAAGGTTATGTGAATCAATTACTAAATTAATTCCAGGGTTATAAAGCTATCATTAAAGTCAGAGACTGATTCAGGGAACTAACAGGTACCAGGTAGGAAATGCTTCAGGAAAAAAACAAAAAAACTGCTTTGAATGTTTTTCTCCCAACAGCAAAAGTGCCTCCTGAATTTTCTTAGAACTAGTTTAGCAAATTTAGTGGTGTCAGAAAAAATGGTTCTACTCCAGCTTCAGGGTTTGGCCAAGCAACCACATAAAATATATTAATTGTTTTTCTACGGCATTGGTCTATGTACTGCATTCCAGCTGTTGTTTCCTTGTGTTCCAACACGGCAGAATTATAGGTCATTTCCTTGGCTGACAATACACCTTCAGAATAGCTGCATCAGCATATTTAAATGTGTACCAAAAATATAGAATACTGGTTCATTACACAAAGGTTGTTTTGAAATTCCCCATTCTCCTTTTCAGACTGTAACTTCTTACTGAGTGAACAGATTTACTAGTAGAAAATGACTTCAAGATGGAGTCATCAAAAGAAGTATACAAACCATTCAAAAATAAATCTAGTTTGCATAATTTTTAATTTGAAAAAATAATTTAAGGCAATATTGAATTTCAGACAAAGGAAAAAAGAATATAAACCTTTGAAACAATAGAATAAACTACACATGGAATATTCACCACTTGATGATAAACTATGCTAACATTTGTTTTTCCTGCTTATAAGTCTGACAAGTATTTCTCTAACTTTTTTTTCACAGTGACTTTTACTATGATTGACATAGGGATGACTCAATCACATTAAGACAACAAATTTTAACGCTGATCTCCCCATCTTGCATCTGTTTTATTTATAAGGATAAATTACTATATTGTAAGAGTTGCTTACCACACAATCAGGAAAACATCGCCAAACTGAATTTTGCAATATACAATTTTAATCCTGTTCTTCAAACAATACTTTTCCTACACAACCTTTAGTCTGCCTTTAAAGCCAATCAGTCATCTAACGATAAAAAAAAAAAATTGTATCATTGAGATGCAATCACTCAACCACAGATTACCGAATGAGTTTCCAAAAGGATTTAATCTAAAATTTCTTAGCTCAAAGAAGTCATATATATTGAATGGGAAAAAACAACATACAACATTTTCATTTTGGGAGTGGGGTTTTCATGCATGGGATCTCTATATGTAAATTCAGCTTTTTTTAATTAGTATTGTACATCCAGTTGGTGATTACTTGGACTACTATTGATTTCTTAGACTGAAAAGTTGCATTTGTTGATTTCAGCACCAATACATAACATATTCAGAAATTTAAGGCCATTTCATAATTTTTAATTAGCTATTTCTTTTTTCAGAGCCTAAATTAATTTCATAAAGTCTTACCACTCATTATGAAGTGGCTTATAGTAAAGCAGAGTCAATAATTAATTGTAGGAGGAGGTAGAAAATTAATGGATAGTTACCACTTTGGCTTGAGCTAAGGCAGACAGCATAAACTAAAAGAAGCACAGAAGTCAGGAAATATCATGTCACCTAATCATTAATTCTTTGCTAGTTTTTTGTCTAGCACCACGAGACAGAGACAAATAATATCCTCTGAAGAAATGTCTGGTACTAACAAAAGCTGTTCACGTACTACATGAGAGGCAGCATCACTTGAGAACATTTTTCCTTTTCAGCCTTCTCCCCTTAGACCCTGGTCTTGCTATCTGCTCCAAACAACAGTTCAAAGCACCTAAGGGGAACTGATGAAATGTGCAACAACCCAAATATCCCAAAGCAGAAGCTTCTAGGTTTAGATCTGATAGCAGCTGGTAAAGCTGGCAAAATTGTGTAAATACAATTTCAAAAGAAGTAGTAAAAAGTTAAGAAACTACAGCTTTGAAAGAATCACTTACACTTCTATGTCCTTATAGTGCCTGGTAGCAGAAATTTCTTCTGCTGTATTGGCATAAGGTACTCGAGGAAAAGGCAGTAAGAAGTCATCCGATTGCTCCCTCTGGTTTAGCAAGAGTATCTTGATGGTTTATTTCACAATCAGGGGTTCACTCCCTTTGCATCTGAGGCAAGAAATCCATCCAGCTGACATAGCTGCATCTGGGCCTTGGCTAGATGACAAGTTAAGGTCAGTAGGGCTGACGTGAGCTGGCTTGGAACAGCTCAGCTTTCCATCTTAGCTGACCCCAGAGGTCTTTCTTCTGAAGAAAGAGAAGCATAGCCAAAAGGACAAGTCTTCCTACTGAAAGGCTAGTAGGACAGTCCTTACTGCAACACACATGACTTAAGAGGAGACTCAGATACATAGCTTATATTAGACATGAACATTTAGGCTACCAACATCAGGTGAGAGGGGAATCACACATAAATGGCAAATGCAAGACAAGACATCTTCCCATAGGAAGCCTAGTGCTTTATTATCCACATCTTCCCACAGATCAGCATGCAAGCAGCCATATTGGTTAAAAAAGGAGAAGGGTGAGAAGAAAAAAGCCCAGTTCAAACCATGATAAATTTTACAGACATAGGCTCTCACTGTTATATCCAAAAACTTCAGCACAGCCTGGTAACTCAGCTGCAGAAATCAGTACAGTTTCCTAAACTTCAGAAAGACAATGCCACACTCTCTATTTAGATTTCATGCCCTATAAGACCACAGATGCATAAAGTAATAAGCAGATGTAGAGACCGCCCAAATTATGCTTTTTTAACTGTAAATACAGATCATATTCCAAACTACATAACACAGATTTGAATAGTCTTCTATTTTTAATAATGACTAGTATCAAGTAATGACCAAGAAATACATAGAGAAGTCAGTTCCCTTATTTGAATCATTGTCCATAATAAGGTTTGAAACATTGCATGCAAAAATCCCTTTGCTTTTTTTTCACCCAGCAAAAAGGACACAGGACTTGTCCTCATGGTATGAGAGAGACACACAGAGGAAAAGTTGACATGCACATACATATAGATAGATAAATAATGATAGATGCACATATGTATGAGTATGGGCAGCACCTTGTTTGAAAGAACCACTGGTCACTTACCTTATGACTTTAACATGACAAGACCATGATCTGGCATAGCCAAATGACAGTTTCAGTTTTTTTGCTGGGTCTTTGTGTGGATGCATACAACAGGCAGCCATTGCATTGTGCTGTTGCATGCAGAGTTCAGCATTACTATACTGCTCAGCCATGTGGCCCCATCCTCAAAAAGAACAGATTTATCAGACACCAAAAACATTGACAGAGCCTGCAGGAATCGTGTATACAACCTGTATACATTGTACACTCTGGCAGAGGGAATCCAGTCATACTAAAGTACTCAAGAAAAAGATTAGAGTGCTTATAAGCAAAGCTAGATATAGCAGTCCTTTATTAGGTACTCAATCCCTCCACTTCTCTATATATCTTCCTGCAGAGAATATTTTTCCATTTGCTCTGAACTTCCTTAGGCTTAAACAAATCACCTATCACAACTGGCAAAATATTTAATCCTATGTGTACCAGCACAGATGTACTGTCTATAGTTATGAAATTGCCTGTTACTCAGCTTGTAAATTCAGGAAAAAAAGTAGTTATCTCGTAAAAGTCAGGTGTCTGCAATTCCAGCTAGCACAATGATACACATCTAGTATTTTAAATTTAAGAAATTAAGAGTGGGTTTAATAAATACATAATACATATATATTATCACATTTAAAAATATAGACATCAATAAATGTGTGTGCACACTTAAGAATCCAGTTAGGAAAGCAGATGTACAACAAATCCTTTTTTTTCCATCAGTTATTCTGTCTCCAATTATTCAGCAATATTCCAAAAACATAAAAATGCTAATACTAACCAACAAAGGTGCTCAAGTATAGTGACAACCAGAATTCTGTCTTGCTGTCAGTGCAAACACATCCTTCATGTCCTTTTACCACCAAGTACAACAAGAACAACAGAGTTGGTTACAGTCAACCAAGCTGTGGGACACCCGTTGAAATGGTAGGGCTCTGTAGTACAGCCACAATATAATCAAATGTTCTGAACTGCTACACATATATTATGTGCATATTTAAAAACATTTATATGCTAAATGTATCAAGATAAAGACCAGGAATTTTTTTTTCATTATTCAAAGAACTGATTGGCTAGGTTCTATAAGCAGCTCAGAGATTTTTGATGAAAGGTTATTTTTTGGATAATTTCTATTGAAGAAATTTTCTAGGGAAAATTTTCTATAGAAAATATGGAAAAGTACTTATTAGGGAAAAAAAAAGTGCAATAAATAGATGTTGAAAATTTTTGTCACACTTGTGAGCATGTTACTATGGATGACCATTGACTTTAATGTATTCTAGATATTAACACACCATAGATATATTAGGTACCTTGCCTAATATATGCCAATACAGGTTTTGGCTTTAAAATATTGGATCTGTGAGCAGAAGTGATATAATTTACAGGGTTCTTTTTGCATTTTAAGTCTGACTGTGAATAATAGATCAGGTTCAGGATACAAATATCAGCATCAAGGAGCTTTTTTTTTTTTTTTTTCCCCCACTTAGGATACGCATGTAGTTATTCTATCACAATATCTTCCAGCATTATGTAATCACGTGCTAGCTTCTTCTTGAGAACTATCAAAAAAAACCAAAACAAAACCAAAAACAAACAAACAAACAAAAACCCCACAAAAACAAAACCAAGCAGCTTACTTTCTGGTTTCCATACAGCAGAAAATTTCTTACCAAAGCTACTTCCTAGGATAAGGATTTAAGGGAAACTAAGGTAATGCTTTTAAACTCATGTTCATTGTCTGTTTTGAATGAAAATCCACCTATATTCCTTGGGAGCCACCCACAAGAAAAGGCTGGTATATTCAGTAAAACAAAACAAAAACAGTCTGCTCCGCATAAAATGGAAAAAAAAAAAAGTGCATGAACACTGATCCCGAGATTTGGAAAACTGGAAGTTACTTCTTGCCTGTTTTTTGTCAAGCCTGCAAGAACATTTATACAACTTACTTGGCAACATTTTCCTCACTAATACCTCTAAAAAATTCCTCTCACTCTAAAGCAATCTTTTTAAATGGTAAGACACAGTAGAATTTGTTTCCTTGATATTTATAATCATACAATAAAATTTTGGTTTTGAGCTGTACATTTCACAACAATTTTGCAAGGTTGTCATGAAGCACGAAGGAACACACTGGAAATGTCACAGAATGTGATTTTTCCTTTCAAAATGAAACACATGGCATTTCATTTTACCTAGTGCACATCTTGAAAGAAGCATATAAATTCTTTGGTATGTGTGCACATTATAATAAAAGTGTAAAGACATTATTTTTAGTAAGGTTCTTGTGCATATTATCAGCACTTGTAGCTGGATAAACCAGCTACCAGGTAATGATCATGCAAATTAGCAGAATTTCTTTTCTACATATGGATTAATCTTAATTCCTATTATGCAGGAACAGGAATGTTTTAATTCTGTTTACAGAAGGCACAATTATTTTCTATTTCTTTGTGTTCATTCTAGCAGTTATCAGTTTGCCTCATGTTTACTGCTACGCAATTACTTCATAAACAGGAAATTCAATATATTTTTATCTATTTATATTATGATGATGAAATATTACTTATTCTCTCTGTTACACCTCATGAGGCAATGTTTTTGGCTCTGCATAATTATTAGCAGTTTGACAATAACTACATAACTTAAACTGACTTCTTCCTTGTTCACTGAACTCCTTTATTTCCCATTACTTTTTTTCAGATGATAGAATTCCATATCTTGATCTACGACCTTCATACTTCAGTATGGAATAACGCCTACATAAGCAAGTAAATATGCTGAAAAGCTCCTCTTTAATTTATCTCTCATATAAAGATCCCCACATCAGCCTTCAACTGTATTAATTAGTATATAAATTAAGAGAACAACTGACTTACAAAGCCAAAAGCATGCTTGTATCTTTTGCCAAATGATTTTTGTTTTAATTCACATGATTTTCAAAAATTTTCCTTACCTCAAAAGCTAAAGCAAGTGAAAAATACTGTAGTGTCCTGAAGTCCAAAATGCATGAAATCATCTAATACAACCAGTTTCTTGAGTCAGATATTTTTTGGATTTCAGTTTGTGCTCATGAAACTTTAAAACTCTGCAATGTATTCATATCAATGGGCTATTTTGGTAGTTTAATACTAGAAAAAGAAAATATCCTGCCAACTCACTATTATCACACGTGTAAGTAAGCAGCACTCCAGCAAAGACAGAGGTAGTGCTGGTCAGAGTGTTGTAGCATGGCTCACAGACTCCCACGGGGACAGGCATCAACACTGCATGTCGACTTCTCCATCATCTCTGTCAGCTGTCACGCAGGGACAGCGGGGCAGAATTGGGCCCTAGCAATAGCAACCAGCACTAGGCTGAATAGAAACAGATTTTGACAAGGGAACGTGTCAGAAAAACACATGCAACATAAGATTATCAGTAGAAAACATATATAGCTGCAGACAAAGGAGTAGAGTAATTAAACAAAAATTAAATTAGTCAAGTGATAGAAATAACATGAGTATGAGCAACTGGGATAACAGTGATGTGTTTTTTTCTAATTGCAAATGCCATCATTAGACGTCATTCCTGGCCTTGGGAAATTTTCCAAATTACAATTTGGCTGTATTGGAACTACTGTGAGCAGTGCTTTAGAGTCACATAAAACCACCTTATGTGCTTGACAAATACACTCCCTGAAGCACTCATCAGGTGTTGATTTTTTTTTTCCTTTTAATTGAATTAGAGACCATAAGGACTATGAATGGCACCCAATTGGTTAGGTTAAAAACTCACATTGAGCTGAAAGGAAATATGATCCAGCATAACTGTCAGTAGGAAGAATCTCTCATAAACAAAAATGTAAGCTTGCCAACACAAAACGATTCCAACTCCTGGTGGAAGAAAACAAACCCAACAAAACAAAAACCAACCAACAGCACTCAACGCTAAAAAAAACTTCTTAAAATGCAAACCCTCGAAGAGTTTCTAAAGCCTTAAAGCCAGTAGTAGTTGAACCTAGTTCCAAAAATAATATTCCTAAACCATAATTTTGACTTGAGTTTCCCCTTCCATTCACTTGAAGGTTACCACTATGATCTATGTACTTAGGTGTTTTCTTGCATTACAGATCAGAGTTGCTAATTACTAGGTGCATCCTGACAGAAGTTGCAGAGTACTTCAGAATTGTTTTATGTGAGCAACAACCAAAGGTGCAATGAACAATGAACAGTTCCTTTATATAACACCATGACTACACAGAGAAATTTGACCATTTATTGTATGTTTTATCACAAGTTCCTATTGTAGTTTCTCTTATATTTGCTTCTTTCCAACAGATTAAGGTAGATAGATAGGCTGGAGGAAACCAACTTTGAAGTGTAAAAGCCTTGACAGAGTGAGAGTGAAAAATGTAAGATCACAGGGCTAAAATTATGCAAAATAAAAGGCTGTACATAGACAGCAAAATACAAATAAAAAATAATACTGTCTTCTTTTTTTTCTTACTTTCCCTTGAAACCAAGTTTCAGGTCATCTACACTGTAAGTTTCAGACAAACTAGAGTAAAATTAGAGAGGATTTTAAAGTTAAGCCTCTATGAAAAACAAAGTATTACAATAGGTAAGTGGGGTTACATATCTCATTTACTTGTCTCTCCAATTCTAACAAAATCATCTAATTTAGAAAAAATGGAAAAAACAAAGAAGTAGAAGTTAAAGATGCAGGGTAAATTACCAACATCTGTTGTGAATGAATTTTGGCTCCTTCAGAAGTCCAAGGTAGACAAGATTTATCCCTTAAGCGCCGTTGTGTACAAAGCAGTTAGCTTCCTGATAAAGGATAACAATTCTGCAAGCAATTTTTTCACTACCTAATGATTTATAATTACTGGTGGGGAAAAAGAGAAGAACCATAAGAATGTCTAAATGAAATATAATTACTAAGAATGAGATATGCTAACATAAGTGCAACTGTCAAAAGAGGTCAACATCAATGTAGGGATTTATGAAGAGAAATGACATGCAAAATTTAAAAATTTCACAAGTAGATTTAGTACCTTTTCTTTCAGCTATTACTGAAATTCATAAACAGAATATTTGGCTTAACATCTACTTGCAAGCTGCAATTCAGATTAAACTCTTAATATACATATAACATTTTATTCTTTATCTTATTGTTAGAGTCCTTTTAATTTCAAAGATAACCTCTTATAAATTCCTCATAATAACTGTACTTTTTGTTTTCAGCTCAAGACATTTCAGAGATAAATTCAATTGACACGATACATATGTTGGCTGAGCTGATAAGACAAAAGCTACAAAACAATATGTAAAATTCTTCCAGTTATTTCTGCCAATGGCTGAGTTTCTTTTATGATAACAGATGAAATGTATTACTAATACTAACCTGAAAGGGGAGAAGCAGCCTGAAAAGTAGCATAAAGAGCTTTCGTGTTGATTTTATCTATTGTGAAAAAGGTCTTTAAATAGAACGTTGTTTTTTAGCATATTCTACAGAAAGTTACTGAAGAGGATTGTTTTATAGTCTATAGCAGAGCAACTTAAAAAATTGTCAGGAATAAACTACTTTTCTGTAATATTCCTAGAGCAAAGAACTTGAATTTGATTAAATCTTAGAGGATCTTTCCATCAGCTTGAAGAAATTTGAAATAAATAACTATTTCTAAATATGAACATAACTTCAAAAGCACATGATCATATACCTTAAAGATAAAATTCAACACAAATAGTTAGATACTTGCCTGAGTGACCTTTTTTTTTCCTTTAAAGGAAACAAAAATAAAACAAAAAACAAACAAACAAAACAATTTTAAAAAATCTCAGGATATATTTTGTATTTAATGGAAGAAAATAGCATGAAGTATATTGTTGGCAGTGAAGGAAAAAAGTTAAAGATTCAGTTTATGCAAACCAGTATCATTTTGCCCTTGGTAAAGGAGCTATGAAAGTCAATGCTAACACTCATATAGCCAAAAAGAGCTTTTTTTTTTTTTTTAGAACACTGAACAGATATTAGTCAGAACACCCATGAATCAGGCAGCAAATTGATCAGAGAGTTTACTGTGCTCCAATTTAGAACTTCAAGACTCTTCCTACTTTCATCTGAAATATTGTACACAGGTGAATTCCAAAGAAACAATTTCAACCTTGCATGGCAAACTTTATATTCCCAAGAGACAAGCAGCGAAGTTTGTTTATATTTCAGCCTGAATTAGCAGTTCATCCTGGCTGCAAGGAATGCCAGCAGCATCTTGGTCCGTGCTAACAGGAGGCTGAAAGGAGGATTAGTCTCCTACTTAGTGCCAGTGAGACAATATTTAGAATATTGTGTCCAGTTTTGGACCCTCAATAAAAAGCAAGTGTTGAATAACTGAGTTAAGTTCAGTGAGGGAGGGCTAAGCCAAGCTCCTGCCATTTGGGAAGGAGCTCTTTGCACTGAGCTGGAAGATGAGACACAATGAACAACAACTAAAAAACACAGACTGCAATTTGATTTAAGGGGGAAAGGACTCATGGAGAGGAGCAGAGAAATCACTGCGGGGATAATTAGGCAGTGGAACAAGTTCTCCAAAGAGGTTGTGCAGTTTCCAACACTGCAGATTTTTAAGACCTGGTCTTGACTCTGTGTCGATCCTGCTTTGAGCAAGAAGTCAGACTAGGGGACCTCCCAAGGCCCCTTTGAACCCAATTACTCTATAATCCTAATGCAGAATTACACATACATTTTTGGCTGAAATAGAGCCTTTGATTTCGGGGGTTTTCTTGACTAATCTGAAGACTTGTAGCAGGCAACGGTCTCCTGTTACAAACAGCTTCTGTTCAAGAACGGCAGAAAATAAAAGAGAAACTTTAAGAAAAACAGAACTTGCGACTGGAATCTCAACCGACTCTCAGTGCAGTGCTGCTAAAACACAAGGGGATTTTGTTGATTGTTCTTTTAGCTTAACCCTTTCCTTTAAACCTACATGCATGCAGGCACATATCTACTAGTATTTGAAATGCATCCACATGAGCAGCTATATACACATGTATAACTAGCCAGGACCTATTTTGAAAGAGATCTATTCACACCACTACATACTTTTTTACTGTTTTTACTATGGGCTTTTACTATGGGCTTAATTCTCTCCCATGGCTTTTCTCAGTTGCATGTATTCAAGTCTATTCCCACCAACATGAGGATAAAAAAATATAGCAGAATAGATACACTGTTTCTCTATTATTGAATAGGATTAATTTGTTGAACCACCAGTCACTTTATCAGGCTGTTTATAGCACTGTCATTAAAGCAAGTTGGTTAATTAAGTTTATACGAAGAGGGGTGATACTCAGGCATGAAGTTCAGGCCTAGAATTCCAAGTCAATTAGTTATAATCAGGATACCAAGTCAATTAACTTTAAAAATTAAAACAAGTTCAATTTTCACTAACAATTCAATCTTTATTTTTGATGTCTATCCCATTTTCAAATTTCAGAGTATGCTGTGATGCTAAGACACATACACACACACTTCAAACTAAACCTAATTTGAGCATTCTAATAAAGCATCAATACTAATTTGGTCTTCATTTTCAGCTTCAGATTCATGAGAAGTTACAGGCAATTTTGTTGTTAGACAAAAGTAGACATTCATTTAGCCTGGTGTTCAACAGAACAGATACTAGTACAACCACAATACCAGATTAACCTACTTAACGCCCACTAGACCCCTGGAAAAAAGAAGTAACAAAAAAACCAAACAAAAACAAACAAACAAAAAACAACAACAACAACAAAAAACAAACAAACAAACAAAACAAAACAAGACTAAAAAAGCACAAAACCAAAAAAAATCCCAAACCTAATTTTGCATGGAATTAGCCCATGAGCAGATATAAGAATGGAATCCATTATGCTTAGTTATAATTTCAAACAGGCATTCTTATCAATAACAAGGAAAGGACTTCCTCAGCAGGAAAACAAGGTTTGGAACCCCAGTTGTGATGCTAAAAGTTATGTGCTACAAGAGCTTTCAGACAAAATAAACCAATCTCAGAAAGTAACTGGAGGAAAACATCATTATTACCAGGAAGGTCCACTAAAAAGGACACAGTGTAAGTAAAGTTGCCTACCCATGTGTGCTTCACTGATAAGAAAGATCATTACGATTGGACGAAAGACATCAGCATCATATTGTTTCGTTTCACAGCACAAGACTTTTCTGCAGTACAAGGGATCAATGCCAGACTTATCTAAGTCTACCAATATAAGAAACAACAAATTTGATTTCTTCCATGTTCTATTACAGGCCTGAAATTGAGAAGAAACATTACCTTATTCTCATTTATAGTAAAAAAACAAAACATAGGAGCAAGTAATATGTCAAGAAGGCAGCTGACAGTATGTTTCCCTAAAGCTATAGCTATCAACTCATCCTGATACTAAGCAGACAGAGATGTCATAAAATAACAGGAGAGAACCACCACAATAAATTTGTGAGAAGGAGTACTGATTTGTCAGGAAGTCAAACTCATCTATCCAGCCTCAGTAATGACTATAGAACACACACAAAGGAAAAAAATCACTTTTCAATTGAAAAATTAAAAAAAAATTAAAAAATAGGTCTTAGGTACATCAGGCAGGAAGAAAGTTCAAGGGAATTTCTGCTTTCTTTAAAAAGATATATTCTCTTTATTAGGCTAAGGCTCAGCTTTATACCATCTTCAGTTTAGTTTTATGGGGTTTTTTTGTGTATGCATCCACTACTTTTTGTGCTCATAATTCTCACAAACTTCCATGAAACACACTCTTCTCACCTCACATAGTTGATCACATATGCTTGGAACAGGTCCTTCATTATGAGATACCTGCTTCTTTCCCTTTGGCCAGCAGGGGGCTTTTGCTTAACTAATAATAATTATTGTTCTAGGCATCCCTTCATCTTGGCAACTCATGGTTGTTTTCTTAATGCAGTGTTACAGTATGTTTATGGAAAACAGGAAGAAAGTTTTTTCCTATTGTCCATAAAAAAGGACTCCTAAGAGTTTATGAATTTTTCTCTTCTAGGTAGGGTTGTTTCAGTTCCTGCCATGCACTGGTTTCATTTGTTTGCCCTTCATTATGTTTACAGACCACAGACTGTTGAATGGAAACAAAGAAATCAAGAGGAAAAAAAAAAAAACTCATGTTTTTCCAAGAAAACTTTTGCTTTCAGGTTTGGCATACAGCTTTAAGAAAGTAGATCTATCACCAGCAAAACAGAAAATTATTTTTACATTATCTTTTTCTAGCAAAAGCATTATAAGAATAAATGCATAAGCAATCCTATGAACACACCACTTGAAAAATCACAGTTTGTTGAGACATGCTATATCAATGGTTTGCTTAGAATAATTCATTGAGTCAGTAATAGTTCCCAGGAGTTTGGTATCAATTTTCTGGAGCTTTTTTTTTTTTTTTTTTAAATTACTCCAACGCAAGGAGAGAGAGACCAGACCATTATTATGTGCTAACACATTAATGATGCAATTTGAAACCCACCATTATGAACAGATTCATTAAATGAATGTGAACATTAATTTATGCTAGGACTTCATTTGACAAAAAGTTCTAGCTGTCCATTATTAGAAATATTGACTCTTCATGGTACCTCCTGGATGCTGTTGGACAAATTTGTAACTTAGGAACTGGATGCTCAACACTATCAATGCACTTCCCAAAATTAAGTTTTACTGAGAATTTTAAAAAGTGTTAAGGAAAAACTACACAAGAAAAAGGTAGCTGCTTAGATCAGTAAGGCTTAGACCACTAAAATTAAAATTACTGTGTTTTTGTTGAAGAGTTCTTAGGAAAATCCTTGCTTCCTGAACAGCAATGGAAGAATTTATCAATTTTAGCCCAGGATCTTATAAACAAAAATGACATTTCTCTAGCTGGCATCATCCACAATCTTGAAATGGGATAATATTTCTGAATGGTATACCTAAGAAATCCTCATTTGAACAACTTTTGTGTTGCTCTAACTTGCTTGCCTGGTTTCTAAATCCAAATCAAGGCTGTAAGAACTTGCATATATGTACTTTGTGCCACTTTAACACCAGTCTTCAAAGCAGATAAGTTTCTGTTGCTTGTCAGTTGATCTTGTAACCTGATTAGGTTATCTATTTTACCAAATAATAATTAAAAACATCATTGACATAATTTATTTCAGAAAGATACTGCTGAGAAAGTCATCAAAAGAAACAGGTAAAAATACTCTTGTTTTCACAACATATGTGTGCCCAAATAATAAAGATACTTTTTGTAATTCACTAATTTAGTTTCCTGCATAGTTATAGTCTTTGTTGTATATTCAGTACAGTAATTTGAAAAGTCTTCAATAACTATTTCTTTATACATAGTGTATCTGTAAATCTGTTAATGGTTGGAGAGGTGGAACACCTCTGGCAGACAACAGGCTGAGAGAGTTGGGGCTGCTCAGCCTGGAGAAGGTTCCAGGGAGACATCGTTGTGGCCTTTCAGTGCATGAAGGCTCATATGACAGACTGGAAGAGAGTCTTTACCAAGGCCTGTAGAAACAGGACATAGAGTAATAGGTTTAAACTGAAAGATGGTAGATTTGGGTAGACTTAGATGGATTTAAATTTAGATGGATTTAGCACAGATATAAGGAAAAAATATATTTTGTTTGTTGGGAATTTTGGGTTATTTTATTAATTTTTGTTTACTTGTTTAATTTTTACTCAATGAAGGTGGTGAGGCACTAGGACAGATTGACCAGAGAAAGTGTGGATGCCCTAGCCCTGTATGGTTGGGCAACTTCGAGCAATCTGCTCTAGTAGCCATTGTCCCTGCCAATGTCAGGAGCTGAGCTAGATGATCATTAGATATTGGAACTAGATGATCCTTAAGGTCCCTTCCAACATAAACCCCTCTGTGCTTCTAGATTCAACGTCTTTTTGTTTATTCAGCTCTTAACAATATTTCCATAGAATACAGTGTACCCTACTTTCTGACCTTCTTCTATTACTGGTGAGGGAATTTGTATTCTACAGCTAGAGAATGAGATGGCAACATCCTTAATTGCGTAATACACCCATAATATATTAGTCAAAAAAGCCTTACGAGATAAGATTCTAGTTTCCCATAGAAGAAAAAAAAAAAAAAGGCATTTGTCATGTCCTAGATGGGCTAAGCCATTATGATGTGAGACATAATGGTTAAGAGAAAAAAAAAACCAAACAATCTTGTGCTAAATCTGAATATCATTTGCTACTCATCAACATATCTGATAGCATGGCCAACTTTATCTTATCACATCATGGAATTGTTCCTTCAGCAAAAACGATGACATAAAACTAAACCAACCAAGTCTAACTAAGATATGCTATGCTAAAAAAACCCCAAAAACTAAACAAAGTCAAACTATTATTTGTTTTTTTCTCAGGTAAGAGAAAACATAATTCATGTTTTGGAATAAACAACTTTTTGAACAGAATTCATCAGTAGTAATGGTAGGGTGAATTTTATATGTAAAATTAAAGTTATGAAAAGCTAGACACCGCAATAGATGACCTTGTCCAGGCCTGTACATTCTTTAGCACTGAAGATTTGTGTATTTTGCATACTTCAATTTTCTAACCTTAATGCAAGAGTTATTTCCATGGATATATAATGACCATATGAATCTTACTAAACGGGGAGGTCTGCCTTGACTGCTTCATATTCAAACATTATTTTGCTAATCATTTTGCCAATCATTTTGCTTACCTTGGGGAAGGCAAGAACATTTCTGTTTCCCTGCGTTCATTGTAAGTAGCAAACAGTGGCACAACTGCAGCTGTCCCTCACAGTCAGAGCATAGCTTGTTTCTGAAAGTGCTAGAAGCCCACTAGTGCTGGAAACATAAGCCATGCTGAGTTACAAGCCATTTAGTGCATAAAATACAGTGGGGAAAATAGGTAACAGGCTGTTTCAACATTTAAGACTCAGAACGCTAAACCCCCATTTTCACAGGATAAAACCTTATACCCAAGGGGAAGGGAAACAGTGGAGAGTTAGAAAGCTGCATATTAAGTATGAGATATGCTTTCTCAGCAGCAAGAGAAATAATCTCTAGAGGCCATTTTGTTTGTTATAACTTCCATACAAAATCAAAGCAGAAAGCAACATAAAGCACATACATATTTTTGTAAACTATCATAACAGCTTGTAATTACATTTGTACTACATGCTTTCCCATGCTGCTGTCTTTGAAGTTTATTAACACTAATTATTGGACTTTGCATCTTAAAGTGCATAGTTAATCCGAGATCTCTACAGAAAAAACATATGTATGCTGCAAGTGACTCTTTGAATATCCAAACACAACTCATCTTCTGATTTAATAAAGCAGAGATAATGAGAATATGACCTTTTGAGATCTCTTCAAGACACCTCCATCTACAGTGTACTTTTCTTCATTTTAGGTGGGATATCATCAAGTGAGCCTCTGAAAACTTTTTCAAGTATTTCATGGGATATGAGAAGGAAAAAAAGAAGGTATTTCGAAGAGCTATGATACTAAGTTGTGGAAAGTATGTTTTGATTTAAATAATTTTCAGAAAATTCTAACAAACCACATAAATACTATTATAATGTTCTGTGTAAAATTAAATGCTGTAAAAATTTTGCGACTTCCAGTTTTTCTAAAACCAAAGTGGCTGGAATAGGTTAAGAAGGCACCATTCCAGCTCTTCTAATGGATGTTTTCAAAGACTGAATTTATTCTTACTCCTTTAATATTTGTAAGACGGCAGCACTGCCATCTTATAAGTAGAGATTCTGAAAATACTGGATCTGCACATGAAACTGCTAATAGCAGTTGCTTCTTTAGTCGTTGATACATCTATTACATTGAATACACAATAAAACTGTCAGACTTCTTTTTAGATCAGTAACTCACTCAAATCTAGAAATTATTTCTATTGGGTGGACAGGTTTTGTAGTCACATATAGAAATAGCAATTTAATCCAACACTGAAATATGATTTGGTGAAGCTAAACTCGGATAATTAAACAAAACTTAAAAAGACAATCTGACAACGTTTTAGAAGGAAAATAACAGCAACATAATGGTCAAGCTGAAGAAAAATAGCTGTCTGTAAATAGTATGGGTAGTCATAGATTGCCCATTTATAAGATAAAATGCTAAAAGTCAGCCTATAAAGATGCTGGAATAATGGCTAATTTTCAGTCAGTTAATTCTGAATTAGATACATTTACATAAAAATATTTTGATCTGAACACTGAGCTCTTTTCATATTCTCATTCTGCAGCCCTCATCACTACCTCTCATCCCTATTTGTTGATAGATTGTTGTAAGATAGTTAGAAAGAAACCCATTAATAAGAAGCTACCAGAATGATAAAATTACACTGACTCCAACTTTTTGTTGACATGAGGCTATAAAAAAAAAAAAAATTGAAAATTATTAAATTTTTATAATCTGTGCAGATTGAAATAGGATAAGCTACTTTAACAACTCTTCCGCCTCTCTCTAAAAACTCCAGAATACCTCATAGAAGAGGAGATCTGGAAAACACAATTATTGAAGGGATTTACTTCAGTTGCAGGCTGGTTTTCATCAAGATTTTCAGCATGGCTTCTCATAGCAATGATAAGACAGATAGTTTGAAAAAAGACACTTCCACACATACTCAAACCTACTTAAACACATATTCCAGAGACTGGCATCCACTAGTGAAATCTTCGCATCTCTACTTCCCCACAACCAGCTAAATATAATTAGTCAAGCTCAACTCATAAAAGCCTTCCCGTAAGCAGTTTTGAGTATTTCCTTTGTCTTAAACTACTTGCTTATAAAATTATGTGCTTCCTTGCAGGTAACTAACAGGGAACCAAACACTCACCAACTGGGATATCAATTCTTATGTCCATCTCAAACAGACAAGAGAAAACGAGAACGCAGTTCTATGACCACTGTTAAAATCCTATGATAGCACACCAGCTGACTGATTTAGGTTCTCTGAGTCTGAGAGTTTTTTGTTTTTTTTTGTTTTGTTTTGTTTTTAAATAATATTACATTAGCCAAAAGATCATTTAATGAATTATGATCTTTTCTATTGACTATCACCCTGCCACTGATTTTTAGGAATCAAACAAAGCACAGAAAGAAGTGTTCCATCTGCAGGGCATACATCCTCATGCTGTTTGTCCCCAGTTGGTTGATATCTTTCAGAAAGGCCTCAATTCCCTAATAAAGAACACTTATCCCTCTATCATGGCCCATTCAGCTTCATCTTCCTCTAACAGTGACAGGCAGTTTTGTGCACTGGAGACTGATCCTTTGTAAGCTCTGAATCACAGGACTGTCTAAACTTGTTTTCCTGCTGACTTTATCCCAGGCAAAATTTCTACATGAAACAATACTGTCATACCAGAATAACTCAACAATTAGTAGAACACAGTATGACCTTGTAAATAACCAACATGACAGATAGCTAAGGAAGAGTAAAGAGAACAAAGTAAATTTAATTCCCCTTTTACAAACTCATTTGCAAAAGACTACAGTTTGAGGATACAGAAGAAAAATCATTAAAAACAGAAGTTAAGAGGATCAGTTACAAAGAGTATTTTAAGGACATGGCAAAGGCAAACAACACAATATTCTCAGCAAAACAATCTAACATACAATAATTTCAATTAGGGACATCTTCCTCTCTGGAGACTTGCATACATTGCAAGTTGTACAACAGTAATTCTCCATTATAACTAACTAGCAAACACAGCCTGTTATTCATGAGGCATTATACTGTATTCATTACTGCTAGGTTGTGTGATAAAGCTAATCCCCAGAACCACAAAGGAGCTCAGAGATACAATGGCAGCAATGGGAGCACCCAGCTGCACTCAGACCCATCCCAGGAGGCATCTTTCCATCACAGGCCCATCTCCACAAACTCAGAGGAGCACAGGGATGCACAAATGCACCAAGCACAAACATCCTATCCGGACCCCTCTCAGGATTGTTCCAGCTCAGCCTCAGCTTCATTGACCCCTTGTGATGGGTTTCACACCTGGACAATCAGAAGCAATCTGGAAATCCCTTTTCAGATTAATTGGGTTACTTTCAGGAAACACACTATAGGACACAAAGGAATAGCAATCCTAGATCACAGGACATATTATAGGACATTTAGAGGAACAACCAAAGATGGAAAAAGCCAGAAATAGGAAAATAGAAGGATAAGGAGGAGTGAAGGCCGGGTCACACATAAATAAGTGACTGGTCAGTACACTCTTCTGCCCATGCCCTGTACCTGATCAGCACAGCCTATCTTGTCCTATCCACTTATTAAGCTACTTTTCACCTCTTTTGTGGGTGAGAAGGCTCTATGGCATGTGCACATGTTGACTGGCCATGGATATATAATGTGAGCCCTGTGCAAGCACATATGCCTGTAGGAACACATCTTCAGCCTTGCTCTGTGCTGAGCCTGGGGGCATGAAGCTACAGCAGCTTCACCTCACCTCAGGCTCATGCATCCTGCTTAAAATATTTTGCTCTGACAGTCTTCAGCTCCTCTCACCAGGATTATAACACAGATTAATCTAATAATAGAAATTGGGGTGCTTTGCCAAAGTCCATCAGATCTAGAAATCAGAACGAAAATATTTTGAGGACACTACTGTACAGCACTAGTATTAAAGTATAAGGATTGTCAAATGACGATTTCAACACCAGGAGGAACACACTGTTGTCATTGTTCCTTGAAGAACTTTTCTGTAAAACACCATTTGCTACATGCCATACTGAAGGTGTAAATTCAGTTGGCAATATGTTGAGTTAATTTTAATTTATTCTCTTTTTCAGCTATTGTAGACCACAGATAATTTCCTTAACAACAAAAGTAACCTACTCACTCTAATACTTGTACTAGTAGAATATACAGACACCTGTTTCCAGGAATTTATAGTAAAATTGTTTCAATTACTTAATATAAAAACAATTTTTATTCGGTAAAAAATAATAAATCTGAAAACACAAACGTCTTGAAGAAGTGTTTATATTATCCAGTATTCTAAATTACACAAATATTTCCAAGAGAAAAATCCACCCTAATGTGACTAACAAGTAAAAGAAATCATAGTATGCCAAAGTCAAAGATTTATCCTAATATTTTCTCAAGAGTGAAAGCAAATCTCTTCCAAAGTATCAGTTAATGTTAGCGTATCCATATGGGGTTCTTCATAATAGTATAGAACAACCTTACCAAGATAACGTGCAAGGCCAACTTGATCCCCTAGGTTTTCTGTATATGCTTCATTTGAGAAAGCACAACAGTGTGTAACCCAGTAGTAAGGGCTTAGAAGAAAGACCCTCTAAACTTAATTTGTATTTTGCTCATGAATCAAAACCAAAAGTTCAACATAATAGAAGCAACTTTTTACTCATACACATATACTACAGTAACTGAGATGGAGATTTTAGTTGTGACTTGATTTTACTGTAGTTCTTACATCATCAATAGCTACCTGTTGATACTTCCAACTTGAGTTCCAAAATTATTTCAAGCTAAATGAAAATATTTAGATATTTTCAAGGATCATTCTGCATATTTCATTTTAAATAATATTTAGTAAATAAAGTATAAACTTTTCTACCTCTAAATCAAGGAATAAGCTACCCTGAAAACATAAAGTTCTTTGCCATGCAAAACAGAATTGTGAACAGATCTTATATCAGCTATTGAACAAAATACTATAGGTATAAGAATTTTTGTGCTTATTGATACAGATGTTCACATGTAGAAGTATGCTCTGCTTAAGTGGAAATAAAACAGCTCAAACTCTACCTTGTTTTCAGAAGTTATCATTGACAGATGGAGATGGGGGTCACACTGGTTTTGAAAAATGCTAAGATCAGCCTGATTCATTGATCCCAAAACTAAACATTTGGAGGATGTGAAAAATAACATTTCTTGACAGAATCTGGCACTAGTAAGGATGTGGCTGGCAAAGTCTCTGATAAAGGAGCCAACAAGTGATAGTACTGATAACTTATCTAAAGCTGCTGAATTGGCGTAGCAACCTAGAAACCATGACTGACAGACGAACACTTTATACTGTATAAGTCTAGCCCCATAGCAGCCAGGACTTCGAGCACATGCCTTCTCCATTCTCAAGAGGAAATGCCCCTCAAGCTTACTCCTGGAGGCTGAGTGAAAGATTTGCCCACACTTCTTGGTATGGCTGAATAATATCAATATCCAGCTTATAATTATTTTGCTAGCTTTAACACCATTGCTTCAATATTGCTTTAAAAATGAGTGTACTATACGAACAGTCATAACCACACAGTGTACCAAATAATTCAGATTAAAGTATTTTAATATAATTAGTATAATTATAAATTTAAGCGAATAATTTATTTTATTATTGCAATTATCTTTGTTCTGCCACCCTTAATCCTGTGGGTCAAAGTTATATAAAGGCTGAATTAAACCTGTATAATCCTTGAGACACAGACCATTGACCATGTCTGTGACTCTCTAACCAGAGATAGAATACAATACCAACATTGACTAGAACATTATTCTCAATAAGTCCAGCAATAAACCAGAAAAAAAAATTAATTAACATTTATGGATGCAAAAGATAATGCTTGTACACATTAAAGGTTTTCTAATACAAGTATCTATATATTAAAAAGCACTACGTTTCCTTGACTTATTGGCCTAGTTTAGAATGAAACATTGACCATTGCCCTTCAAAGAAGTAGCACAAGATATCAGAGTGAGCAGCAGGTGAGTCTGCCTCTATAACAACCTCTTGGATACTCCGCTGTGTTCAAGGTACAAATTCCTGCTTCTGCTGCTTCCAGTATCAGCAGATCTTCTGGTTTAGGCTAGGATAGAGTACAATTTTCTCCACAGTAGCTGGTATGGGGCTATGTTTTTGTGGTGGAAAGTGTTGATAACAGAAGTTTTCATTACTCCTGAGCAGAGTGCACACAACATCAAGGCCTTTTCTGCTTCTTACACCAGCAGCAAGGATGCTGGGTGTGCAGAAGAGGTTAGGAGGGCAAATAGCCAGGACAGCTGATGCCAACTGATCAGAGAGTTATTTCATGGTTAATATATAAAACAGATGAGAAGAGAGAAGAGTGATGGTTTTGTCTTCCCAAGTAACTGCTGTGCATGATGGGCCCTGCTCCATGCATCATGGCTGAACAACTGGGAAAATGGGAATTAATTCCTTGTTTTGCTCATGTGTGTCACATGGTTTAGGAACAGTGCTCTCCAGTTTAGTGTTCCAACTGAAACCATGCACCACTCTCCAACTCCCCCTCCCCACACTCTACAATGGGCTGGAGATGAGAACTGGAGGCACAAAAGGTACAGTTCAAGGGTTGAGATAAGCATAGTTTACTGGAAGCAGCAACTAGATGAGAAAATGAACACTAACAGCAACAATATTAATAACAAAAGTGTACAAGAGAGAGGAAAGAAATCCACATGAAAATTCTCACTATGGAGCCCAATGTAATCACCACTATGTTATCCCAACCCAGAAGGAAGCCCCTTTTCCCATCCCCAGAAAATGATATGAAGTGGTAGAGAATTACTACCATGTCCTAGACATGTCCCTTGATCAGTACAGCACAACTTAACCCTAGCCTGGCAGAGCCAGGACAGCATGGCTTTTTCTCTCCTTATTAAACTGCTTTTGTTTCACCCCACAAGTTCTCAGTTTGACTCTTGCACTTCTCTCTCCCATCACACACCAGGGTGGGGGGTGATCGAATGGTGTTCAGCTGCTGTCTAGTTTAAACCACCACACCAGGCATGACAATTTCTTATTTTTACAGTAGGTAGGTAATTAGAGTCCAGCCCAGCCATTCTGAAACATATTTAACTGAATCTTGGCATTTGCTGTAGTTCAGTCATAACCCCTGCTGCCAGCATATGACACTAGAATGGGATTCATCCAATAAAACATTTATCTAAAATGTTCAGATGTGCCCATGACACATTCTAAAAAAAACAGACTTTTTTATATTCAGTCCTTCAGAGAAATCTTAAAGCATGGGGGCTTCTTTCCAGCTCTTTTCCCACTAGTTTTCTCTCAATCAAATTACTTTTTCTGCTAAATTTCTTTTTATATTTTGGTAGTGTAGCAGTTTCTCTTTGTAGACTTTTCTAATAATTTTATCTGTTTGTTGCCAGAAATGCATCTTGAGAAAAGCTGGAGAAAAATATTTACCCAGGAATGGGATTTTTATTTGTGCTCTAATAAATGAAGCAATAATCATTATTTCTTTAAGCTAAAAGCATAGTAAACTTCCATCAGAAAATAACATTATGGTCAGACATTTTAGCAGGTCCTGCTCTGGGAGGACATGGGGTAAATGTTTTAAACAGAGAGGGAAAATTCACAGTAAGTGTTAGGAAGAAAAATTTTTATAATGAAGCTGGTGAAACAGGTTGTCCAGAGAAGTGGTAGGTGCCCCACTGCTGGAAACATTCATGGTCAGACTGAACAGGGCTCTGAGAAACATCTAGTTGAAAATGTCCCTGCTCACACCAAGGAGGTTGCACTAGATGTTCTTTAAAGGTCCCTTCCAACCCAAACTATTCTGTGATTTTATGGCTTACAAATTCTACGGTGAATTTGAACAGTTTTTCCACATTTCAACTCCATAGTTTTATGAAATTTGTTTGTTCTTCCCTTACAAAGTACATACTTATAAGCCAGAATGCCATTCATGATGAGCATAAGGTGATACTATAATCCTGTGAAGCAGTAGAGTTTACATTTCCCCCTAAAACAAAGCCTACTCTATTAACCCTGCAAGGATCCTACAATTAATATGAAGCTATCATTACTCTCCAAACAATTCAAATATACCATGGGACAAGGCTGTTTGGTTGAACTCATTTTCCATGCTGGGACTCAACTGCTTCTTTTCACATCCACCTCCGGCATGTGGATCCATCCCACACTTCCTAAGCATTTTGGGATTCATCATAAGTTTATTTCCCCAGTTATACTGTGTATTCTCTCACAATGGGAAGAATATAGATTGAGTAATAACCTATTACATAGACTGAAAATTGAGCTATAGGAAAGCTAGATTACTTACTCAGGACCACTTGAGAAATTTGTGGCAGACAGAAATCGAGTCTAGGTGCTAAAGCTGTGTTCCTAACCAAAATATATGCAATAAAGACTAATAATATATGTAAGACTACAAATGTACAAGTTTATCTGGGAAAACTATTTTGAAAAATTTGATGTCTGTGTGTTTTCAATAATGAGACAAAACATCTCAAGGAGGTCAGAAAGTTAAATGGCCACATGACAAACAAGAGCTGGTTACTTTGTCTTGTCTAAGGTTTTTCACAATGGACAACAGTTCTAGAAGCATTTGTAGGTCTTTCACTGTGGTCACCCTATAAGATGCTGTGATGACTTCAAACATCATAATTCTTGTTAAAATTTAATGTAGACCTTAAAAAAAACTCAAAACAAACAAACAAAAAAAACCACCAACAAAACAAAATATTTTCATATTTTCAACATATCAGAGAACACAGGCTTTCAACACGCAGTAGAATAAAATCCCAGAAAACACCACCATGATTTATTACACAGAAATCATTATTCCAGTAAGTGACAAAAAATATATTACAGATTTAAAAATAAACCTATACTTTCTAGAGCAAGAACTTTGCTATTTCTGTGAAACAAATAAAGAATAAAAAAAAAAAGAAATGTTTTTGTCTCTACAGAAATTATAAAATTCCAGACACGTTGCAAACATATAGACTGCATGCTCCTATGGTGGTTTAATATGTATTTTTATCTTTGTGCAGGATTTAAAACTCTATACAGGGATTCAAAAACCTAGTTATAGATAGTCTGTAAGAAAAGACGGTAAAAAAAAAAAAAAAACAAAACAAACCTTCTGTATTAACAGTATACTCTACAGAGCTCTGGAACATTACAAACCCAATTCTACTGCAACCACCTTTGAACCAGAATTATGGCCACTGCAATCTCAGTATCTCTTATGACACAAAGTTTTGGGGAAAAACAGCAACTATGGGAGAACTCATAGCTCAAGAGTGAGAGAAGTCTTTGCAAGTTACAAACTAATCAGAATAATGCTCAGACTACATGCTGCGATATTTGCATTGTCAGCTGGTTATTATGATTTATTGGAAAAGTGGGATGTAGACACAGCAGTACTATGGAATTGCAGTCTGATAGCTGTAGTAATCTCATTACACAGCTTTTGCTTTTTCAACCAAAACTCTGCATAGCCATTGCTTTCTTTAAAGCACATAGGGAAAGAAAAAACAGCCAAACAAACAAACAAACAAACCAAAAAACAAACAAACAAAAAAAAAGTATTATAGTATTATACACACAAAGTAACCACTTACATAGCAGTATAAGAGTCATAACATTGTAACATAGGACTCAAGACTAAAAAAAAAGCTTAAAAGTAACAAAGCAGCTGGAAAACACTTAGAAAATAATGTGAGAAATATATGCATATATTTATATTTAACTCATTGGCATCTTAACCAAGATGGAGTGCACCCTCATCAGTTTTGCACATAACACCAAGCTGAGTGATGCAGCTGACACATACCTGAAGGATGGGATGCCATCCAGAGGGACCTGAACGAACCTGAGAAGTGGGCCCATGAAATTTAACACAGCCAAGTGCAAGGTGCTGCACCTGGTTTGAGGCAGTCCACAGTATCAATACAGGGGGATGAACGGGTCCTGAGCAGCCTTGATGAGAGGGTCTTGGAGTGCTAGTGAATGAGAGGCTGGACATGAGCTGTCAATGTGAACTCCCAGCCCAGAAAGCCAATCCTGTCCTGGGCTGCATCCAAAGCAGCGTGGCCAGCAGGGGAGGAAGGGGACTCTGTCCCTCTGCTGTGGTGAGTCCCCAGCTGGAACCCTGCATCCAGCTCTGGGGTGCCAGCACAGGATGGATGTGGGACTGTTGGAGTGAGCCCAGGGGAGGGCTGTCCAGAGAGCTGTCAGACCTCTTCTATGAACAAAGGCTGGGAAAGGTGAGGTTGTTCAGCCTGGAGAAGAGGAAGTTCTGGGTAACCTAACTGTGGCCTTTCAGTATCTCAAGGGGCCTACAAAAACACTGGAGAGGGACTTTTTACAATGGCATAGAAAAAGGGATAATATTTTTAGAAAGAGTAGGTTTATACTACATATTAGGAAGATATTCTCTACCGGTGGAGCAAAGGTGAGAAGCATCTTTTCTTTTCCCTCTAAAACAAACAAGGGGTTGATCACACACAGATTGGTGCTTCACCTATCCTAAGTTTGTTACTAAGATACAGAAGGGAGAGTCTACAGGCTCAGCACCTTATGTATTTCACCATGTGAAGAAAGTGCCACAAAACTTCAGAGCCTTTAGTTTTAAAGGCATGTTCATCCACTGTGGCAGCAGATACGTGTTTGGTGGGGGGTGCTGCTTTTCATTTTGAGACAGTCAGTCGAAGCCTTTGGATCACTCCCCAGAAAAAAAAAAAAAAACAGCTTTCAGAAATAAGTATAAAGATTTTCTAAAAAGCAAAGTGCTTACAAAATGTACCTTGCAATAATCTTATACCTAACCACATCCACAGCCCTGTATGCTTCTGTGCATCAGCAGCAGAAAGCATCCACTCTCCATTCACTCAATTTGGGATGAACACTTAAAAAAAAAAATAGACTTCTGAATACAGCAGACTCCAGATGTTTCAGATTTCTGTGCAGGCACAGAATGAGGCTATTCAGTTTCACAGCAAGAAAATAAAATACAGTAAATTACCTTGCCAGGGTATCAAAGTGGCACAGATTACAGATCTCCTTCTATAATCATCAGATGATTAAAGAGCATTTTCCACATTAAAACCTTTTATAAGGGACGACCATTATCCAACTCTTCATTTACTCATTAAGCTACATCTAGGTTTTTACTTCTCTAATTGCAATTTGATACAAGCTCTTTAGCCCTAAAGTGTTTTGCTTTTTTTTTTTTAAGAAAGAGATTGTATCACCTAGAGAGTAAAAACACCATTTTCATTGAAGAGACCTTGAATTTAAAGCTACATAATTTCAATGTGAGTTGTTTTAAAAACAGACCAACAGTTCATAAAAAACCCAAAACAACAACCTGGCCAAAACAAACAAAGATGAAAAGAAACTCCCAAGAGGCAGAAGTGAGGTTCAGAAACCCAAGTCCTGTTTATTTGCATGCAGTCCTCAACACAGGTGGTATCAGAAAGCAAGTAAGGAGTTCAGCTGCTTCCTCCTTCACTACAGTAGAAGTGCCCCAAATTCATATAACCCAATGTCTGTAAGGAGGAAATGTTATCTTCCCTACCAAAAAACCACATTAAGACACATGACTCAGTTTACCCAAAGCAAATGAGACTGGGAATTGTACTTCCAAACCCTGAGGGGAGAGAAGGAGGAGGAGGCATTGGAGTGAAGGCCACCCTGTTGTCCCTGGAAGGTATCCAGGTGGAACAGGGAGAAGTGTGAAGAGAAAGGAGAGGCAGAGGAACTGTTTTGGACTGACCACAATCCCCCACACTCTGCACCAGGGCCACCTGAGGATGCATCAGAGCTTGGAGTGAAGCTCAGCCCAGGAAAAGGAAGGGAAAGGAATGTGTTTTCCTAAAGTCTGTCTTTGTTTCTTACAACTCAGATCTATTTAAAATGCCAATACACCTTCTCTCACTGTCAAATCTCTTTGGCCTGATAGTAACTCATAAGGGATTCCTCCCTATATTTAAACCCACAGTCTTCCATGGCAGGGTCTCTCTCAGTGAGGGAGGGAGAGAGCAGCTGAGTGGGGATCTGGTGGCCAGCCAGTTATCTACCTACCACAGCAGAATATTCAGGTATTTATAACAGTCCAAAATATTCATTTTCTTTCCTCCAGAACCAGAGGACAGAATAAAGATATTCTGATTTATCATCATGTCTTGGACATAGCTAGGAATCTTAAAATGTATGTGGACTTCTGGTCCACATACAGGTGAAAAAACAAGTAATCCCCCTCCTATTTCTTTTGACTTGGCAACTAATCTCCTCTCTCACAAGTATCCAGATACTGCATATTAACATGGTGCAAATATGCTTAGCTCTATATATGCAAATTATACTAAATATGATATAAAATCAAGTATCATAAGCAAACCCATTAAATTAAAAGACAAAAGACTGTGCATGATATAGGTGTGTTAACTTTAACATAAGCAGCAGTGAAAACATACTTGTGGTAGAGCAATGTGAACAACTTTATTGAAGCCAAGCAGAAATACTGACTCTATCAGAACACATTCCCTTTTTTCTCTTAATAAAAAAATATTGCTTCAAGAATAATTTGTAAAAATTATTTTTCAAATAAAATTTTAATAAGGCGCTAGTGTGAAAGTGCTTGCAAATCAAATTAAAATATTTTTTCTACTATGAACATGAATGAGGCTACATATGACTAAAGTTAAGTAAATCTGATCATCTGCATTGCTCTGTGTGGGTGCAAGTGTGAAAATTTTGGCCTTGCAGTTAATTACCTTCTATTTCATCTTTATTTGACTGTATTCACGTTGCATTTAGTTTTTCAAATGGAAATGGAAACTCTTAAATGCACAATTAGCTATAAAGTGCAAAGACCAGAAAAAGAGAGAAATTGCTTAAACAGGTTATTGTCAAGGGCTTTATTGGAGAGTGGATTCACCATGCTTCTACAATAAAATGCTAGGCCTTCCACTGGAAAAATAGCTGCTGGTCAATAAAGACTCCCTTTCTGAAGTATCTCTTAAGGATGCACATGCTTGTCTTGAAATCACTAGTTTAAAACCAGTGACTTGACATCAGACAAACAAGTTTCTTCTATAAAATAAGTGGGTTAAAGATTGAGTGATACTTGAGAAAAGGTTGAAAACAAATTGCAGCATCAAACAAAAAAATATTTTTAAAAGTGCTGAAACAGAAATCTGCAGAACATCCTTAGAGAAACATTTAAATTGCTGATAAATAGTGGAGAAAATAATAATGTAGTACCTATTTTTAAATAATGCCGCTAAAAAAGAACCTAAAACTTACAGCCTGGTGAGATTTGTCCCATTACTGAGTAAACTGATAGAGAATCTAATTAAAGATAGGACGGCAGAACAGTTGGATAAATATAACTTGATAGACTCAAGCCAGCATGGCTCCAGTAAGGGTAAAAAGGGTAGAGGAGAGACAAATCTCACTCCTTTAACCAAGTAGAGGTATTTTTTACAAGCACACACAAAATGGGGGGCAGGGGAAAGGAAAGGGAATAGATGAAGATGGGCTTAATTAACTTCAGTTTTCAAAAATAATATAATTAGATCTTTCCTAAAGGAGTATTAATTTCTTTGTAATTACATATAAGGGTATCAATTATCTAGCTTTATGTCACCAGCTGTGTACTAGGTAGTTTTCTAAGGGGCAAATATCTTGATTTAGAAACTAATTAAGTAATCGGAATTAAAGTTTAAAAGTTGTTCCTCAAAACAACCACAGCTATTTTAAAATAGAAAAATCTCATGGGTCTGTGCAGTCAATGATTTGGAAACAGAAATAGTTAGCAAATGGATGACATTTCACCAGTGACACCACACTGCTTCTGTTACAAAACAAGCAAGATTATAGCACATGAAATGCAACTTGAGTATTACGATTTGTGAAGTTGTTCCCAGTAAACAGAGGATAAGAAACCTCCAGAATCATTCTTGAATTTTTCAGGGTTTTTTACTTTGGTGTTTTTTTTTTTGTTAACATGAATCTTGGACTTCACCATAGACAAGTTAATGAGTTGGTTATCAGACATTAGAAATAGAATGCTTGAGAACATTAGGTACAGGAAATTACAAGTAAAAATGTCAAAACAGTGGTCTGATATTTTCAAAATCATAAATGAAATTTAAGATTATCACTCCTATTGAACATATATAAACTAGGTATTCAGAGAAATGAAAGTTTAGCTGGCTCCATCTTGATATTTCTTCTGTTCACAGATACTGCTGTGAAGCAGGAACAAAAGTATTTTTCCAAATCTTATAGAGAGATTGGTGAGAGAAAACAAAGGAGAGAAAAAGCTCAAACTGGAAATGTTGTTACTGTCAACCAAACAGGCTGAGTATCAGAGTAATTTCTCCCCTCTACATCCACCAAGGAGAGCAGCAGAGTAATTAGTTTCTGGGGGTAGAGAGGAAGCAGGAAGGGTAATACTTCAAAGCATCAAATCACAAGACTAATCAAATTTCGAGGAGTCACCAGCCAACAAGGAGAAACTTCAGGTAAGGTTGGGTGCCATATCTTGCAGACAGAGGATCAGGGGGAGCCACAGACACATTCAACAAGTAAGAATTCCCTGTGTCTCCTGCCAAACACCTTGCAGACAGTCTGGCAGTGCAGAGCAACCCTGGGGGTCAGGCTTGGCTCTGGTGCCTGCTGCTTCTCAAGAACTGGGTGCAGGCACCTTTGCAGTGCTCTTGGACATGCACATTTTGCATAGCACTCACTGGGATGTTGCTCTCCTTTCAAGAGCTCAGCAGGATCTTCTTTCACAGTTCCTAAATTGTCACTCACAAAGACCTCAGCAAGTTACAGGAGCTCTTCTTCAAACCTATTCCCTGCTCTGGCCCAGTCACAAGGATCTTAAACAAGAGGAAGACAAGGTGTAATATATTCCTGTTCTTAGGTCCCTGAGGCTTCATCTGTCTGGATACCTTTGGAACTGCTGGGGAAAGTTTGCTTATTCCCCTTTCAGTTACTTCTAATATTTCAAGACTCACAGCTATCCTCGTTTTCCCCTTGACTTTTGTTATTTTTTATTTTTAATTTATTTAAGTGAAAGGTCGCTGATTGAGGGCAATAGATGCTCAAGCAACCTGGAAAGTCAGAAGAGCACTAGGCCCAAACAGACACACAGGGATGAGAGAGTAAGAAAACCTAAGAGAAAGGAGCTGGCATAGCTAGATCCAAAGAAAGCCTTAGATATACAAGGCACATAGAATCATGATGAAGTGAAGACAAAAATATCCAGGAAATCCAATTTGCCAGGAAAGCTAAACTAGTCTATGCTGGAAATGAAGCAATACTGTGTGTTCAAGCATACTTAGAATTGAATTAAGATTAAACAAGCTATCCATGTCAACAATTAGCACCAGGAGCACACACAAAAAAAATCAATACCAAAATAGAATGATTACAGAGTTGGTGCTTCATTAGAAATTGCTTGAAGCTTGTCAGGGAGCTCCCAAATATTCACAGATCTACTTTTCCCTGTGTATTTCTGCCTCTAGGCAAAGCATATTGACTTCTTGGATGCCTTCATCAAGTACTGGAGGTTTTTAGGCCTGGTTTGTTTTGGGTTTTTTTGGGGATTTTTTTTTTAGTGGGATTTTTTTTTTTCCAGTTGCCCTACCTGCTTACATCATTCAACATCAATGTGGTGGTTTTATGCTTTGTTTTTTGGACATATTCTTGCTCTCCCCTTATCCCCATTTCCCCCCATAGTTTATCTTCTGCAATAAAATTTTCTTCATTTTTTGTACTCTCCGAGGGGATTTTCATTTTTCATTTTCTTGACTGAGGAGGTTGCATCCAATAAGGAGCCCAGCAGCCGTACCAAAGAATACTGTGTGCTCAAGAAGACATTCTTGGGAATACACTGTTCTGAGATAGGTTAACCTACATTCTCTAGACTCTTTAAAGTAGAGTTAGTGTCTTCACCTTGGTGTTTCACACCTCTTGAAGAACTTATTCATTTGTCTAATCCTTCTGGGTAGTTACGCTTTGCTTTACCATATTGACTGCTGGCAAGAAGATACCCACTGTTTAAGGGCATTTTGTATGATAAATACATATTTCTGTTTGTTCTATACCTCCTGTTTTATTATTATTATGTCATTCATTCTTTCTTCATGAGACATGAAAAATTAGTATAAAATGATTAATTCATGGTCATTCATATTTTCATAAACTATTAGCCAATTTGCTTCTTCCTCAAGTTAAAGATTTAGTTACTTAATCTTCCCTTATACTAAAGTAATTTAAAAAAATCTGATTATGCTGGCTATTGCTATCAATAGCTAGGGGATCAAATGATGATCTTAAATGGCAAACATCAGCTTCTTATTGCTTTTGTTCACTGGAGGGAGAAAAGCAGATTTAAACTCCAGTCAGACAAAATCTGACATTCTCAACTAAACACTTTGCTCCAATTAGCTAATATGAGTTTATAGCAAGTTATTTTGCCATACAAATATTTCCCTAAGAACAAAATATTCTGTTGCTTCAAAAACCCATAAAAAAGAGGTCGCTTTAAAGGGTCACAGTAGTATTTTCCTTTTTAAACAGATGAGATTATTGTATATCCCAAAACCTAATTTTTGAACACAAGATTGTGTAAACCCACTTGAACTATACCAATCATGCTTCATACATAAACAGCATAACTTCAAACAATCTACAGCTTACCAAGTAACTTCCAAATGGAAGCTCCAAATAGGAACAAGATGCATGAAAAGACTAGGAAAGATGGCATAGACATATATCACAAGACACCTCAGCTGAGCTGAAACCATCTACTACAAGATAAGTCAGCTCTCATATTTCCCATTCTTTTATCAATTTCATGTTAAAAAAATGTTTACTTCAGTGTATACAACTAAATTTTTGTTTTTCTTTAACAACCACACTGATTTGTCTGGGAAATATTGCACAGAATTTAGTAGCATTTGTATATTTTTTTATAAACCAATGAACTGATTTCACTTTAATGATTCAAATCTTCTGCAGTATCAGACCGTAATATACTCCTAACCATCAGTAAACTATGCTGTTTTCTTAACATTGAAATTTGAATATTTTAAACAGAGTAGTTAATCCTGCATTTCCAAAGGCCTGTTATCTACTCTGTTTCTACACAACAGTAAATGACTGGGGTTAGGTGTCTGCATGTCCTCTGAGAGCATAAAAACCTGAGAAACATTTATTCCAGAAGACAAACTGGAGAGATGAGTACAGAGAGAAGCACATGTCAGAAGTTTACAAAACTCTCCATGAGGTAACTAGACAGAGTAACTAAAAAGAATAGGCCTGGAAGCCTCCACTATTTCCTGAAGGCACCCAAGAACTATGCTTTAAGTTCCCCCACATCCTGAAGAGCAGTATTCAACTCTCTTTCCTGTTTACTTTCAAAATATGAAGTTGCTTCACTTGTTAAATTTAAATTTTTAATAATTTTGGAGGGGTTGGGGGGAAGTAAGTCTTCATAAGGAGAGTGAAGTCTAATCCCCAGCCCCACAGCAAATCCGTATTATCACACACTAATAGGACAGAAGCAAGATGGATAGGTCAGAGCCTTCTCAGTTTTTCTTCCCAGTTTGATAGAAGAGTAGAGAATACCTGTTGTTAACATGACATTGTCATTGCTCATAGTCATTAGCCTCAAAGGTTTCTACAAAGTTGGCAGCTTAACCCAATTTGCTGATTAAACAGAGTCAGATAGAACTGCTTTCTTACATCTCACATTCCTGTACTCAGCCTCCTCTCATCCTGAGTAGGGTAAATAAGCATATTAAAAACAACAACAACAACAAAAACAGTATTACTTTGGCACTTCCAATGAGTTCTAAACACTCTTCTAAACTGTTCATATTCATGTTAATGGATCAGAAGCTCTATAAAATTTGTTTGATGCAGTGCTTATCACTTACATATGCAACCAATTAGAGTCCACATTGAATGGAAGGAAAATTCAAGTGTTTTTAACCGGGGTTCAGAATCTGTAGAAAGGATGTCTGCTGTGCTCCCTGGAGTGGAATACAGAAGACTGAATGTAGTCATTCAGCAGCAGCAATAATGAAAGGCCTGTAGCTGTAGCAGCATCATATTCTGATTATGCAACATCACACAGTACAACAGTAATTAAGGATGCAGCTGATCTAACTAGATGCTAGGACAGTGAAAATGTATAAGCATCAGCATGATCTAAGAATCTCTTAATTTGGAAGTGTTACAAATCTATCACAGCATGCTATGCATCAAAACCTCCCAAAGAATTTGATTACAGGTGAAATATGGAAAAAAATTAATTGCTCCACCACCTCTTGAATTTCTCTAGGATATATTAACTAAAAAAAAAAAATCAAATTATTTGAAAGCCTTAGGCACAGCTATAACAACCTTCTAAGGCTATGGTGTTACAGAAAAGCTGAGACAGAGAACAAAAACTTTAAACTAATGAATTCTTTAGAAATATAAGGCAAGCATTGTGTACTTTGACAAGAAATTCTATATTGTCTAAATTTTAACATTACAGGAAGCTGTAAGTGCAGACAATTAATGTTGGAGCATGAATTGGAATTGTACTGCAAGATGCTCAGGAGAAGCTCTTAATGGCACTCCCTCTGAAAGAGTTAGGTCTTGAACATAAAAGTCAATCAGCAGGAAATGCCACAAAGGCCATGGAAAATGAAGATTGATAGATGTTGTCTAAAATGCAGGTGACCAGATTAAATAATAATTAATGACTCTCTACATGTGTCTGCTTCTCTCTGCATTCAAAAAAATATTTGGAAGCATGACTTGCTCCTGTTGAAAGCAATATTTCTAGGTTCAACAAAACACAATAAAACCTGTACTTATTCCCTGGACTTTTATCTTTTATATAGAAATAGTGGGGATGTTTGTTAATAAGACGAAAACTTGGGATATCTAATGAAATTATGTAGCTTATCCTTCTTAATTACTCCTTCATGATTATTCTTTTACAGGTATTAATCAACAGGGATAACATCCAGCAAAGCTTCAACAAAACACTCATCTGTTTATGAACAATTCTAAAGCATGGTTCTTATCACACGCTAATTTAGCTGTCTGTATCAAAGCTCAGCTGACTGTATAATTGGATCAGACACTCCAAGGATAATATAAATTCAGTAACAAAACTAAGATGTAGCATAAGAGCTTAAAAAACAATTTGACACAAGCAAAATAATTATTATACTGCTTTACTACTAATTATCCATCATTACCCAGAAAATGTTACTTCTGAAAGACAAAGAAAAAAATACAGAGGAGGCATAGAATGAAGAAAAAAAACCCCAACATGGAAATAACTTGGTCACATTTGATAATATCTCCCTAAATAATTCTTTGGAAACAAAGGAAGTAACCATTTTGGATCCTTTTCACTAGTTAAACCACCACTTCACTCTCAGGAGCTTCTCTGTTGACAAGCAGCTGACCAACAAGGGCATTTTTCTGAGTCAGCTCCCTTAGGTTCTCTTTCATAAAGTTGTCATCCAGGTTCTTTTAAGAACGTTCTGACCCAGGCTGGACCCACTCTGTGATACTCCCAGCTGGTTCCTGGAAAGTTGAAGTCCCCCAAAGCGGCAAGGGCAATCACCTTGGAAGCATCCCTTAGTTCCTCATAGGATAATCCATCAGTGTCATTGTTCTGGCTAGGAATTCTATAGCAGACTCCCACAAAGACATCCACATTACTTGTTTGTCCCTTGATTCCTACCTAGAGGCTCTTAACTGTGCCAGTGCCCAACAGTGAGCTCCCTGTACTCTAACCCTTCTATTACACACAATGCCACTCCTTCACCTATTCTGCCCTGTCTCTCTCTCCTAAAGAGCCTGTAACCATACAACAGGGCACTTACAGCCAGGGGGTTCATCCCCTCAGGTTTCATTTATAGCAGTAATGCCAAATCTGGCCAAAGCCTCGAGCTTCCTCTTGCTGTGTGCATTATTATACAAACACTTCAGGTGCGGTACCTAGTTTGTAGCCAACAACTCCTGAAACATATTGAGGGATCTCATTAGTACTCATTCCATTAAGTTTTGGCACACCATCCCATTGCTCATCACTGGCAACCCTGGTTTGTCCCTTTCCCCCATTCGAAGCTAATTTAAAACTCTACCAATGAGCTCTGATACTCCTGTGCTAGAACCCCTTTTACCTTATGAGAGGGGCATATCTGGTCAGGTGTCAGTAGACCAGGCATTGAATAGAAAATCCTGTGGTCAGGAAACAAACCTTTTTCTATGACACCAATCTTGTAGCCACACGAGACAGTGGACCTGCCTATTCCTATTATTTGTTGTTACTGAAAGAACTGAGGAAATCACAACCTGTGCTCCTGATACCTCTACCAATTTTCCCAGGACCCTGAAGTCTCTTTCAACTGCCCTTGGACTTTGTTATTTCAGTGTTGCCAGCTTGAACAGCCAATAACAGCTAGTAATCAGAGGGTCTTACTAGAAACTGGAGAGATTTCCAGTGATGTCCCTTATCCAAGCCCCTGGGAGACAACAGATTTCCGTGTGAATTGGGTCCAGTCTGCACACTGGACCCTGCATTCCCCTTAGAAGAGAGACTGCTATTACAACTACCCTTCTTTCTCATGTAGCAAGAGGTTCTTGCACTTCAGGGCTGTCATTAATTAATTGTATTTAACACATTTGTGAGAAGGCCTGCTCTCTTTGAATAACATTCCAGATTGATATCATTTGGTAAATTACTAGGAACAGAAACTGGCCTGTGTTCTATCCATAATTGTACATAATGAATTAACAATTAAAATAACAAATTAGTTAACAAGAGTTGCACATATGTGTATTTATGAACTCAGAAATTTGAGCAAGAGGAGAAGCAATAAAAAAGGAGAAAATAGTAACATTGTGTTTTCGTTCAACAGTGGAATTTAAATACAAAGCTTTAGAATACAGCACACCTATATTCTATTTATATAACAATTTTGAATATTATTTAACATAAAGAGCAAAAATAAAAACTAAAAATATTACTGGGTTTGATACATTGTTGCAGGTACTGAAGGTGCAAAGACACATGAGTAAAAACAAGATGAAATAACTTAAAAGAATCCCTAATGCGTTTCTCACTCAGCATGCCAAAGTTTTTGAGCACCAGTTGCTCTTTGTGAGCCACAGTGAAGTCGAAAACCAAGCATACAACAGAAGCCTGAGAAAGGAGTACTTTTTTTTTTTCCAGAGTATACACTATGCTGACATAAAAACCTTTCCCAGAACTAAGCCAAAAAAGCCCAAAAAATTAAGTGAACATTTCATGAATGTAAGAAGCTATTCAGAGATCTATTTACAGGTACATACATACATGCTTGCTTTTCAAAATATCATCCTATTAATACTGCCAAAGTACTAATGTTATACAGTGTTATTTTTAGTTCTCTTTTTAAAATAAAGCTTTTGTTGTCAAACTACTTCAGCATATGCTCACTTTTGAGATCAATGTAATTTAATTGAACACTTAAAATACTTGGTTGAATTCAGGACAGGAAAGTCATACAGACTCTTTGGAAGTACAGATATCTGAGTCCTACATCTTAGGGTTTTGATGATTATTTTATTGAAATAAAAGTCTGGAAGTTGATTGCTTTTTGGTTTGGGGTTTGTTTTGTTGTTGCCTTTTTACACAGTTTTTTCTAAAACATCAAACAACTAATGCACTTAACAGTAACATCATTTAGGACGGATGATCTGTGTGGTGTCCAGTCTATCTGAAAAAAATAAGGCTGAACAGATCTAAAGTCCATACTGCTACATTCAATAGTGATAATACTAAAAACAAGAAACATAAGCCTTCAAAATATCATATCCATGAAAACTGAAGTAATTATCCAAGGCCCACACCTATAATCTTTGTCCATTTGTAAATCTGTAAGAATTACATAAAAGCAGACAAGAGAACTTGCGGGTAGTAAGAGAATATTTAAATAGCATTCATGCTATAAACACAGCAACCAGCTCCTACGAACTAACCACAGGGCTTTGTAAATATTCTTTGATGTTGAGCTTCAACCAAAAGCTTGAAGAACTAAATTCTCAAGAAAGTCCTTTTTACACTCCCCACAAGCACACCAAACAAAACCAACTCAAATCATGCTGCTCAGTAATACCATTTTGGTTGTTCCAAGTTAGTGCTCCAGTAAGAAACTCTTCAACAAAACCCCAGCCACACAGAAACCAAGTGATCCCAAATTCCCCTACCAACCCAAATGCCTCGCAACACAAGATTTTAGAAACACTTACACAGAACTTGTTTCAACCACAACTTACCATAACGCTGTTCAGCAACACACAGACTATCCCAGGAACACCCCCACCACATTTAAATCCACTCAAACCACCTGCATGCCACTTCCTCATATATTAGTACCTCTCACACTGCTTCCAAGTGTTTCTCCCATGCAGGTTAATGAATAGACAAGAGCCTCTTGTCTATCACATAAGGTCTAGTGCTTTAATTCCCTAGACTCAGTAGTGAAATTTTCAGCTATGTTTACTCCACCTAGTTTTCAGTAAGAAGAAAATATTCTAAAAGGATTTTCACTTTAAATTGTCCTTGGGAGCATAACAGCATTCCCTTATTCTCTGTGATGTTGTCTAAATATAAGAATGATAGTTAAGATTAGAAAAGACAGTGACAAAGTTCTGAGAAAGTAAAAATAAGCTTTTTATGAGGGAGAAGATGAAGCAACGTTAAGAACAAAAAAAATTTTTAAAAGGAAAAACTCAATTGCCTTGATTAGACTGGAGACTATACTAAGGAAAATTGACTTTTGATGGACACCAAGTCAGAATTTATTTTGGCTACAAAAAGTAAAGATATTTTTGCAGTAAGTCAAATATAGAGGGTGTGAAAATATAGGTAGAAAAATTTAGATAAAAGGGTGTCAAAATATAAAGTAGGTATGTCAATGTGGGTTAAAAATACTACATTTTCAATCACCCAAAGGAAAAAAAAATCGATTTAGCTTAAGTAAGCATTAGGGAATGTCACTTTGTTGTGTGTATGAATGCATTTATATTACATAACAAAATAGAACATTCCATGCTTACTATGTGTTATAGCTATACTGCATGTATAATGAATACATTGAGTAAAATGGGATAACAGAAATATGAAATAGAGTCTCACTCAAGATAACTCTGCATCTTGCCACAGGTATTGTGTCTGATTTGATGATATAATACCTTCTACTGTTAAATAGACTTTGATTCTCCAGTTCTTCTACCAAGGCCAGTTACCTTATTAAAATCTTAGTATACATATATATATGTGTGTATGTTTGTGCATGTATAGAAAGATGTCTATTTTAAACACAGTCACATATTACAGTGAAGATCTATCTAGTCTGCTTAATTTAAATTTACTCCACTATAATATCTCTAACTGTATTTGTGGTTATTAAAGAGGATGAACCAAGAATATAAATCAATAAACAAAGAGTTTGCTTGTGTGCTGTTGTTTTGTTGGCTTTTTGTTTTTGTTTTCTGGGAAAGAGCTAATTTTCTTCTCAGTACCTATAACAGGGCTATGTAACAGCATTGACAAGACAGGCATGATTTTGTTATTGCTGAGCAGAGCATTCACAGAGTCAACCCCTTTTCTGCTCTTCACAGCACCCCACCAGAAAGAAGGCCAGGGATGCATGAAAAGTTCTGAGGGGACACAGCTGGGACAGATGATCCCAACTGACCAAAAGGATATTCCATACCTTATGTCATGTGCAGTATAGCAGGGGAGGGAAGGAGGGAAAAGGGAGACATTTGGAGTGATGGTGCTTGTCTTTCCAAGTCACCGTTACGCATGATGGGGCTGTGCTTCTCTGACAATGGCTGAACACTTGCCTGCCCTTCGGAAGCAGTGAATCAATTCCAGATTTCGCTTTACCTGTGTGTGCAGCTTTTTCTTTCTGTTTTGAACTGTCTTTATCTCAACTAGGATTTCTTCCACTTTTACTCCCCTGATTCTCTCCCTCATCCCACTGAGAGGAGTGAGTGAATGGCTGTGTATGGCTCAGTTGACAGCTGGCATCCAACCATGGCAATTTGGAATTTGTGGCAGAGTTCTTGATAGTTTGGGTTTCCACCCTCATAACAAAAAATATATTCTCTAAAGAACAATATACTTATTAGGTATAATCCTAATCAATGCCAATTAAGATATTTTCAGCATCTGTCTATTTAGTCCATGCACATTTTATGGCCCTGCAAACCCAGGAGGCTACCAGTTCTTGATGATTAAGTGTTTCTTAATCTTGGTCTAGAACCACACTAGAAAGAGTATTAGGTAGTCCCATATTGTAGGACATCTGATCTTTAAGTAAATTGGCACCATAAGCAGCCCAATGTTGATGTTCCAACTCATGACAAGTCTCTCTAGCTTTCCAGATACAGAAGAAGATATATCAGTTGTTCTTCAAATAGCTTAAAATATCCTTGGTCTATACTCCATGAGAGCATTAACAGTATGGGTGTGAGTTTCACATCTTATGCTCACGTAAATATTCACTTCTGGTTAGTATCTCTCTTTTCTGCTCTGATGCAAAGGAACACCAAATAATTTTGACTCCCAAGAAATAAACTTGATCAAATAGATAGATTAGGTAATTAAAAGTCTCTAGAGCACCTTGTCCCTGGGTCTCAAAATTTACAGTCCACAGGTATTTCTCCCTCAAAAGGAGGTAAACAGCATTTTACTCTGACAATCAGAAGTGAGTAGAAAGTCTATTTGGGGCACTTATCCACTTCGTGCGCATTAGGTTCTGAAGTCATCATTAATGTCCTGAGCACTTGTGCAGTTTATGAGTGGTAAGTTCCACCAAACACTACAAGGAGTTTTTTATGACTTCTTTAGGGCTAGCAGGCTCACCAGTAATTTACGAAGGAAAATGTTTTGTTCTACTTGAAGAAAAAAAAAAAAAAAAAAAAAAA
>VXBI01007866.1:478877-600063 GCA_013397375.1 Toxostoma redivivum | reverse complement strand
AAAAGAAAGAAAGAAAAAAAGATATTACATTTAGACTTATTGTACCTTAAAAATGGTGTCATTGTCTTCTCTATTTTGTAATATAAATGGAAGAATGTCAGAACTAATATAGTGAGAAAATGCAACAAAGGAATTTTGATAAAGTGTTATAATTTGCAAATAGATGACCATACCAAAGTCAGTGAGACAACAAATAAATAGCTCGAAGCCTAGTCATATTTTTCTTGCTGTTGACATTGATTAATTGTTTACCTGATGTGGTGGTTGAACCTCTTATTAGGATGCTCAGTATTAATTAAATTTTTATAAGATCTCTCTGCTGCACATGCTTGTGTCTCTCTTGGGGCCCATAAATAGCTGTTTTCCCTTTTCGGTGGAGAAAATTATGGAATGAATGACAATTCCCAATGTCTGTAACAGTTCAGGCAGCAGGTCTATTCTCATTTCAACACCTTGAAGAGAAATCAGTGTTTTTGGTGTACTTCTAAGGTTTGAAAGGATGAAAAATACTGGAAGTTTTCAGAAGATGGTTTTCACCTGAAGACAGAGATGAATTCAAACCAAATGTCTAGTAAGCATGAGAAGTTTAAAAAAATTGTGTCTAAAAGTGAAATAAACCAATGCCTGTGTGAACCCAGTTATTTTATAATAGCAAACCTATTGAAACATTTTTGGTTTTGAAATTTTTAATATTAATTCTGATTTCTAACTATTTTGATTCTTTGGAAGTGTTTTCTCAAAGTGTTTTGAAATATCGTGCTTGTGATAGTAAAGTAGACAGCTCCTGATCCTGGAACCTGAGGTAGTTGAAAGTAGATCAATATCTGATGACCTATTATCATGCTTATACCTGTTTCATAAGCAGAATTCATTAGAATCATCCAATGGTCTTGAGAAGAATGACAGATTTGTCTTTGCAAATGAGCTGTGGGTCTGCAGGTAGATAAGACTAGCACTGAGAGAGAAAAGAAACAAGGAAAGGATTGCACTGATTGATGAATGGAAAAAGTTATTTGCCTTTACAAACAAGCTGTAGGGTTACTGATAAATGAAATTGGATATTGAAAGATGAAAGAATGCGGAAAAACCATGAATTCTACAAGAATTAAAAATTAAAAGGGAGGGTTATACATTAGAGGAGAATCATAGGTATCAGACATTCTGGGAAGTCTGTACTTCTTAAGTACCTCAGCCAATGGGGAAAGAGAGAGGGAAATGCATCTGGGAAAATAGGACAAAAAAGAGGCTGTGTCCTCGAAAAATTTTAGAGATCCCAGGGGAATGCCCCATGGCCTGTCCCTATATTCAAATAAAATAAAAGGACTCCTCTGTCTCCTTTTCAGACATAAACCTCTGATGTTTATGGATTAATTTTCATGACAGTCTTAAGGTTTTTGTAGTGCAAAAATGAAAAAGAAACCTCAAACTGCAAATTTGAAAATTATCTTATTTTTAAGTTAAAAAAATAGTAATTAAAAAAATAATAAAAAAAGAGAAAGTAATTTTTTTTTGGTTTTCAGTAGATGAAAAGTGAGTTTCCAAGGACACTCTCTTTTTTTTTTTTTGTAAGCTTTGTAAGCTTTACCTTATCTCATATATTTTACCAGCAATCTTTAATCTGTAATAAATACCAATGAGAATGTAAAAGTATGGGAGTTATTTTTGCAGTTTCACCTGCAATTTACAGAATGTATTCTCTAGCAAAGAGAAAACTGAATTGGATTGAAACAAATTTTTATGGGCCTGCAGATGAAATGTTGAAAAATGTGGCGGCATATTGCTCAGACTGGAAGCGAATTAGTATCATCCTGTAGGAGACAGAGAAAAGGATAGAGGATGTTTGAAGGAAGTTTGTTGTTCAATACACCTGGAACTATCTTTAAGGTTATGCTATTAAACTGAGGAGACCAGAATCCTCTGTCTTTACTTTGAGGACAGAATAGAATGTGAGCACGAGAGTTTTCATACTGAGTTTTGCCCCTTTGTCCTAAATCAGGGCAAGTGTGCAATAAGCTGTAAAACTCAACTTGAAGCTTTCAAAAGAGTTGGCTGAGGTAATAAGTCTGATGAGTGCACCGCAAGATAAGATCAATAGCTTTGGAATCAAAACTCAGAGTCCTAGGAGCTGTAATAGGTTTTTTTTAAACTTTTTACCACTCCCCTGAACAGAAATGTATAGGTTCTTGAAAACAAATTCTATTTGTGATGGGGATTTGTGATTCAATGTTAAGATATATTAAATTTCAGGAAAAGCAAAAATCACCTTTTCTCATACAGGCTTTTTGTAGCTAAAATGAAAAGGATGCCAACAAGACAATTCTTTGGCACCAAAAAAGATTTTTTTCTCTAATCTTTAAAGTGAGGAGTGTAGTGAGAGATAGAGGTTTTCTTTTCTCCCTTTTCCTTTCTATTTCTTCTTCCTTTCTCAATTAAGTTATGGATAGGAGAAAAGAGAAAGGCCATAAAAAGAGACATTTTTCAAAATAATACTCAGAATATTATAAGAACATATTTTGCCAATTTTTTCTAATACTTTCCTTCACATTGAAATCTTCTCAGACTATGGTTTATCATCCTGTCCTAGCTGCAAAAGACTCATTAAAGAAGTTACCATGACCCATCTGCACTCAAGTAATCATGAGTTGTTTTCATGAAAAGTACTATTGAAAGTACTACTGTTTACTCATGTAAACAGTACTTAAGCTCAGTCAACAAAATTCAGGTAGAAACAAATTAATAAAATAAATAAAATATATTTTTCCTGAAGTTACAGTTACTTGCAATATAGTAGCTTATATGAATTCCAAGTTTCCCACTTTGCAATAATGATGATTTTGCTAAAAAATCTATATGTACTATATATTATGCATTTTTGAGTACAGTGCATTTCTGTGCTGCACTCATATTTATAATAATATGTAGGTCTGTGTTTGTACATGTTTATCATTTTGCATTGAATATAGGGAGACTTAAAAGGAGTTAAATTAAATTCTCTGTACAAATATTTGAAGCGCATAATATGTTATTCAGAATTTGGTTGCTATCCACTATTGCAGGAGAGGAAGTAAACCTTATTACAATTTTCTGCTCTCTCTTTGTAATCAAATGAATAAGCTACAAATCTATATTTTTATCTAATGGATAAAACTCATAGCTACATAGGAAATCAGCAGTGATGGATTCATTCTGGATGACACAGGTGCAGAAATATATCAAAGTGTGACATTGGGACTAGATTTTAAGAAATATTTTCTAGGGTAGTCCACCTCTATTTTCAATTCATAGAATTTTCTGTTTATTCTACTGTTTCAGCTATTCACAGAAGCTCTATCTATATGCAATTATCCTTGTTCATATGTGGGGCAGTATGATAAACATGAATGCAGTTTTGATGATTTAAGACTAAGTCTTAGTATTGGAGTCTCACGTAAATATTTGAAAACTGAAGGATTCCTCCTAATGTAACAGGGCTATTAAGCTATATAAGAATTAATTTGAGCACAAGCAGTTCAAAGAATAATTCTGATTTGATCATGTACACAGAGAAAACAGATGTGGATAGACAAAGAAAATGTCTTGAAATGTTGTGATAGTCTCTTCCAGATCATTGCCTAGTTTGAAAGTGTGACAGTACACAAAGGAAACAAGAATGTTCAACTATTTTTAAATCTCAGAAATCTCTGTTTCAGTGGAACTGAGAAGCTTATTTCTTTTCTGAATGAAATTAATTTAATTCTGTAATGCAAACTCTGCAGAACTTAAGTGATCTGGACCCAAAATCTTCCCAACATTACATTTTTAATTCTGCTATAAAAGCTTAAATCCAGCCACCACAGCTTGTATTTATTCTGTATTTGCCAGTATGGCTTTAAATATTTTCAAAGTAGAAAAAAAAAAAAAAACAACAACAACAAAAAACAACAAGTCAGTACAATAGACAGAAGGAGAAGAAGAAGCTCCTGAACTCAGTAACCCTGAAGGCATCAGATTTATTTTCAAAATCAGCTAGTCTACAGGAAAAATTAAGCCTGAGTTAAATAAGTTTTGACCAATTATCCTTACAGATATTTTTGCTACACAGTAACCTGAAATTGTGTTTGTTTTTTTGTTTTGTTTTGTTTTTGTTGTTGTTGTTTGTTTTGTTATGTTTTGCTTGTTTGTTTGTTTTGGTTTTTTTTGTTTTTGTTGTTTTGTTTTGTGCTTTTAATTTTAATTTCTCATTACAAAATAGAGTGAGATAAACCAGAATGATCATTCTCGTTGCAGAATGAGTAGAGGAACATGTGCTACCTTGACTCCCTGTCTAGAAACATATTTTGGGCCACAATTTTTGCCACTCTGCTCCTATTCAGGGAAGCAGATGTATTCCTCTGCCGAGACAGCAAATCTGACTCACATTACTAAAGATTGTCTCAATTGCCATTTCTGGTCCTGTCTGAGGCAAAGATGGCAGTCATGGAACGAATAGTTGAAGTTATTTATCTGGATTCTGTTATATTTACTCTTATCAGCTTTACTCCACCCCAGGACCCAGAAACTCAATTTTTTTTTCTGATTGTGCAGAGGAACTGAATATATGGTTAAAACGGCAAGACAGGATACAATATTGCAACTAAAGGCACAGTAACACATATCTCATAGCTGAATATCTTAATCCTTACATTATAAAAGTCATGTTGCTCCTCTTTCCTTGCAATCCAGCATCTGCTTTTCCCATTCCTCCTTTCTCCCCCAAATTTCACAATCAAACAAGCATAGACTACAGATAATTAATACACTGCAACAGGTCATACCCTCAACATCTGTGTAGTTATCAGATACTGAGGGTTTTTTAAGTTTCTAGAAATTAATTTTAGACAATAGCATTGATCAGAACTGCACTGAATATTTCAAGATCACCATGTGGAGGAAATAGTTAATTTTATTTCCTTAGAATGCCAACATGTGGACATAAAAATACTTGCATATTCACTGCAGGAAAGTTTTAGCAAATAGAATAATACTTTTTTTTCCACAGAGCTCTAGCTGGGAAAGTTCTCTGGACTTTTAGTTTCAATTTGGAGACTGCAATGAATTTTTTATTGTCTTTTTTTTTATTATTATTATTTTTTTTCAATTCCATGTAGATTTGTCTTGCTGATAACATGCTCTATTGTTCTCTGAAGTATGGTGAGATTGCATCTCTTAAATAGACAGCACTTATTGGAAATTAAACCTCTACTGATGTATTATAATTATTACTTCAGAGTAATTTGCTGCTCCAGCAGGAAGTTAGAGCTAATCTGATGGTAACATTTCTTCTGTGGAGCTGTTAATATTTTCTCTACACTGAATATCCATGTTGTGGATCTAGCCTGAGGCTGATTAATGATCTTGGTGCTGGAACAGTGATTTGTAGCTAAATCAGCCCTCACTGAAAGAGATTCAGTACTTCAGTCAATACTGTTAAATAAGTGTAAACAGTGACTTTGGTTAGCGCAAACGNACATATATGAAAAAAAAATTGTCATCACCTTCCACTACAATTTTTTGAAGAGATTGTTTCCATTTCTAGTTCTATGTGTCTGATTGGAATAAGGTGTCTTGAAATTTTTTTCGAGAAAAAAATAAATATAATAATAATTTCAAAGCTTGANAGAAACATATTTTGGGCCACAATTTTTGCCACTCTGCTCCTATTCAGGGAAGCAGATGTATTCCTCTGCCGAGACAGCAAATCTGACTCACATTACTAAAGATTGTCTCTATTGCCATTTCTGGTCCTGTCTGAGGCAAAGATGGCAGTCATGGAACGAATAGTTGAAGTTATTTATCTGGATTCTGTTATATTTACTCTTATCAGCTTTACTCCACCCCAGGACCCAGAAACTCAATTTTTTTTTCTGATTGTGCAGAGGAACTGAATATATGGTTAAAACGGCAAGACAGGATACAATATTGCAACTAAAGGCACAGTAACACATATCTCATAGCTGAATATCTTAATCCTTACATTATAAAAGTCATGTTGCTCCTCTTTCCTTGCAATCCAGCATCTGCTTTTCCCATTCCTCCTTTCTCCCCCAAATTTCACAATCAAACAAGCATAGACTACAGATAATTAATACACTGCAACAGGTCATTCCTGGAACATCTGTGTAGTTATCAGGGTTTTTTAAGTTTCTAGAAATTAATTTTAGACAATAGCATTGATCAGAACTGCACTGAATATTTCAAGATCACCATGTGGAGGAAATAGTTAATTTTATTTCCTTAGAATGCCAACATGTGGACATAAAAATACTTGCATATTCACTGCAGGAAAGTTTTAGCAAATAGAATAATACTTTTTTTTCCACAGAGCTCTAGCTGGGAAAGTTCTCTGGACTTTTAGTTTCAATTTGGAGACTGCAATGAATTTTTTATTGTCTTTTTTTTTATTATTATTATTTTTTTTCAATTCCATGTAGATTTGTCTTGCTGATAACATGCTCTATTGTTCTCTGAAGTATGGTGAGATTGCATCTCTTAAATAGACAGCACTTATTGGAAATTAAACCTCTACTGATGTATTATAATTATTACTTCAGAGTAATTTGCTGCTCCAGCAGGAAGTTAGAGCTAATCTGATGGTAACATTTCTTCTGTGGAGCTGTTAATATTTTCTCTACACTGAATATCCATGTTGTGGATCTAGCCTGAGGCTGATTAATGATCTTGGTGCTGGAACAGTGATTTGTAGCTAAATCAGCCCTCACTGAAAGAGATTCAGTACTTCAGTCAATACTGTTAAATAAGTGTAAACAGTGACTTTGGTTAGCGCAAACGTAATCTGGTAAGGTGAGAGAGAGGCAATAAACTGAAATAAACAAGGGAACTTCTACCATTCATGCATTTCATTTAAACATGATAAAAATCACAAAAACAAACAACTTCCCCTCCACATCCCAATGTTAACTGCACAAAAAAATCAAAACCTGCAGTACTCCTTTACTGACTTGCCATTTCCTGAACAATGTAAAAAGGAAATTTAGCAGTACGGATTATAAAAAGTAATATTTCTTCCTTTATCAACATGAAGCTGAAGGTTAAGGAATTAAAGTCTCCTCTCCTATTCTTTGTAAACTCTCCATGTTTCAGAATATGAATATTGATAATACTACACTATAATACCTGTATTATCTACAGGCAGATNAGATTGTTTCCATTTCTAGTTCTATGTGTCTGATTGGAATAAGGTGTCTTGAAATTTTTTTCGAGAAAAAAATAAATATAATAATAATTTCAAAGCTTGAAATATGTTGATAATGTTGGTTTAGGTAGTGCCTGTAATAACTTCAGAGTTAATATTTTGTGCTCTGAATTAAAATGAAAAGTTGCATTTTGCTTGAACTAATATTACTTTCTTGGGAAACAGAAAAATTTCAGATTGTGATTTTGGATTATTAGTTTGTTTCACAGGTCTATTCATTTTCAGCCTTTTTTTTTTTTTCTTGAGAAAGCAGACAAAGAAGAATGAGAAAGAAAGGTGAAGTGAGGCTCCCAGTTTCCTAGCTTCCCTGTGTTTGAAGGCAATAAATATATCTAGAAAATACTAATTTCACGAAATGCTGAAGAAAATTGAAAATATTCTGAACAGAAATGTTCTCAGATTCTTTTAAAAGTACACATTTATATATTTTTTCCCATTCCTACCTTTTATTCTGCTGGGAATTTTTCAGAATATCATTTAGGAGTGTTTCCTTATAGACTGGTATTACCATAACAAGATGGGTAACAGGAGAGAAGATCTGAGTCCATCAGGGCAGACAGCACAGCAACAGATAAAATCTCAATCTAAAGTTGATAAAAACTCCAGCTGACCTCTCTGAGGAAAAATTCCCTGCATTTTTCCTTTTTTTATTTTTTCTGCTCATGCTTAGGTGCCAGGGAGCTCTTGCCAAATCCCAGGGCAGTGGGGAGCCCAGACCTGCTGAGCCAAGAAGCTACCTGCCCCTCTGTCCAGTTCCCTGTTTTGACTCCTTATCCTTTCACACTCAATCCAGCATCTCAGCTCTAGTCTGGCCTACAGCTACTATACAGTGTTTCTGAACATTTCTCAACTTTACCAAGTGAGCCTATTTTAAAATATTACATCAAATTGCCTTTTTCTACTGTCCCAAATCGTCCTCTCAAACAACAGCAGCAGCTCTTGGGGGCAACTCTGCAGTTCATCGATATGAGAAATTAATTTAGATCATTCCAATACCTGAGAAACTGCAGAAAACTCCAGGTTGTGTTAAAGCCAAGTGTTGTTATAAATTAAAATCTTCAATTAGTCAGCTTTACCAAAGCACAGAGTCTGGTGCAATAGTAAGGCTTTGTGGGAAGTTTCCTTTGTTGAAAAACTCACCTGTAAAATGCTCAGCCTTGGACCCTGTAGCATTTGAGGGTCGTTGATTATCATGCAGTCAGTAAATTTTTATATATAAGTACTTTGCTGGGAAAAGCGGTTTATTGGATCTTAGGAGCAGACACTATGTCCCTTAGCAAACAGTTATATCTTCTTTGTTGAGACAACCTGCCTTACCTTAAAGTGTGGGTTTTGTGCTTTAGATTCACTGTAAGCTACAGCTTTATTCTTAAAGACCTAAAGATAGGTAGAGTCATTTGTTCTCTAAAGACTGATTCAGTTCTTGGCTCAAATTCTGAATTTATTTTTAAGTTATTTTGTAAAGGATTTTTTTTGTTTGTTTGTTTTTGGCTTTCTTGTTTTGTTTTGTTTTACTTAATCACATTTCTTAGAAACCTAACTAATTGGACTTTTGAAATTTAAACATACTGTACCAAATTATTCAGCTTGTGAGACAACAAAACACTGTTATGGTAAAACATAAATTTTCTAGTCCTTATGATAATAAATCATCTTTGCTAGTCAAAATGACACTTTCTGTATATGGAAGTGTCTTATGCTTCCATATACAGATACTTGCCAGACATATGTCTCAATTGGTGAATTTTTAGCTATAATTGTGTGAATATATGAATATATGTGAATATACATAAAATTGGTGGGTTTTAACCAAAAGATGAGCTAAGATAAAAAAAGAAAACATAAATATAATTACCTGAGGAACAGAGAGCTATGGTTTCTTTGTAGGGGAAAATGGCCGGAAGATTTAAGACTTCTCTCAGAAGAATGGCAATACATGATTTTCTGCTCTGTATACAGAGATAGAGGTGTGTATTTACATATACATGTGTGAGTGTGTGTCTCTATGTACAAACCCAGTTTGCACCATTTCCAGTTTTATTGCTATCACTCCTCAGTTACCTTCTGTTGTAACTTTCTGTCTTGCATTCCTAGCAGTAGGGTTCCTTGTAAGTCTGGGGTCCCACAACAGGAACAAATTCCTTTCTCAGCATTCTATTTGCACGTAGAGCTGAACCCAGACTTGTAACTCATCTCTGTTCACCACTAAAAACATGCATCAGTTTTTATATTTTATAGTTGGATAAAAATAGAAAAAAGTTAATGTTTTCAATAGCCAGTACTTCTTTCTTCCTTCTAAAAAGTGCACTGTTTTCATTAATATGTCAGTTGCTATATACAAATAGTAAGCATTAAATATATTGTTCAGATTATTTTCCCTATTGATTATATGGTTCATCTGCTACAAGCATGAAATTAAATCCATCTTCTAAGAAACACATTGCCCTGTACCTCAGTAAGAAAACATTCCTATCACTAATAAGAATTAATGCTTTATTAATACTGTATTAATGCTCTGCAAGAGCTCAGAACCAGAACCTGTTTGTCATGGTTTGTCTGGGCTGCCTTATGTTTCCCAAGTTCTTTCTTTCAGCTTGTTTTGCTCTATTAGCAATTATCAAACAATCAGGTTATTATTGCCTAATTTACTTCAGTTTTGCTTAGCTTTGACAGCCTGTGAGTTATCCCTGTTGTAATAACTTTTTGGAAAGCAGTAAGTAATGATAGTGTGCAATTACTCTGTATAGAATAAAGTGGCACACTAGCATAGCCATGTGATTTGAGTAGAGGCATAGAATGACAGCATAAGCTTTGTGAGCTCCAAGACAAGATAAAATGAAGAGCTATGAATGATTCAACAATAAGCATGTCATGCCATTATCAGGATGAAATCCTGGGAGAGAGTAAAGCCTTCTCTAGGGAGAATAAAACAAAGAAGAAACATCCAAAAAATGCAGAAAATACCATGCAGTTTCGTATGCAGTGTGACCACCAAAAGGGGCAAAGATGGTTGTAGCTGCCCAAGGGAAGCATCCATGTAACACAAATTTAGCCCTGCCCAAAAGAAGGTGGGATAAACAGAAGGGATTACAAATAGGCACGTCGTCTCCCTGAGTACACAGGCCATTCCAATGCCCTCTGGATCCCTAAAGCCCCTATGAACAGCATTCCTTCCCTCTAGGGAATGAAACACACCACTCAGCTTGGACTACATGTAATCCCTAATGTCCGTGTCCCTAATAAAGATATTAACCAGTGTCTATCCCAATACTAACCTCTGAGGAGCACCACTTGTCTCTGGACATAATTGTGGTTATTGAAATTATAAGGGACCAGCTGTATCTTATGAATTTTCACAAGTTCATGGGGTTTCATCCCAATTTACTGAAGAATGTAATGGCAGTACCACTCTTGATCCTCTACAGAAGGTTTGGGGAGTCTGGAGAGGTCCCTACTGACTGGAAGCTGGCCAGTGCTATTCCAATTTACTAGAAGACCATGATAAAAGATCCAGGGAACTACCAACCTGTTAAGTCTAACCTCAACTCCTGAAAAAAATTGCAGAGATCATACTGAGTACTAATGGAAATTATTTAAAGAATAATGTAGTCACCAGGTACTGTCAACATGGGTTCACAGAGGGAAAGTCCTGTTTCACTAATTTGATATCCTTCTAGGATAAGGTCACCGCCCTACTGGATAAAGGGAAATTGGTAGATGTAATTTTCCCAGATTTTAATAAGGCTTTTGATACTGACCCTCACAGCATCCATCTGAACAAGTTGTCCAGCCGTGGGATGTGTGGATTCACAGTATGTCGGTAGAAGAGCTGACTGAAGAGTGGTGACAGGTGGTGTTCCTCAGGTGCAGTTCCAGGGCCAGTCCTGTTCAATCTGTTTATCAGTGATCCAAATGCAGGAGTTGAATGCACCATTAACAAGTTTGCTGATGATCCCAAATTGGGAAGTGCTGTTGTCTCTCTTGAGGGACAGGAGACCTTGCAGAGGGACCTAGATAGATTGGTGCTTTGGGCTATGACTAATGGGATGAAATTTGGCGTGTTCAAATTCTGGACTCTGAACCTAGGACAGAGAAATGCTGGGGGAAAGTGTAAATGAGGAGAACAGTGGCTGGAGAGCAGTCCTGCAGTAAGGGATCTGGGACTGCTGGTCAGCAGCAGCTCAGTGTGAGTCAGCAGTGCCCTGGAAGTCCAGAGAGCAAACCACATCAAACACAGCATCACCAGCCGGTCACAGGAGGTGATTATCCCACTGTATTCAGCATTGGTGCGGCCCCACCTGGTCTAAAAGGGTGTGAAGATCTCTGAAAGTGCCTGCAGAAGGCTAACAAAGCTGGTGAAAGGGCTGCAAGGGATGTTCTGTGAGAAGCTGCTGAGGACTTTGTGCTCATCTAATTTGGAGAGAAGAAGGCTAAAGAATTACCTCATTGCTCTCTACAGCTTCCTGAAAAGGGAGGGGGAGGTAGATGCTGAGCTCTTCTATCCAGTAACAGGATGTGTGGAAAGCTGCACTAGGGGAGAAGGACATTATGAAATACCTCTTTACCAAGATGGTGGTCCGACATTGGAGTCAGCTTCCTGGAGAGGTGGTGGATGCCCCATTCTGTCGGTGATTATGAGATATTTGGATAATGCCATTAACAACACTTTTGGTGAAGTGGTCATGCAGTTGGATGAGATGACTGCTGCAGGAGCCATGGAATCAGTCTTCTAGATATTCCCACTACAGCAATCTCCGATTTTCTTCTGGATAAATATACAAATATATTCATGTATAACATGAATAAATAAAAGTAATGGTTGTTCCTCAAAGAACAAACTGAACCTTCCATGTTAACCTGACTAATCATAAGAGTGGTTTGTCTTCAGTGTGATTAAAAAGGTTCAATATACATTATAGTACTCACATAAAGTTTCAATTTTTTAAAATAATTACTAGCTAGGTAGAAATGAGCTTAAACAGGGATGAGAAAGTATAGGCATTATTGGCATAATAAAAAAAGGATACTATAATTTCAAGCAACATTTCAAAGAAAATAGAAACCCTATGAAAAAATACAATACAAATATTTTTCTGATAATATAGAATATCCCATTCTTATGAAATATTTCATTATAAAAGAGTTTTAATTAATGTGAGTGAGATAATGAAGAAGAATAAAGATAGGAAGGTATCAACAGAAGAAATTTTTTTCCTGTTTGTAACATTTTTCAGAAACAAAGAAGGCAACTCAGTAACTGGATCTTCTTTCCCTTCCACTATCTTTGGGAGAAATTACTTTTGGCTTCATGCTGCCAACTATTGAATAGCTTTTATTGGCATAGCACTGGAAAGGTGTTATGAAAACTGAAGAATGTAATTTTATCAGCTGACATCATCTCTCAACTCATCTGAAAAACCTCAGAGGAACATGTGCCTTAAAGACTGTGCCCTCCCCAGGGACTGACATATCATGCTATGAGTTTTCTATCTTTTCTTTTGTGTTTCACATTAATGTTTATACATCATGTTAAGCCCTTACTTCAGCAAAGCAAGGAACAAGGCTAGGAATTCCACCTCTATTCATCCTGCTTGGGAGTGGTTGTTCCAAAAAAAAAAATACTGAGAAAGAATAATTTCACAGCCAAGGCACACTAATCAGTTGCAAACTGTCTCACTTCTATGACTCAATATTGGTGTAGGGTCAGGCTCCTGACTTATATCTCCATTAACTCAAATTAACAAGATTAGTCTAATACCTTTTGTTAGCCCTGAATTGCTTCCTAGGTAATTGGTGAATTCAGTGATGGAAAGAGGTTAAACTAGCATTGCACTTTGGAGGGAATAATACTACTGGGTAAACATAGAGAAACCCATCACTGAGTGATATGTATTTGTAATGGCATTCCTTTCCACAAGAAAGTGAAAAGCAGATTGCATTAAATTGTCAGAGAGAAAAGATTCAAGGCGACATAATGTAAATAGACTAAGTGCATACTCTTACTGGTTGGTTTAAAGCTAGACACAGATTTTGTAAATGTTGAGAAAGCAAGTTGCTAATAGAAAATAAGTTTTGACTGCTACATTAGATGGCAACACTCCTTTAAAAAAATTAAGTATGACTGTGCTTATCCAGTAGCATAGTATCAATACACATTTACTAAGATAAATATCTAGGCCAAGAGATGCTGGGTTTGACTGCTGCTCACTTATATAAACAACATACAAAAATTATTATTTTGCTGCAGAATTTCAAAGCCTTCATTTCTAACAATGAAACCAAGTTGACCAAAAGTATGAAGCAACAGAGAACAGCTCAATTATAACAATGATTTAAAAAGTTTTGTGTTAGATACAAGAGAATGGAGGGATAGTAGATTATATATATTCAGATTATAGGTATCCTGTGGACACACTGTTAGAGATCTGGGAAAATTACAGCCAGGAAAATCATTCCCAGGCTGGAGCTTCTCCTAGTTCTCTCACAGATCTGTTCCCAAGCTGATAGTGTATTCAGCTCCAGTAGGGAGTTTTTCCCAGGACAAAAAGTTTTGTCAAAATAGAATGGAATTAATAACATTAGATTAACACCTAATATAATAACACCTAATAATAACATTAGATTAACATGGTGCCGACCGTGGGACTCATTCTGAAGTACTGTCCCAGAGGCATTCTCCCAATTATCCAATGAGCTACTGTCTTGTCTTAGCTCTGAGGAAGATCCTATAAATACAAATTGTGCTCTCAATAAAATGCCTTCTTTCTCCAAGATGGTCTCCGTGTTGCTCATTGCTTTCTCTAGCTCAGCAGTGACAGTATCACTTCTGTAAATTTCCTTTTCTAGAGAAAACTTTCTGCAAATTATGTACCCTCAAGGATACTGTTTCAAGCATGCCTTTTACCATTGTTGGACAGATGGTTTTTGGTTCATAACCGAATGGAAAAAACATCACAAGAATTTCTAATATAGAAATGTTTTCCTCAGTAAAGAAAAATCTCTGGTTTAATAGACAGATGTGCTTTTCCCACCCAGGAGGAGAGACGAGAGAGAAAATCAAGATGATGGCATAGCAACAGTAGTAATGACCTGTGGTGTGGCTAGTGATGGTTTCTGTTGTATGTGGGTTTTCTTTTGTTTGTTATGCTGTTCTTAAGAGAGAGTTGTGTATTCTGCTGGAAAAATATATGAGATGTGCACTGAAGTGAAAGACAATACAATGAATTCAGCTGCAAAATAGTGATGTGGATATCAATGAGGTGTGAGCCCGTCAATCTCCAGTTGTGTGAAAGAAGCTAAAATAGAGAGCAAAGGAAAAAGAAATTTTGAATGAGGTTATTATGAAGCTTTCTTTCAATGCTGTGACAATGGAGCAAGTTTTTCTTGTCCAATCCAAATACCAGTTTCCTAAATTTATGTTAGATTTTCCCATGTTTGGATCATATAATGGATTTCTAATCCAACTGTGTAACTTTGTAAAGCCTCAAATAATTTTTTGCAGCCATAACAAATAATCCTAAACCACTTCAAAAATATTAGGACTGCAAAAACAAATAATAAGAGCAGAACAGGTTGATTCACTGTTATCCACTTTGCACACACTATGACATTGTGATATAAATTTGTTTTCCACAAAATCTCAGTCTCATCCAATGAATCCAATGAAGACTTGCTCCATATATGTCCTTTCATTTCTTCAAAGTTTCATGGGAAAGTGAAACACTAATATCAATCTTCCTCTAATGTAATCTGGATTTAGGTTTTTGTTTTACAACTGGTAAAATTAAGACAAGATTGTCAAAAGTATCTGGTAAGTATCATCAAATACTTTTACAGAACACTTCTCATAATAAAGTCAAAGGTTTAAAACAGCTCTGGTTAACTTTAGGTTTTATGTGTCAGGGCTTCTGCATATCAGTCAATTTAAGTATTCAGAAATGAATGATACGCAGTTGTTAAAAGACCCATTCAACTGAGTTTTTCAGAATCATACAAAGAATCAGTTACTGAGATGGAGAGAAAATATATACATTATTTATAATGGTTTTAACAATTTATCTTTCACCATTTAAGGAAATGTGCTGAAGTGCTGCAATGAACTCCAACAATCTGTCTAATCCCTAAACAAGACTGTAAAAGTATTTGCATAATCATCCAAAAACCCAAAAAGTAATAAGGAATATTTAAAGTTAACTACAAGTAAATGCAGAAAACAAGCATAGTTGACACTGAGCAACTGCATTTCTATAATATTTTCAAATCAGTTAAATATAGTGACTAAATTGTCTATAGTTTATATTCATAGAATGATTCAGGGTGAAAGGGATATCAGAGCAGGGTCAGACATGGGATCAGATTAGGCTGCTCAGGTATGTATCTGTTTTTGTCTTGAAAAACTCCAAGGATGGAGACTCAATTTCTGGGAAAAGTGCTCCACTTCTGGACTGTCCTCAGGGTGATTTCCACCCCTCTTATAGCCTGATCCTCTCTTATTTCACCATATGTACTGTGAAGAGCCCAGCTCCATCTTCTCACAGGTAATGGGGCAGGTGGTGGGTACTGCTCTAGGGCATCCTGGAACCATCCCTGCAGGCTGAACAAGCCCTGGTCCCTCAGCACCTCCTCATGGGACAGCTGCTCCAGATCCCAGCCAGCTGAATCTACTCAAATCTATCACTGTTTTTAGTGTTGGAACCCTAAAAGTGGACTCAGTATCTACTCAAGTGCTTTCATGAGCACTAAGTAACATCCACAAAACTGTGAGGCATTAAACTTGGTAAATTCTGGTTTAATATAGATTTTCTAAACTTTAAGTGGGTTAAATAACTGTGCCTGCTTTTTTGCATACCTAAAGAGTCAGATTGATCGGCTTAATTCCATGACCTCATTAATGTCCCAAGTAAAAAAAACATTTCAAATTTATAGATTTTGTAGGTTGTAAGCATACTTACTAATGCTTCATTAAAGAAATATAAATTTTTAAGTGAATGTAGTACACAGTTAGTGTTGCCCTGGCCAAGGGACAAGGACAATGCAAGTGGCATGGATATCTACCAACATTAGGCAGCTGTTTTACAGAGATTAATGTTTAATAGTTCACTGCACTGAATTTAGATTTATTGACAAATACCCACTTCTCATTATAGTGGCTGATAACATTAATTGAAGTAATAAAGTTGTTAATTAAAGTTTAAATAAAAGGTTTTTTAAAACTCTATTCAAGATTCTAATCTCATTAAACAAAGACAAATTTACTAGAGGTATGGGATGTACACAAATATAGCTAATAGATCCATTTGCTAATCCAAGTAATTTAAGGGTGCTTGACTTCCAGAATTGCACAACTAGAATTTCCTCTCAAGACAACTTCATCTCGTGAAGAGTAATCATAACGAGAAAGGTGAAAAAAAGCAGACATTCAAGCTTTACTAAGAATTATTTACAAATTCGGGATTTAGATATTCATAATAAAATTATGAGTTTAGAATTAGGGTGTTAATTAAGTTGTCAAATGTAGAAATTCCATACACAGGGAATTCAGGAGGCCATTTCCTCATTGCACAAAATGTATAAACATTAGAGGGGAAATCGACCAATTAAAGACAAAGCAGTATATGAAGAGAAAGGGCACTTTGGATGGTTTACAGCAAGAGCAGCATTCGCAACCTTGTACATTTACATGGATGTTGCACATAAGGAATGAATAACTTGTTGCTAATGTCCACTGGGAATAGAACATGGAGTAAGAAGCTTAAATTGAAGCCTTAAATTTGATTATACATTAGTAAAACTTTTAACTGTAAAGACAGTTAAGCACTAAATTAAATTGAGGCTGTGATATTCCCATCATTGGAGGTATTTACCAGGATTAGAAATAACTGTCAGGAACAGTTGAGGCAAGAGGATGAAAAAGATGGTCCCTTTTGGGAATATTCTTTCATATTTTCCACATAATATAAAAATCTTTCTTCTTTGATGCATCTTAGAAAAATAATTACATATTACATACTGTGAAATCTCTTCTACTAGAAGAGAAATCACAGCCAACGTCCTGAGACTCATTTTTCTAAATGCTGTAGAAATAGGAAAAAATATGTCCCAAGGATTGCCACAAATAAAAATGGAAAATTAGGAAGATACATAATAACATTTGAGTACAGCATTAAAAGGGAGAAAGCAAATACAAAAAATTTTCTGTGCTAAAAGTACAAGGTTATGTCTTATCTAACTTTGATGGCTTCAAAAGTTTTTATTAATAAGTGGGAAAGGTATTTATGAATTCATGTACAAGCTGTCTCGCTATTATTAGCAGGCTAATTTGCAGTCTTGTAAGTAATTTCATAAGAGAAGCCAGATACTAAATAGGCTTGGGGAATTGCCCCTCAAGGATGTTCATATCTGGGAGGTGGGAATAGCTCTGGGACAAAAATATCTTTACTACTGCTTGTATCATATTTCCCTTAATTTAAACAAAGAATTTACAGGGTTGTCATTGTGCAACCTTTCCAGAAGAAGGTTACATTACTGATGATTCTAGACCATCTCAGTCACTGGGCTGCTTTTTAAAGCTGACTTTAATGAGAAAAATGCAAGGAAATGTTATGGACAATTAGGGAGTAATGAAAGCCATGTAATTGCAGCTGATGACAAAAGATATTGAAGGACATTGCTACATGTTGAGTCTGGGTATTAATCTGCTACACTACTGCATTTTTCAGAGGTTGGATTTATTTTATGAAACAACTCCACTAATAGTCCAAGAGATTGCATAAACATAACATTTGTTACAGAAGATGTTTCTATGACTGGGTTGAGCAGACATTATAAAAAAGAATCTAGAGAAGAGGGAAATCAAGACAAGAACTACAATGAGATTCATTGCGAAAATATATAGTCCTAGAAATATATGAGTGAGGAAAGCATTCCCTTCTCTCCACAGTGAAGGGCATCACTTTTTGAACAGATGAGGCAACCACTTCACTATTATGTCAACAGTCACTGAAGTTATTCTTAGGATAAAGCCAGAAGCACCCTGATAGTAATCATTCCCTCCACTCCTCTGCCAGCCAAGAGGCACTTCACATGCAAAACACAGTGGTCCTTAAATGCATCTTTACAACCATTCCAAGTCCCATATCTGATTTCAGGCTAAAGCAAATGTAAGGATTAGTGAGTGGCATGAAGCAGGTGTGTAACCCATCTATAGTGCGATATGGCTGACACTTGCCATGGTTTTCTAAAATCTTGAGAGTTATGATTTTTTTACCCCAATTAAACTTTTCTCTTTTTTTTCCTCCCTTTTGGTAAAGAATTATCCCAAGCATTGGAACAAACTCCTCTCAAATTTCATTGTTTTTCTCCAGGCATACTGGCAATGTCACTCATCCATGCTTCATTATTGGCATGAGGGCCTGCAGCTTGTGGTTGCTCTAAAACAACGTGCTCAGAACAGAGATACAAGACAGAGATACAACCTCTCATTATATCTGACACTCATCAGTGCACTTAACTGTAATCACGCTCCTAAAGAGTCACAATCTTCTGAAAAAGAAAATGATTCTAACATCAGAATCAAGACTGCCATGCAATGCCAAGATGTACAGTCATGAATTATGCATTGTGTATCCTATTTGCCTCAGAAAGACATTGTGTAAATCAAAGCTTTTCTGTGCATCCAGTACATAGATATGAAGCACTAACCAAGTATTATGCTACCAGATGGTTTAGGTTTGTTCTTTAAAAAATTGCTCCAAATGTAAGTACACTAGAGAAATACGAAAAAAAGAATTCTATAGAAAAACTCAAATTTACTCTCAATCTCTTTCCCTCCTTATCTTTTGATGGCACTTATCTCAAGTTTTGAAACTCTTGCTTTAAATGATCTAGAACTCCAGAAGTGTTTACATACAACTTTTCTTTTTTGCAGAACTGAATTTAAAAGCCTAGAAAGCATTCTTATCAGTAGGAAGAAAACACAGCAGTATTTCATTAAAGAACTCTCAAAATTATCAAACTCAATTTCAATTATAAAGGAAGGACATTAATATAAACCTGTTTAATAACAACCAAATAGGAATGAATCATTGAACACTAGCTATAACAGAGCAATTGCCCTTGCATGTGGATCTCAAAGAACTACTCAACTGAGCATGATGAGTGTGAACAGAGGATGACCGGCAGAAATGAGATTTCTTCTTCTTTTTGGTGAATGCGTGGGTTTCTTCTGCTTACCTCCTAAAAACATCTACAATTGATTCTGTACAGAGGGAGGATGTTGCAAGTCTGTTGTGTCAAGTTTTTAAAACAAACTTTACAGACCCCTGGGTATTAAAGAGTAGGTAACAAAACAATTTTCTTAGGAAAAAGATGTGTTTTATGAAGATCAGCCTAGCCACAGACCTGGAATTACATGTTATAGCAGGAAGACATATATTATACTTCTTTCCATATAGGAATCAAGTTCCAAGACAAAACAAGTTTAGTCTTGGGTCTTACTACAGCCATTTGGAAGGTTCTTCCAAAATCTTCATGACCCTAACAGGTAGAAATCTTTTTATTTTATACTGAATTTACTCAAGGTCAATATATGCATATTTATTTGCTCTTGGGTCAGTAATTCTTTTTATATTTTCTCCTTTTTCAGTCTCATCTCATACATAAGTTGAGACAGTGATTGTGTTCTCCCAGGCCTCATTTTATTTTGGGGCAATATTTTTACATTGATTCATTCAGAAGGTCCCTAGTCCCATCCTCTGCTCAGAGCAGGGTCAGCTCTGAAGTCAGACTAGGTTGATCTCCTCTGGTTGTGTACTTCCATAAAGAGCCCATCCCTGTCTTCTCAGTAAATCCACACAAGCACAAGGAGACTGCTCTTAGGTTCTCCTGAAGCCCTTTATTCTACAGGCAAGAAAAACTTTTGCAGAGTTAATTTCTTTTTTTTTATGATCCACCTGCCTTGAAATTATTTGTCTATTTTTGATTTTGTCTTATGTCTTAATTTTGCCTTTGTTCTCTCTGCCTTATGGGCTATTTTAGTTTGGTTCCATGCTCTCCATTATTATCTTTACTGAAAATCAAGACAAATAAGGATTTTCTTTAATTTCTGCCTAATCCCACTTTCCTTTTTTATCTTACTTTATCCATACATTTGGAGAAATAGCACTTTTCATTTTAATTCCTCTGCAAACCTGACTTTTGGCACTTCTCACTTTATTCATTACTGAGCTCTAAAATACAGACTTAATTTCCCTTTTCCCTTTCTAATCAGGCCCTCTTTCCATTGTCTGCTTAATCTTAGTATCTTTTAAGTCAGTTATTAATCTGATATTGCCTTTATGCTTCCTCCTCTCTTTTAATGAAAGTTAGCCTCTGATCAAAGCAAACCAAACCATATCAAACCAAAATGAAATTCAAGTAAACATAACAACGATACCTGGACTTCAGAAAAAGCCTAAAGGATAACATCTTCCACGGCATTCTCCTGGAAAAGCTGGCCACCTATGGCTTGGACAGGTTCTCTTCTCAGTGTATTAAAAGACAGCTCTATGGCTGGGCCCAGAGAGTGGTGATGAATGGTGCTGCATTGGACTGGACTTGGAGTCCAGTTACTACTGGGGTTCCACAGGGCTCAGTACTGGTCTCAGTCCTGTTTAATATGTTTACTGATCATCTAGATGAGGGGATCGAGTGCACCCTCACCAAGTTTGCAGACAAGACTAAGTTAGATGGAAGGGTTGATTTGCTGGAGGGTAGGAAGGCTCTCGAAACAGATCTCCAAACAGTCTAGATTGGTTTGATGAGGCCAAAGGGATGAGGTTCAATAGGGTGAAGTGGTACGTCCTTTACTTGGATCACAACAACCCCAGGCAATGCTACAGACTGTGGGAAGAGTGATTGGAAATCTGTCCAGTGGAAAAGGACCTGGTGGTGCTGCTTGACAGCCAGCTGAACATGATCCAGCTGTGCCCAAGGTGGCCAAGAAGGCCAATGGCATCCTGTTCTGTATCAGCAATGGTGTGGCCAGCACTGATTGTCTCCCTGTACTCAGCACTGCTGAAGCCACAGCTCACCGTCCACACTGAACTGTGTTCCCTCACAGCAAGACAGACTTTGAGGTGCTGGACGGTGTCCAGAGAAGGGCAATGGAGCTGGCGAAGAGACTAGAGAGTAACTCCTATGAGGAACAGCTGAGGGAACTTGAGTAGTTTAGCCTAGAGAAGAGGAAGCTCAGGGGTGACTTTATCACTCCCTACAGATACCTGACAGGAGATTGCAGTAAGGTGGGGGTCAGTCTCTTCTCCCAGGCTACTAGTGATAGGATGAGGGGACACAACTTCAAGCTGTGTCAGGGGCATCAGGAAGATTTTTTTCCTGGAAACAGTTGTCCAGGTTGGAACAAGCTGCCCTGGGAGGTGATGGAGTCACCAACCCTGTTACTGTTCAAGAAATTACTCAATGTGGCACTTAGTGATATGGTGTACTTGATGTGTTTGGTCAAAGGTTGGTCTCAATGATCTTAGAGGTCTTTTCCAACCTAAATGATTCTGTGAACATTGAACTAAATTAGGCCAAATTAAGCTAACATAAGATGTGCATACATTCAATATGGTGAAATACATATTCAATTTTCAATCCTAGGTGAAATACACTGGTGTACCTCCAGCTGGAAAAGGTACACAGAACCTGCTGCTATACTGTCTGAATAACCATCTGCTTGTTAACAGGAGTAGGAAAGAACAATCAAGCAAAATACAAAGATGACTCATTTATCTTTCAATGTGTATGTTTTTTAAGGAATTTGTTACTTATTATTCAATAGTTCAACCAGACTATCAAATACTAGGAAATGTAATACATGACTATTCTTCCAAATTGAATTTCAAATTTGTAGGAAGCATCTACTTGTTAACAAATTACCCAAGCAATGAATCCAGTGAACAGCCCAATGAAGTTTGGGTTGGAAGGAACCTTAAAGATCTTTTGTTCCAGGTCTCCTGCTGTGGGTAGGTACTCTTCCACTGGGCCAGGTTGTTCAAAGCCCCATCTAACCTGGCACTGAGCACTTACAGGAATGGAACATCTATAACTTCCCTAGGCAATCTCTGTCAGTGCCTCACTACCCTCATAACATCTAATCTAAACTGACTGTCTTTCAGTTTAAAGCCATCACTCCTTGACCTATCACTCCATGCTCTTGTCAAAAACCCTTCTCAAGATTTCTTGTAAGCCCCTTTAGGTACTGGAAGGATGCTAGAAGGTCTCCCTGAAGCCTTGCCTTCTCCATGATATCCAGCCTCAACTCTCTCAACTCTCAGCCTGTCTTCACAGGAGGAGTACTCCATCCATCTGATCATCTTCATGGCCTTCCCCTGGACTCTCTCCAACAGGCCCATTTTATGTTGGGGACCCCAGAGCTGGACACAGCACTCCAGATGGAGTCTATTGAGGGCAGACTCAATAGTGGAGCGGGAGAATCCCCACCATTGCCCTGTTGGTCACACTGATTTTGATGCAGCCCAGGATGCAGTTGGCTCTCTGGGCTTCAAGCACACATTGAGGCTCACGTTGAGCTTTCCATCTACCAACAAACCCTACATCATCTCTATGGTGCTGCTCTCAATCCACTTGCTGCCCATCCTGTATCCATATTTGGGATTTCCCTGATCCAACTGCAGGACCTTGCTTTTGGCCTTGTTGAACTTCTCAGACCCACCTCTCAAGCCTTTCAAGATCCCTCTGCGCAGCCCACATCTCTTCCCTCCAGCATATCAACCACACAGTTTGATATAATCCAAAAACATGCTAAGAATGCACTCAATCCTGTGGTCCATGTCCTCAGAAAAGATTAAATAATGCTGGGCCCAAGATGTATTCCTGAGGATGCTGCTTGTCACTGGTCTCCTCTTGGACATTGAGCCATTGAACACAACATTTTGAGTGTGAGACCACCCAGCCAATTCCTTACCCATTAACTGATCTGCCCATCAACGCTGTGTCTCTCCATTTTAGAGACAAGAGTGTCATGTGGGACAGTATCAAATGCTTTGCATGAGTCCAGGTAGATTATGCCAGTTGCTCTTCCCTAATACACCAATACCCTAAACCTGTTATAGAAGGCCACCACATTTTTCAGGCATGGTTTCCCTTCGTGAAGTCATTCTGGCTGTCAGCAATCACTGCACTGTTTTTCATGTGCTTTAGTACAGTTTCCAGGAGCATATGATCCATGATCTTACCAGGCACAGAGGTGAGATTGACCACCCTGTAGCTCCCCAGGTCTTTTTCCCCTTCTTAAAAATATTATAATTTTCCTGGATTATTTCTTATTAAAAGATTTCTAGAAGTTTAGAAGACAGCATTAGATGGGGAAGAATAAAGAATTTTAGTTGGTGTAAATCTTCTGGATACTGGAATCTATTTTGAATCAGTCATGTTTTCAGAAAAGGAAATGCTTTACAGGCCGAAGTGGGATGCACATCAATCTGTGCATCCTGCTTCAGTCTGTAAAGCATTTCCTTTCCTCAAAATGATTAGCACCACATTTTTACCTTTGGAATTATATGAAAATATAATTTTCAATAGTTTTTGTTGGAGTAGATGTCAGCAGGAACAAAAATACTTTAAATGTGAATTGAAGTTATAAATACAAGCATGAAGAAAGGTACTTTTATTAAAAAATATGTGACCTGAAAAGCACATAACACATGGGGACTGGAGGTAAGCAGTTTCAAGCCTATATTGTATGATGGCTTATTCCCTTTGTCATTCCTTGTATAGGATCAGAATCACTTCTGAGTTTCCGTTTTAGAAATTAAAGGCTATGTCTACTAGTAATGAGCCAGACAGGAGTATGGCTTTAGCAGGAAGCAAGACATTTAAAAAAGATTAATAAAATTCATATATTAGAATGGGAAGACTCACAACATTAAAGGTCTTCTATTTACAAAATTGTGATGTTCAAAGCCAAAACATTGAGAACCTTATTTAGATAGACTAGATTTGGAATGTTGTCTATCATTATCTTCAAAGATCTAAGGTCTGAAAATCTGTATAAGTTACATTATATACAATAAACTTTCTGGGGCAAATCTGTTTCATTATACAACAGGGTAATATTTAACAATACAGAGTTCATAAGTGTGAATACCAAAAAAAACTAATACCAAAAAAAACTAATACCAAAAGACTGCTTAATGATATTTAAGCAGTAGTACCTCCTGTCTGCCTGTGAAACTAAAAGGAAAAATCTTTCCAGGTACTGTTTAGACTTAAGTCTATCTGATAAATAAGTATGGATAATAACCAGATGCTAGCCTGTTACACTCCGTGTTTTTCCTCAGAATTGTCCATGATGTCATGCAGGCACTAGGAGGCCAAATGTGGATAAAATACCCTAGTAAGAAACTAAAATGCAACAGTATAGAAAAGGGGAAGAAACAGGTCTTAGAGGTTAGGGTAGCAAAGATTAGGTAAGAGTCAAGCAAAAGGGCAAGAAACAGCATCTGTAATTAACAGTGCATATGTCCTTGCAGAAACCCATAAAGTCTGTGTGTCTGTTACCCTAAACTGTTAGCTAAATTCTCTCTTGGCTACCTGAGAGGTAACCTATTCAGAGGTCAGTTTACACAACAGCCTTGACTAAAGAATGTAGGGAGGAAGCTTATTTTTTGCTTTTTTTTCTTTTTTTTTTTCTTTATGTGAACTAATGTATAGCAGCATCCTGGGACATCAAAAGTTTTTAAATTTGATATAGATAAGACATGGAATGCAAGAATTCAGATGTTCTCTGCAGCTTTAGTTCAACCATCTTATGCACAAGCACAGTAAAACTGTCTTTAAAGGAAGGCCAAATTTGCATTGGAAATTTCCAGCAGTTCTTAGGCATGAAGGAGAAAGTACAGAGTAGTCATTCAAAATAGTATCCTAACCTTTTACTTTTGGGATCTCCTGAGTGCATTCTTCAGTTGCTTGCACACATTTTTCATGCACTGTTCTTTATAAAGGGGTCAAAGAGAAGGATATTCCCTAGCAGCTACATGCTGATATCTTTTCCTCCTATTGATATTCCACCAGTCATCAAATGACTAGTCTTCATAAATAATTTTGAACTACAATAAGTGACTAATAAAATCCTTCTCTTTTATTATGCTGAGTAGGGATAAAGGCAGAATGTGCCCTGTCCTAAAAATAAGTGTCATCGCCAGTATTACTAATTAGAGATACAATCACTGCCTCTGAAGAGATTTTGTTTTCCAAAGCTTATTTCTGTTTTCTTCTTTTTACATTTTCTCACTGTACTTCAAAGCCCACAAACTCGGTCTGATGCCCACTAGCTTTTCTCTTAAATAAATCTCCAAATTATCAGTAACAAAGAAGGGCCGGGTACAGGATCTAGACCACACATTGTTTTGCTTATAATCTGATTAAGTATCACCACTCCTAAATGAGTCCTTCTGTTATTAATAAAAATGGAAAGTTAGTCATTCAAGTCACCCAAAGAGGCTTTATGATATATTGAAGGAATGAAAACAGTGCAACTCAAGTAGAGAAATATGAAAATTCAAGACTAAAGATTACTTCTGTAGCCTTCTCCCTTTGTGTATGGATTATTCCTTCTTGTCTGGTGTCACCCGGTACCTCAGAAAGAGAACAGAGCTTTGCCTTTGGCACAAGGCAGAGCACTATTCACAGAACAACTTTTTGTCCAGTATCACTCCTTCGCATATTTCCATGGTTCAACATATTGTTCTTCTGTCACTCACCTTCTTCCATCTGACAGACTTTTTAGGTAGCCTATACAGAACTCTATCATTTGAATTAATACTGTATGGTATAATGGAAAGTTTTGTCAGCCAGACAATAAATTAAACCTGACAGCTTTTTTCCGCTCATATAAATAATTTCTTGCAACACAGGCAGAGAACTTCTGATCCTGAGAACTTCCTTTAAAAGCATCACACAGTTATTGAGCAGACATATTCATAGTCTTATTTAAAAAGGGCCCAAGTTTTGTTGCTGAATTAATTAGACTTCAGTCAGACTAATTAGAAAAGGAGGGGAGGGGAAGGGAGAGGGAAGAAGGAGGGAGTGAGGGAATGTGCATTAGAGATCTCTTGGAGAAATTATTTCTATAAATCTGATATCTGAAAAATTGAAATGATAATAAATTTAAATAATATCAGAGCTACTGGATAGGGGACACAACTGGCACCTGCAATCCATTTAGCAAATTATTTTAGAAAAAAAATATTTTATTATAATGGAATTGATAAAATAAGGATATTAAAAGTCTTATTTTTCAGAGATAGATAGGACAAAAAGATGGTTGTCTTGATAGACCTTTATACTGGAAAGCATTGCAGTTTAGCCTCATTCAAAAATCAGTTTCCAACACCAAGAAACAATGGAATTTGTTGGGTAAATAACACTAAACTTCTGTCTTAAAACTTGTTTCACAAAAAGTAAGACTGAAGCAGACAGTAAACACGTACTATATTATCCTCAGAGTTAAATTTTGGCAATACTAAAGAGACAGAAGCAAAGACTTATGACAGAAAGACTAATGCAGAATTAAATATTGATACACCTGCTATTATAATGATTTACAAACAAACTAGTGCTAAGACACAAAATATACAAACAAGCTGTATCCATGGTTTGACATCACAGTAGAGAATATAATAGATTAAGAAAATACAGCATGGGAAACAGATGAGCAGAGATATGTTAGCCTTGCAGAAGAGGAACAAATAATCCAGAATAGTGACACACTCTCCTTCCAGTAGGCAATGGTACAATGATGGTACCACTCGACTTTTGTAACAAGAAATGCTCGCACATTATTAAATACAATTTTGGACTTCTGATGGAATACAAATTTGTTATGGAGTTTTGGGTTTAGTAACAGGTTTGTCCACTTGTTTATATTTTGTTCAAAAATTTGACTCTCAGTTTAAGAGTCAAAAATCCACTTTTTACTATTTCAGAAATTAAAAATGACATTTGAAATGTCAACAGTAGGTGGCTGGCCTTTCCAATGAATTACTGAATTTTAGTGGGATAGAGTTATGTTTTCAAATCACAATAAGCCTGCATACCTTTCCTCTCTTCTGTCACCCCTCTATCTTGGCAATAGGAAGACTTTTTCTTGCAGTAACTTTTGGAATGAAGGTCACAATTTTACAGATCTTGGTCTGGTAAGGTCCTGACTACTCCCTCAGAGGTACAGAGTTCCCTTTATATTCTCTGAAACCTTCAAGCAGCTTGCAAGACAGAGCCCATAAATGGCATTTGAAAGTGGGTTTTATTGTTCGTTTACATTCATTATATTTCTTTATGTCTTGCCATTTGTGCACAGTGCTCATTTCAAGCATGCATTTTCGATGCAGAAGATTCTATCAGCAGCACCAGATGTGAAAGTAATGACAGGCTGAGAAATGATCTGCTGGCTGATTTTCGAAAGTACTTTATTTGGCTCAGAACAAATTTGGTTGTTTAGAAGCCCTGCATCATAATCATATTCAATCTCAGCTTCTGGGAAAGGAAAACCCTCCAGAACAATTTTTTTTTTTAATATAAAATATATTTTAAAAGGCTATTCAGGAGAATGCTAGTAGAAAAGATAAAAGCCTCCAGAGTCACTAGAAGTAAATCAAAGTAAATGAAGAAAATGTAAGGGGAGACAAGGAACAGAAAATAAATCAAAATAATCAAAACATAAAAGATACTAAGCTAATTTGTAAAAGGAGATAGTGGGAGAGAGTACATGGGACAGCTGTCCTGTGCATTGTGTTCACTTCCCTCACATACCTTAGCAAGAATCTTGATTTCCAGAGACAAGGGAATACTGTCCATGACCCTCTTTCATGAGATACCAATAGTGAAAATCTTTCCCAGAAGTCTCTGACAATTATAAAAGTTTTGCATCTTTTCCCACTGCAGACTGTCATTTTCTCTCCTCCTCAATCTATAGCTCTTCATTTTATCTCCTGTCTTAACCCTTTCTTGTATCTCCATATCCAGCTAAAAATCATCTAACTGAGTTGTGTTTGGAGTTTCTGAAGCTTGGAGATATTTTCCAAAATTCCATCAGTAGGGGATTTGTTGTTTGACGACGCTTTGAAAAATTAGAAAAACATTGACAACTTAAAACAGTGAAAGGAAAGTTAGGTTTAGGAAGCAAAAAAAGGAGAAAGCCTGAAATTTTTTTGGAAACAAAAATTCGTATCTCCTAGGCACTCAAATGCTTATTAATCCCATCAGAAATTACCCAAAAAGAAACCAAAAAGCCCACAGAAACAAACAAAGAACTTGTTTTGTTCTACTGTTTTAATCACTGCTTGTTAAAAAAGCAAAACATGGCATTTCCTGGCCTCCAAAACTTTTTCTAGGTTCATAAATAGAAACACAGAAAACAATATTTTTTCTGTGAAAAGGCTGCAGATTTATCTCTCCACACGTATATATTTCCTATTATACGAGAGCTAAGGTAACTTAGAGGGTAACTTAGAGGACAAGAACAAGCTGTTAAATCAGAAAAAAAATAATCTTCTACTTCACACGAAATTTGTTTGGTATTTTGTCTCAGGTTTTGCTAATCATACAAAGCCCTAGAGCCTTTTCTTATATTTTATGTTGTCTGAGAGTTGCACTTGCAGCTTCTGCCAGCCTCACCTCTCTGACTGGGTTGCTATTCTGCCAGTGGCTGTCCCTTGTCCCTGCCCCTGTCCCACTGCACAGCTGCTGATCAGCAAACAATCCAAAATGACTTTGCCTGTGCTGTCCCAAGGCAGTGCCTGTGATACCAAAAAGGACTGCTGGGCCTGAAAATACTGCAATGTTTTAGCAACTCCTCAGATTCAGTTCTGCTAAGCTGGCATCCTTGGATACCCTTGTTATAATTCCCACATGCCACACAGCTACACAGACTTTTCATAGCTCAACCCCAAAATGAAGGAGACAAGAAAAAAGCTCAACCAAAAGCATTTTCAGGACATCTAATACCATGCTGAAAAGCTGAAAAGAGGCAAGAATGCAAATGCCCTCTCCACATGCTAGGAGAAAAGGCTAAGAGGAAAGAAAGAAAGGAAGGAAAGAAAGAAAGAAAGAAAGAAAGAAATGGGATTCATTGAGAAGGAAGATGCTGAATCTAACCACGGGAAAGGAAGTTACAGATGTTCAGGCTCCAATGGAGTTCATAAGTGGTGGAAAAGAGCTAAATGAAACCAAGCAGAAAGCAAACTGGAATAATGTGAACATTAAAATGTCTGTAATTGCCCATATGAAAGGTCTGTGTAGCCTGAAATCCTGAGAAGGATGAACAGCAGGCATTGCAAGAAGGAGCAGAAGAAAAAGCACAGAAAATGCTAATTCCTTGAGAGACATCATTAAATATTTAAGTACATGACTGAAAATGAGATTGTGCCTGGGTGACATTTGTTGTTGGTCACTGCTGTACGGCTATTCTAAACATACTTTTAGCCTTGATGGCATTCCAGGGCAATCAGAGCTACTATTAATCTTGCACTTTTAAAAATACAACCTGGTTTATTTGCTTTAAGCCTCTCTAAAACTGCCATTGCATTTTCCCTTATTGTTGCATTGTGGTAAATATTGGAAAGCTGTTTCCTCCTCCATTTTTTAGTATTAGTATTATTGTAGGAAAGACATTGTAAATAGAGAAAAAAAAATCTAAGTCTTTCAAAAGGATGTTTTGCCAAGCTTAATAACTAGGAAAGATATTTTAGCAGATAAGAACTAGAGTTTTTATCTAATGATGGATGTAAGGTATTTACTTTGGACTCATTGCACTCTGTCATTCACTGTTAATTTGTTACTGAGCTTACACAAAGATCAGAGATGATATTATTATTATAATCACTTATTTGTGCATTGTCTTCTTGTAACTTTTTTATCTTTCAGCAGGTAAATATGTTCCCTTTTCAGAAATAGTTCAGTCAGTTTCCCATACTTACCTGCCAGCCATACTTCATTTCTCCTTCCGCCAGCTAAAATGATTGGGATGTGATGCTAGAAATAAAATAAATGCTTTGTTTTAATCACAACTTCCTAGAGAAAGCTAATTTTGGAAGGACTTCTGAATTGTTTCAGAATATATGGACAAAATGGGTAGTTTTCATCAGTTATCTCTAATATTTTGCTTAGGCTTTCTAAGAAATATTGTAAGCTAGAAACATTCTCTTATATAAGAAATGTAAAAGGGAGAGTTTGGATGTTTGGAGTTCCAATCTAACTAAAGTGTTCAATCCTGAAATGCATAAAGTGCATTTCAACAACTGGGTCTTATAAGGAGATAAGAAAAATGAAAAGCATTTTTGATTTTCAGCTTTTTTATTTAAATGTTATTATCTCATTGTAAAAGCTGTAGCTGAAATTATATAACCATGTGGCACAGTGTTTCTCTATCAAATTTTCTCTTTGAGAAAATTGTTGTGACAGCTGAGGTAACGGTAAGTATGCAAAGTATTTAAATGTCAACAAATTCCTTCATACCCATTTTTTTTCATATCTGTTGTTAGACACTGGCAAATATCTTTGGGCCAATCTTTCTTTAGAAGCTAGAGAGATAAATAATGGCATATAAAAAAAATGGCATGGGGGAGAGGTGTAATTCCTATTGCCAAATAAAACCCCTTGCTAATAAAATATATTCTGGAAATCAGTCTGAAGATTAAAGCACATCTAGTATCTTAGAGTAAACTCTGAACTATTCCTTGCTAGGAAGAATTGAAAGCACTGTTAGTTTGGGAATCTGCTGTGTTTCCTGGATTACATCCACCACAGAATTTCTACTTTCCATGAAACCCACAAAAATTGGATACAAATATATGTTTATTTGTGTAGGTAATTCTGCTTTCTGTAGAACTAAATCAAATATTTTTATTCAACCTTAAGCTCAGAATTCCTAGGTATTCATTAGCCATTTTTTTCCTGAGTGATACCTGACCAGTAATTTTATGATTGACTCTATGGGCTGAAAAAACATACCACGTATATTTAAAAAAACAACATCAGGAATATGAATAAACTAATTAAGGACAAATATTCACAAGAACTTACTAATTGTAAGTAGACATACTTTTTATCTACTCTGAGCACAAAAATATACTGGTCTTAATATTTAGTTTTATAATAAGTTTAAGAAATCCAGCTTTTATTTTGCATAATTCCTTAGACTAAACTTAATTATCTGATTTTTAAATAAAATTTAGAATTTAAAATGTATGAACTCTATTCAAAATTAATCCTCTTAAGAGTAAATTTAAATTAGATTCATCTTATCCTAGTTTAAATTAATCCATGCAGCTTATTTAAAACCCTATAGGAGGAAATAAATAAACATATATTAAATTTTAGATGATAAAATGTTTTGCTATAATACAGGAAAAACAAAGCAAAACTAAAGAAACCAAACCAAACAAGCAAACAAAAAATCATCAAGAAATTAACTCATAAAATTATGCAGAAAAACATCTCAGTCTCTTTGTACAATAAAAGGAGTTGTTCAGGACTGAAGTTTGTTTGAAGAGCAGAAATGTGATAGGCATGCAAACCAGGAAAGGCTTATGATACACCCATGTGGATGGTATCACTTATGTTAATGGAAGACATTATAATAACTGCTTCTAATTTAACTGTCCAAAGAACAAGGATTGGATGTTGCTGGATGTATGTGGGTGCAATTCCATGTGCAATCACTGCTGTGGGGCTCTGTAAACCCATGCTTCTGCTTCTAGCACTGGTTAAATAATTCCATTTGTTTAATGCCACATATATCAATAAACAAAATGTTTTACCTAGTTCTACATATTTATTTTACCCAAACTGAGTAATGAACAGATAATGATACAATCAGTCTAGGTAACTAAGCATTCCAAAAAACAAAATAACTTTTTTTGTTTTCTCAGTTACAATCAAGATAAATAGTCAAGCTAAAGTATATTTATAAACTTACATGAGATAAACAGAATCAGTCTGATGTAAATTGCAAAGACTGCATTAACTTCAGCAAGCTGGATTTTCTTTTACGTAGTCTAAGAACTGCCTTAATCTCTACCTCATTTTGGTATGATAAGAAAATGAAAGTTAAGCAACAAATTAATAGAAATCCAGGAAAATATAGATATATTTTTTTTTATTGCTCATTAGATGTAAAGAAGAAATAACAGTTTGTTTCTCTAGAGATAGCACCACAAATTAAGATTGGAGATTCTCAGCTGCAGAAAACTATTTCAGATATATACCAATTGAGTTTGCTGGAAAAATTACCTCTTTTGCACTTCTAAATATCCAAACTTTTAAGTTCTATAAAAGCAACCAACCAATCACCAAAACACCCAAGAAACCCTCTCCTCCAAACAAACAAACAAATTAAAACAACCAAAAAGAAAAAGAAAAAAAAATTAAAAGAAAAAAACCACAAGGATGTACTCTCTTCCCATTAGAATCAATGTTTAAGGTTTTCCACGTGGTACTTTTAAAGTAATTTTATAATTTGGGATTTAATTTTGCAAATAATTTAAATTTTTTCTTCAGAAAATCCCTGCTGTTTTTTAAAACTCTGTTTGGCAGAAAGCACAGATAACTATGTTCTAAAATGTTCAGAAAACTGTTCACCTCTACATATGACTACTGAAAACTTTCCCAGAATCACAGAGTGGGTCGGGCTGGAATGGACCACAGTGGGTTGTCTGGTCCAACCTCTCAGCTCAGGCAGGGTCATCCCAGAGCACATGGCACAGGATTGTGTCCAGATGGCTCTTGAATCTCTCCAATGAGGGGCACTCCACAACCTCTCTGGGCAATCTGCTCCAGCACACAGGCATCTGCACTGTGAATAAGATCTTCCTGTTAGGAACTTTCTGTTCAGTTGTGATACTTGACTTACTATACTTGACCACTTATACCTTTTGTTATTATACGACCTGAAGATCAAGACCACATCCTACTATAAAATGCAAATGTACAACAAATGACAATTTAGACTGATGGGGTTTTTTTCCCCTCTTCCTGAGGCTAGAGAACTCTGAGGCTGAAGAGCTATTTTTGATTTAGATATTGATTAACTTCGGATATTTGGAATACTTTCTGTTATCACTTTCAACATGCTATATAACTCATACTGTAAAAAATATACTACCATTTCTTTTAAGCACTATCAAATAGTCTGGAATTTGGCTTTCATTCAAAGTCTGGAGAGATGGAGGTCCCCAGCTATGTTTGCTATCTATGTTAACTTAGGACTTGAACTTTCCCTCATCTACTGCAGCCATTGCAGTGCTGCAGGTTGCCTTGGACTCTGGCTCTAGTCTGTCTTCAGCTGATAAATCAACTGAGTTCTACTGCAGGGAAGCTCTACTGCAGGGTGGAGAAGGCTAACAAAGATTTATTTCACTAGATAGATAATGAGATATCTCTTTTCATGGATGACCATCTGTCCTTTCCTCAGAAGCGCATACCATTTCTTTATAATGAAGATATCCTCCGGTTTGAGAGTTTCTTGATATCCCAAATGTCTAAAGAGAAATACAAATGAAATGTAAAGAACACAAAGACCTAATGAAGTTGAAAGCTCAAAGAGGCTTCCTTTTTATTTATTTTTTTCAGTAGTGCCATCTTGAGTTGAAAGGATTATCAGTTCTTCAGGAAATGTGTGATTTGGAATAGGATAATTGCCAGTACACTGTGATGATCGGTGGGTAATAATGCAATATCTCATCCTACTCATTCAGAAAATTTCAGAAGGTCTGAAAAGGAGAGAGTATGATATACACATGACAAAATTGTATTCTTTTATTTAAACTTGAGGATTCTGCCTCCTACAGTTTAAACAGATAACTATGTGTTATTCTGCCCCTAAATATCTGCATGCATGATGAATGGTTATGCAATGCAGTAATCAGATTTTTAAGTTTTTATTAAGTTATTCCTGACTTTAAAAACCTGTATTGCCACAGCTGGAAGATCATATGTTTCTCTCTCCTGCTTTGACTATGTGTAGTATTGTTGATCATTACAATTCATCCTGGGAAAAATCCCTTGCATTTTCTTGTATTTAAAATTATAGATCTGCACATTTAAATTGCACCTTAAATTTTAAAATATCTTTACATAAATCCATTATATAATTTAAATGGTGGCAGTGATGATATTTTGCATAGGATCAGATCAAAGAATTCCCTGTTGAAAGCTGCATCAATTCATTAAACAAGTCTGTGGAAGTAGATATCCCTAATATACCAAAATAAGGCATAGCCATTCTCTAATCTACTAAAAATCCCTCTGGCCTTATCCTTCCCATATTCACGGTGGCTAGTTCAGGATCATAGATAGTAGTCCCCACGCCACATACTATGGCTAAATGTAAAATATTTTTTTTTATATTTCTGATGAGTTATTCTTTCTAAGAACCACTTATCAATGATTGATCACTCCCAATCAAAAGAAAATGATAAAAATTATTTCAAATTATCTCAAAAGCAGAAAAGCACTCTGAAAGTATCCAAATAAGAGCAACCTTCTTCTACATTCAATGTCTACTGCTATAGGTAATGAACAAGTCTTAAAGTGTGAATTGTAGTGCATTACTTGTAACTGTATTATGCTTTCATTACAGGTAGAAGGCTCTTTTTTTCATGGAAAAGTTTAAAAGTTAACCAAAAAACCCCAATATTACAGCAGGACCACTGGTAGCGATGATAATTAAACTTGCTTACATTTTGCTATTCTAAGACTCTGTTTTCATTCTTACTGTGGTTGAATATTTGTCCTCTCTGGATTTTATTCTTCGAACAATGCCATGCCCAAGTGTAGTCACACACATATACAGATGTAGCAATATTTCTCTTTTGTTTAAACTGGTTAGGAACAGAGATTGAAGTCCAGAGCTGCCTTTGGGACATGACAAGTAATGGAGAGATGATTTAAAACTCAGCTTTCATGACACATGTCTTTGGTCTGAATATGAGTTAGAGGAGGCACATAGAAATTGCTTGAAGCAAAGTAACAATGCTAAAGATTCAATATTCATCCTTGAAAGGACATTGTACTGGTACAGTTTACACAAGTGCTTTTACAAAAATGTTGATACAAAGCCAAGAACAAATGCTGCCAGAAATGGAAACATTTTTAGCATTTCAGGTTTTATGAATTCTTTTTAGTGGGCAACATCAGTCACAGAATAACCAGATAATTCCTACTTGCAGTCATATGTCACTGTGCCAATGGAAATGCTGCTTGGCCAGCCAGGTGATTCCTATAGTGGATGTGATGGCATAGTAATACAGGAAAATTACTTCTTTAGGTTGCTGGAAACCTAGCTCTTCCACACACGTGGACATTCACATGTCTGAATGAAGACAAACTTCAAATACGTATGAAAAAGTAACTATGTCCTCTCTCTAGAAATGTCCAAGTGTGAAATGGAAAACATCCACTAAATAGTCCCTCTTCTCAGGATGAGAAAGACTGATCTGCCCAGCTATTTTAAGGGTTTTAATGTTTAAAGGGATTTTTATTTTACTGCTTATAGGACAAAAATAAAATATTCTCATTTGAGCAGAAGAATTATTATGTACCATGAAAAGCTTATATTTTATCTTTATTTGTTTCTTTCCCTATTATTTCATTGAACTATGTTATAATAACTGTATAAATAACACTAATCAATCCAAGTAACGTAGCAGGATGTGGTCACACTTGGACCACATTTATAAGGGTCTGTTACTGTCATTACTAATGTTCTGTTATGCAAAAAGCCTAACATTGCATTAGCCTTCCCTTTGCTTTTTCCTGATGTGCTCATGGAATTGTAGCTGTCCCCTATGATGACAGCAAGCCTTGTTCTTTCAGATGTTACTGCCTTCCAGCTGACAGTGAGCATGCTGTTTGTTTTCCTTGGTTACACTTACTGTTTTCCTCCCCAGGACAGCTTTCATCTTGTTTGTGTTTTTGTTTGAATACTGTTTAGTTTCCTGTTCCTCTTTTTTGACTAATGCCAACAATTCCGCCCTAGTGTGATATGCAATTTCATTGATAAACAGTTTATTCCCCTCCCAGATAATCTCTAAAGGTGTGAGACATTTCCAGAAAGGTATTTCTGCAATGTATAGCTGGTATTTTTATGTTTATTGTGTTACTGTGTTTCTTGCATATCTTCCCTTGTTTGGGTATTTCTGCAGAAAGTGGCCTATTTCCACATGATCATGAACTGAGTAATTTTTTTTTTTAAGGTAAGATATAAAGTAGTCTAATTGTGTTTGTGATATGAGAATTGGATGTTTGACTAAATCATCAAACTGCTTAAAAGGTTCAACCTTAACTTGTTGTCAATTGGTCACTTTTAAGACTTTATAGCTTAAGATTATAAGACTATATACCCTGTTTTTCTATTTACTTACAGGACTACTGAAGAGAAAACAAGGCTGCCCCACATAACTTGAAGATCATCTGGAACTAACTTTCTCTGGCTGATCTCAGCTAGTTCTTGAGAAGACAAATGGTTTTTAGAGTGGAAACTCAGCACAATTGCAGACATTTATCTGGAAATTTGGATTTTAAAAGCAAATTACATTCTTAAATAATTGATGCAATGTATCTATATGGAACCGGGCAACAGCATTTCGGTTTATTAAGACTTTATATTTTAGCTTATTGCTGTTTACAACATACTACAAGAGTTAGTTAAAAGATGGCAATTGAATAAATTATGGTCAGGAGGTCTGCCTACAAAGAAAAAGTTTAAATTTCTAGCTCAATTGATAGAAATGCATGCCAGAGAAGAAAATTATGTCCATGTGCCATCAGTTCTACTAAAGATCTGATTTAGTCGTAAAATTTTCCCTTGAAAATACTGTCTTGTCAAGGGAAGTGAGATAAAATTTAAAGGCATTTTCTTGCTGCTTTGACTACTACTGATAATTGAGTTTCCATAGTCAATAAATGTCAGTCAATAAATTCAAAAATCAATGCTCTATTTGTTTGTTTTACTTTCTTGTTTTTTTGGTTTATTTTCTTTATTTTATTATGGCCTGATCGACATTTTAAATTAGTATATTTTCTCTCTGTAATTATAAGCAACTAATTAGTTATTAACATTGCTTCTTGTCATGGAAGTTTGCTTATTTTAAGTAAAGAAAAACAAGTGCAACGTTCACTCAGCCCAATTCCAAAAGTCAATACCACTTTTAAGTCCTGCAAAACTTTATGCAACTCTACAGAAACACATGTTGAACAGAAATTAATAAGAAAAAATATTAGGCCTCAAAGCATTGCGCCCTGAGTCAAAATGCTGGGGCTCTTTACCAGAATGGAGGCAATCCTGTAAAAGTAATTTTTACCTCACTGTGCATTGCTCCCCTTACCTGCACATTTCATGGCTATATTAAATAAAAACACAAAACATTTAATAGGTTTGCATGGAAGAGTTTCTTTTAAAACCATCAGTTTCTTTACATAAATACTCGTTTATGGTGATTCACATTCTGAAAGGTTAATGANTGAATTGTAGTGGTTCCAATGAGAAAACAAAAAGAAATCATTTAATAAGGAAAAATATTTCCTTAGAATGAACTGGAAGGCTCAATTGTTATTTTGGTTTTCAGTATCCAGGGTATCACCAAAGTCACTAGAAATAAGAAAGGCTGCTCAATACAGACTGTTGAAAAAATTTTTACACTTAAAAAAATAGTGAAAAAACTTATTTTTTAGAAAACAGTGGTTTTATTTAGGGAGTTCATGATTCCAATTCTACTTCAGTGAATACTATGCATAGCTCCAATGGAGCTGAACTGCTCTAAATATGACTAGAAACTCAGAATTCACACATGGAGTGCTTAGTAAGGACTAAATGTAAAAGAACTTTCTGCTTAGTGAGGACTAGCAGAAAACAGTGAGAACATCATAATTTGGCCAATATTTGCTTATCCTACTTTTAAGTGGGCAAAATTCTGTACGGATGAAGTTGCAGCAAGTTTTATAAATAATGAACATAAAATCTACTCAGCTCTCATCCTGATGCAGAAAACTCTCATTAAAGTGTCAAGAGATACTGAGAATGAAAAGAATAGACCACCAGCAGATTATACACTTGTTTGGAAGGCCCTGTTGTAGACAGCAGAAGCAGGTATCTAATTATCCTGGCGTTACCTGATCTTCTAATTAACAATAAAAACAAACAAACAAAGCACTTCCTAGTTACTGTGGAATTGCATTGATATAATGGTGCTTCCATGCTCTTTGCAGTAAAAAGATCTATAAAGGAATAAAAAACCTAACAATATTCAAATTATGCATAGAGATTTGAAAGTATAAAATATATAATACATTTCTAGCAATCTATTACAGCTTTATTTTTTTTCCTACAAAAATTGTCTACAATATTGCCCCTTCTCCCTCATACATTGCATAGTGTTTTGGTTGCTTAAATGTCTTCCTATCCTTCCTATTAGGATTAATAAGATTCAACTGCAATATCCCTTCGAGAACTGGTTATTTATTCAAAAGAATAGAGCCTTTTTTTTTTTTTTGAGTTGTTAGAATCTAGGAGAATAAATAACTCAAGATAGCTCTCTCTTCCTTTTTATTTCAACACTCAGGTGTACAAGTCTCATCCATAAGAAATTCCACATGGTTCTTCAATCAACTTCAGATTCTCATTGGTATATTTAACCCTTTCATTTTTATTCTGTTAGGTAAACCAGAGATATTCTGGGAGTCAAACAGAAGAAACATTTCTAAGACTGCTAACCTACTTGAGAAAGAGGAAATGAGGCATTCTAACTGAGGAGAGAAACTTGAAAGTCAAAGAATAGTAAAGAAGCAGACACGAACCAAAAGGTTTGTGCTGATGTTACTAGAAAGTAATTTTTTAATATTTATTTTATGAATTTTAGGCAAATCTCAGAAGCATAATTTTCTGTAGCATGGTTTGAAAAACCAAAACATATTTTTTTTTTCTCTATTAAATTATGCAGAAAGAGAAGGAAGGCTTTTTGGTATTTTTAACCTAAGAAGAGAGTTATTTTCAGCTGCAGACATTCTGTAACAAGAACAAATCATTACATAAGAACTTAATCTTTGGTCTTGACTTTATGGTAGATACACTGAGGAATAGATAATAATAAGTATTAAGGAAAGCCCTTTGGAACGTTTCAATTGTAATATATCTGTACATTGCAACACCTCCTTGAGAAGCACAGTGTCACATATAATTATACAGTGCCCGAAGATAACACAAAAGACCATCTGTGAGCTTTGAACAGATGTAGCCTTTGAATACTTGAGCTTATCATGGTCTTTAACATTTTCAAACCTCAAAACAAGAACAGCTTCAAAAACAATACTGGAATAGAAACAAATTCAAAACTGGGATATTCAAATTCCTGTGGAGTTGATATTTTGTTCACTATTATTGAAAAGCATGTATCTGTTCAATACCTTGTGTTTTAAGGGAAAAGGGTTTTGTATACATAATTAAATACCTGCCAATTTCATTTTTCAGCTTAATCTCCCTACAAACACATAGACTAAGAACAGAATAGACTAGAATAAACTATCTCAGTTGGAATAAACCTAGAACAATCATCTAGTCCAACTGCCTGACCATGTCAGGGCTGACCAAGTTGTCAAGTCCAAATACTTCTTAAATACTGGAAGTCATGAGGCATCAACCACTTCTCCAGGAAGCCTGTTCCAGTGTTTAACTACCATCTTGGTAGAGGAATGCTTTCTAACATCTACTCTAAACCTCTTCTGGCACATTTATGAAGCATTCTCATTCCATCCTGTCATTGGACAGCAGGGAGAAGAGATCAGGACCTTCCGTTACATTTCCACTCCTCAGGAGATGTAGAGAGTAAGAAGCTTCCCTTCAGCCCTCTTCTCTCCAAGCTAGACAAGCATGAAGTCCTCAGCTTACAGGACATTCCTTCCAATACTTTCACACCAGCTTTGTTTGTTGTCTTCCTCTGGACACACTGAAAGGCCTTCATATCCTTCCTTAATGGTGAACTGCACACAATACTTCAGGTGAGGCCACACCAACGCTGAATACAGTGGGATAATCACCTCCTTTGACTGGTGATGCTGTGTTTGATGTGGTTTGCCCTCTGGACTGCCAGAGCACTGCTGACCCACACTGAGCTGCTGCTGACCAGCAGTCCCAGATCCCTTACTGCTCTCCAGCCTCTCCTTACTTCTACTCTTCCCTGTCATAACTCCTTTCCAGGTGCAGAATACTTGAAGTGATTTATGATGCTAGTCCATTCCATGATCCTCTGCTTCATGCCCGAAAAATGGCAGCACTACCTTTAAGGCCCAGGACCAGATGTGTGTGGGGCCAGGGGAGCTCTGGTCTCTTTGGGGGGCATTTTTAAAAGCCCCACAGCCCAGGCATTCCATGGCACTACGTGGTTCGGTTTTGCTTGGTTTTCCTGGCCCAGGCAGAAAGCTTTTCCCTCCCTGGCTGGGAGAAGCGGCAGCAGCAATCTCTCAGATGGCTCAAGGTGAATGGAATAGCTGCTAGTCCGAGACCAGAGAAGCGAGAGCAGGGCCATCCCGTTCCAGCCCTAAGCCTTGTGGAGCCAAGCCAAGGAGAAAGCACACCCAGAGGCTCCAGCCCAGCTTTTTCACCTACCGTGAGTGCTGTGGTGAGATCAACACTAGAGAGCCACCAGGTTTCTGCCTGCTGCTGGAACTCTTCCATGGAAGCTCCACTTCCCTTATCGTGAAAACCAGCACCATCTCACACTCATATGTCAGAGGTATTTCTTTAACTTTTGCCCCATTCTCTGCGTATTTTTGGGGCTTTGTTACTGTGACTGTGTAGGGCAGGGCGTGAGTTCTGTGAGCATTCTGTTGCCAATAAACCATTGAGAGTTTTTTTTCATTTTCCTTAACATTCATTTTCTTTTGGTGGAGGGGGATTACTGAAACCTTTAGAGGAGACTACTCATTGCAGAGTATCTTTTCTTAAATTTGTCCCAAAAAGTAGACAATGGTATTTGAACTTTTGAAATTTCATCCCAATAATCATAGCCTAAAGCACTAATCTATCTAGATACCTCTGCAAGGCCTTACCTGTCCTTCAAGAGAGTCAACACCACCTCCCAGTCTCCAAGTTTGAGATCATCCGCAAACTCATCATAGGTTCACCTCCTGCATCCAGATCATTGGTAAACAGACTGAATAGGACTCTCCCTGGAACTGCATCCTAAGAAACATTGCTAGTGACTGGTCACCAGACAGATGTAATTTCATTCACCACAGCCCTCTGAGCTCTGCCCTTCAGTCAGTTCTTCACCCAGAGCACTGTGAATCCACACATCCCACGGCTGGACAACTTGTTCAGAAGGATGCTGTGAGAGTCAGTATCAAAAGCTTTATTAAAATCTAGGATAACTACATCCACCAGTTTCCATTAATCCACTAGGGGAGTGACCTTATCCTAGAAGGATATCAAACTAGTGAAACAGGACTTTCCTTCTGTGAACCCATGTTGACTGCGCCTCATGACTGCACTATACTTTAAACAACTTCCACTAGTATCCAGGATGATCTTCTCCATAATTTTTCAAGGACCTTCAGTTAGACTAACAGATCTACAGTTCTTTGGGCCTCCCCTCACATGATTTTTGTAGATTGGAATAACATTGGTTAGCAGATTAATTTTTTTTTCATTCAGATAGCTGGAAATGGTGAAAAGTCCAGTGTGGGATGTGGTTTGTTTTAGGGGTTGAAGAGAAGGGAAAGGAAAAGGAGAAGTGCCAATGAAGGCTGCAAGAAATGAGAAAGGAAGACTGAAAGAGGAAGGCATAAAGAAGACAAAATCCTATCAAACCATACTAACCATTCTCTATAGAGGTAGATCTTCACACACCTTGAACTGGCTTTAAGAATAGTTATAAACTCTTGGTCCCAAAGGTATCATACATCTAAGTGGAGCTGGAGTTTCACTAAATAGGACTATCAAAAGTATAGGTTTAATGATCCTGTACTTACACCCAGCTAAGCGTTCTAGAGTGCTTCCAGCTTGGAGTGCTCTGTGAGCAATAAAATTATAACCAAGCTATTAATAAAAACTGATTTTCATTTCTTCCATTCAATAATCCCTTGTTATGAACAGCAAATGCCTAGATGGAAAATAAAATGCAAATTTCTCACATGGTTTCTCACACGCCCATAAATCTCCCAAACCAAAAGTCTATGAAAGATAAAAACCAAGGCTAGTAGTTACTTTGTAAAAAGGAGATAACAGACTTATATGTGAACAAAGTTATCACTACAGACTAATGGAAACTATAGAAAAAAACCATTTCAAAGACAAAATTTTAAAGTTTCTACCCGTTTACAGGTTCCTTATCTTAGGGTACTGAAGAGAAAAAAAGAAAGGAAATTCAACTACAATGTATTTGCACAGTCATAAGAGCAAAGTAAACTTTTCCAAATAAGATAAAAGTTTGTTCACATTGGAAGAGATATTAAAAATATTAGTTTAAGTTGTAAAGGTATGTACTGAAAACAAAAACACTTTTTTTAAGGCGGGAATAATTATAGGTTATATAGTGCACCTGAAGTTACTGAAGACAATGAACCAACCTCTTTCACTTCCAAGCAAATCTAATTTTTGTAACTACAGGATTAATTCTAAGGTTCCATTTCCATTTATCTCTAGATAGCCAACTATTCATGCACAGTTTATCTGTTCTTATATCAAAAATGGATTCTGATATCTTTCATCTGGTCCTCTTTTTTCCTCTGTGAATGGTGAGTTAGTTTAGAAAAGGCCTGCTTGGGAACTGAGGGGCCTTATATATAACATCCAACAAAATACAAATGAAATAACAATTTCTTTAGTCAATCTTTTAGGGGTTTGGTTATAGCTTTATTTATGTATATATTTAGATCACCTACAAGTAATAACCAGTGTCCATGCACAGACAATGGGGAAGTATCAGCTCCTTGACACTGAAAAGTCTTGATACTCCTTAAAAAAAAAAAAAAAATCTGGATTCTGAGTTCACCTTGCCCATCTTAGAAAGATGAAGAATAGAATTTTCAGCCCTGTTCTTTTAAGTTTTGGTTTTCTAAGACAAAATTTTACTAGATTCTTGTCTGCACAATGAAAATTTGTGTGCACAATGAAAATTTTTGCACACACAACAAAAGCATTGGAAGAGAAGTATTTACCCAGAAAGTATCAAAATGAATCTAGATACCACTTCTAGATACCATTACCGATGGAAAGCAGATACACTTTTGGACAGAAAAATTAGGCATTAAAAACATTGCATGTAATCTAGGTGTGGAAACTTAAATTAACCAATAAAATATAAATCCAATGAAAATCAGTGAATTTCACAAAGCACATATGAGTTTGGTCAACTGAACAAAAGTCCAAGACCCAAGTTTACAACTACTTTAACTAGGAGCTTGACTAAGTTGTCTAATCTTCTGCTGATGTCAGAAGCAAGTATATATGACATCCCCAAGAGGTTGATTTGGATAACAAAAGTTTAACATTTCAGTGTTTTAAGATTTTCAACAAATCTGAGGAGAAATAAAATCTTAATTTCTGAGAATATGTGTGTGTGTTGGAGGGCATGGGGGAGATAATATGTGAATTTTTAGAAACTAATTAAGATTTTATAGAACAAAAAGTTTATTATTGTTTTTTTCTGAGTGTTACTTCCTTGTGATCACTATCACAAGTGCATTGTTTAAGTTATCTGTAGTCAAAATAATACCAAAAACTTTTTCTGTATTAATACTGGAAATTTATTATAGATATTCTTAATACTTAGGTATTAGAGAAAACCACAAACAAATAAATGGATTTAATATAAGTTTAAATAAACTAGCAATATTTCTGTAGCCTATAAGTAAAGTCAATGCATAACTGAGTGTTCTTTGTTTTCTTTCAAGTTATTTCATTGTTTGGATGATGTATATTTGACAGAAATAGTGAAAAAATGTAATATGAAGACATATTTAAATATTGCATTTTGTGCATACACAAAGAGTCCAATCCTTTTTCTATTTAAAAAAAAATAAAATTAGAGGAGTAGTAATTAGGTAATGCTTAAAAACACTCTCCGTGTGTGCTAGGATAAAAGTATCAAATTCCATTGCATGTGTGTTCATCACGGAGTTCTTAATACCATGTATTAATTATTACTATTCTCTAATCTCTAGCTACATTAGCATCTCAGCTAAAATAAAACAACAGGATCTCACTAGAAATTGCCACCTTCCCTACAGTCCAAATAAGTACATTGCAGTCCTGACTGATTAAAAATCGGACTGCTAAGTCTTACCAAGAGAATATATTTTACATTTTTTTTAAAAAAGGGAGTTCCTCAGAAGATGTCACATAAACATGTTCTTAAACTTCCATTCCACTAATAAAACTGTGCCCTACTAATTCAGACAGAAAAGTAAAAGGTCAGAAAGATTTAAAAGCCATAAAAATGTATTAATTGCCAGAGCATTAGGCCATCTGTCGTGAAGCAAGAGTCTTTGTCCTCTGTGATGGACTCAGCTATATCAATACTGTAACTGCTGTTCAATAGCTATGTGTTAGTTTAGTTCCTCGTGGAGCAGACATTTAATTGAAACTCAGACTGGCAGAGTACATGGCTCCCTGCTGTTAATTGGTCTTTAGAGACTGTTAAGAAGTATGGCAATTATCTCTAGCCCCAGTCCCAAAACAACAAAAAAAATTTTAAAAGAAGAAAATAATAAGGTCACCTTGTCTTTTCATTAACAAGCACCAATAAAAAACGTGTCAGTTCTTTAACTAAATGTAAGCCTATGTGGCATTTTCTTTAGACATAGGCTTGAATAGAAGTATGGCACAACAGTTGATCATGTACCACTAAGGCAGGTGGCACAAAGATTGCCTGATCAAAACTAAAAGTCTTTTTTTTTTCATTCTTCAGTGAAAACTACTCTTTCTAGGATCAGGTTAAGAGCTTCAATTCAAGGTGTGTAAAAAATAATGCACTATAAAATGTCAAGATGCCTGAAGAAGATGGATGGGAGAAATAAAGCAACAAGTGATGTGTGAGAGAGTCCTAACACACTTCAGAGAAGAGGACTTTAAGAGCTAATTAGAAACATTTTTCAGTACAAGCAGCCAGCTGTATTTTCTGCCACAAATTATTTAAACTTGGAAAGGGAAAATAAAAATGTTCAGCAATCACTCCAAAACACAAGACAAAACAATAGAAAAATTCTGTGATAGGCATTAATTTACCTTTTAAAACACCACCTACAAACTAAAAACAGCTCTTCATTAAGCACTAAATCTTTCCTTAAAATACAGAACAAGACCTTAAAAAACACAGTCTTCTGACATGATTTTAGATTTTTAAAAAGTAGCTAAAATTGTCCTCTGTATAGGACAATATTTATATAATAGTATGAATCATAGTAGTATAAACACTTATTTGAGGAAAAAGGTAAAGGCAAATGGTAAAAAAATCCATATATATCATCAATAGGAATTCTTACAAAATTAAATATGATCATAAACAAGACTATTTTCTATCACTCACGAACAAAACTAACATTGAGAATATTGTTTCATATATGGATCCTCTTGTATTTACAACAAGAATGCTTAATACTCATATCTAGAAATTTAAGACAACAATCGTCGTTGCCTTAAAATTCAAGCTAGTTTTAGAAATTTTCCGTACTACTATTGGAAAAAGAATAATCATTTTTGCTAGAAAGAATATTCAGAGAATACTCACTTCTAACCAACCTTCTCTTTATTCATTGAAGCAAGACTATGGTGAATAGTAAGAGTGCTATCCTGGAAAATGTTAAGCATTTAAACACTGCAGAGTGCTTCTAGAGATAGCAAAGACACCTCAAATTCAGCTGGTCAGAGAAATCACTTTAAGTGTTTAATGAAATGGATGAGAACGACCAAAAGACACATTACCAATGCAAATATAGTGCTGCTGGGGTAGTATTCTTTCCCTTTCAAATAATTACACAGCATAATGTTTGTGTGTGTTAAACAATCTGCAGAAAATCTGAAGGGTTAAACACAGAGCTATAAACAAAATAACCATGTTGACTACTGTGAGAATTGTAGCCAAAATGTATTGGGCAACCCCACACCAGTGCTGTGGGGACACTTTTGGGACTTCATGCGATGCCTTTGAAAAGCACTGCACTATCAGCTACTCAAGGATTTGAATACTTCCATGTTTAAACTTTAGTGTGAATGACCAATGGTCTAAATAAGTATTTTAGATGGCGTTTAAGCAGGAGACTCTCAGAAACTCGTGGCAAATCACCTTGAATAATGCTTAACAAGGACTAAAAAACACACACTTTTATTTCTGTGGACCTTGTTTCCTAAAGGAAAAATTGATTGTAAGACTTTGAATCTGCTTCGGGGTGTGAACTAATAGACCTGATTATGTAGCTCACACAAGAGCTTGTAAAAAGAGGTCCTGAGTTTTCACCAGATTACTATTTACATTATTATACTTTTAGATATTCAGAAATTAATTGAAATTGCCTGAATCCAAAGTACAAGTATCTACCCTTCCCCTAAATATTATTGAAACACATGAAATATGAAAAACAGGCTTTATAAACACAGGTCCGTTGTCAAAGTCTGCAGCAGGGCAATTTGGCGTAACTTGGTGCAGTAAACCAAGACTAAATCCTTAATAAAGGGGGAGGGGGGCAGGGAAAGATATTACATACTACAAAATCATCTTTGCTTTTACTTATTTGTAGGAGACACTTCTCTCAGACATAATTCTGGAAGAACCTAATACACATTTTCATGTCTCTGATTGCTCATTGCATTAAATAAAGAGTTCAGGCTAATTCAATAAGGCTGCTTTAAGGTAAATCTCAGTTCTCCTTCAATGAATACCAGCATGAAAAGCTTCCAGGTATATACCCCTTGCTGGTATCACCATGAGGTCCGTCCCATAAGCGTGGAAGTCCAGCTTTAAAAATTCTAGACTTCTTTAATGCTTCATATATTTTTATTTGGTGTCATAAAAGTGTATCTAAAAGTTAAGATAGCTTTACTGGGTTTTCTTTTTTTGAGAAACTGTAATGGTTTTGATAACAGTAATGGTGAACTGCACTTTCAGACCGTTGCCCTTTACAATTCCGGGTACTGTCTGTCTTAAAGAAAAAAAGCCTTAGGAGTAAATTCTCAAAGACCACAAAGATCAAGACAGGAGAAGAAAATTATTTCATTTCTCAAGTAACCCAAGTTGGTTGACATTAAGGATCCTTCTGTCCTTAATGGTTCTCTCAATGCTTGCACTGCTTGAAAGCTTTATTAATGTACCAACATCAATATTATTAAGTGATAATTTAAAGTTTTACAGAGTTACTGATAACTCACAAATCTTTAACTTTCTACTTTGACATGTTTTATGTGCAAGAGAGCAGAGCACAAACTGCCACGACTTGGGAGACGATGTAAATAAAGGCATTGAGAAAGACTAAGCTTGAATTCTTCCTGTAACAAATCTCAAAGTCATTGTATTTAACATTCAACAACTTCTTCTGTTAAAATGCCAAGTTGTTATGACTGTAATATTACGAAGAGTTTAAAAACAAACTTTCTTAGCTAAAATTAATAACAAGCTTCATTATGGAACACAGAAAGCTTAATACCAATTTGTTGTTGTTGTTGTTGTTGTTGTTGATGTTGTTAAAGATAGCTCTTTAAAGTGAAAACATGGATTTTTTTAACTAGTTTTCACAGAATGGAGTTAAGGTAAATTAACTGCATTGTAAGGTTCCATATAGAACTAAATCGGATTCACTGATCTCTTTAATACTTAAATGGAACTCTCCTGATTATTTTTAAATTTTATTGGATATTTCAACGAATCACACAATCACAGAATGGCTTGGAAGGATCTCTGGAAGCCATCTTGTCCAGAAGAGGATTTATAAATACAGGTATACCACCTTAATTTAATTGATGGTATATGGGATAGGTCCCAGATGTAATTCTAACCGAAATCAAAAGATATTCATATGAAACTGTGATTAAGAGATCTCAAGATGGAGCAATTGCTCACTGCATCTTTGTGCTTTGTTTTTTATTTCCTTCCTTATTAAGAAAAAGCTATTATTTAAATAAATGCTTCTTATTTGTTTTCCACTTTGATAGCATAAGTCCAGAACAAGAAAGTCTGTTAAATCTGGAGGGAGTAATATGTCTGGAATGTTATTGGAAATTAGAACCATGATTGTCTTTTCTCTTTTGTCTCTAATGCATGTAGATAGATATAGATGAGATAGAGAGATAAATAGATATATATAGCTAGATATATAGAGACAGATAGATATATTTTTTTTAACAAAGATATACAGTACAGGTTTCTCAAAAATAATCTTATCAAGGTTTGTTGAAAAACTGCTGTTGACTTGAGATCTATATAAATATCATACATTTAATAATAGCATCTCAGTGGTATTTTCTTAAAAATAAAGAAATCCTAGTTCTCAGATGATGTAGGTCAGTGTAACTTTACTGATTTTATATGGAGAATATTGGTTCATATAATCTAAAAATTTGATAATTTTTTGTAGTACTCTATCACTGGGTAAACACTAGAGCTTTAATTTTCTGATTTAATCCCTTCTATTTGAATAGCTTGCCGCTTCTTGTTATGATAATTTAAAATGCTCTTTTTTTCCCTTTTTTTCCCCCCCACTATTTTACCCTCACATCTGCTTGTTGTAACTCAAGAAAAATAATTAAAGGATGCCTCAGAAGCCTGGAAATTATCTTCACCTGAAAGCACTGTATTTTAGATACAAATAACACATAGTAACACTTACTCATTTGCAGACTTTCTGTGAAACCTCTGTTCCTCATCCCTATTTAAACAATCAGATTGTCCCTGTTTAAAAAAAAATGCTTCAAATCATCATGATGAAAATAATTTAAGCAAATAAAGAAGTTCAAGACAATCAATTTTCATAACTCTGTTTACAGTTTTTTGCCATCAAAGTGTTTACATCTGCTGAGTTCTAGCTTCATATAAATTTTGTTCAGGTAGAAAGTTTGTTACAATTCCATCTGCCACTGAAAAATGGTTGATGAAAATAAAAATTCCCTCTTCTTAAAGAAAGGAGTTGAATCTGAATAAAATGAGAAGCTTGGATTTGCATTATCTCAAGACTTTCATTGTTTAAGTTTTCAGTAAATGGACATTCTGTACAACCAATCTACTAATAATGTAGTGGTTCTGTGACTTTTTTTCCACTATTCTGTACAGTAAGAAGTATTTTTATCTTCTTATGAGGTTTAATTCATTTTTCCATTTGGTTTACTATTCAAGATTTCTCATTGGTTTAATCAGGCTATAGCAGGAATTGAATTTTTGTTTCAGACAGCTTCACACACCTATCTACATGACTGAAAGACTTTCAAATCAGAATTTTTTAGTCTCAAGGAAGACTTCTAAAGCCTAATTTTTCAATAAAGTTTATCAGTCTTGAGGAGATAGTGAATATATTTAAAATCATCAGAGGTTGGCTGAGGTCAGTTAAAAAGTTGCACTGCAAAACAAGATAAATCCTAAGCATTCCAATTATTAACATTATTGTTCTCAGTAATATTTTATTTGCTGACCCATAAATTTCACTGTTTTTTGGGGGTTAAAAGTTCTCTTAAGCACTCATGATACATTCTACATAGCCCCATTTACTTAAAAGGTGTAATAGAAAACTACTATGTCAAGATACTAATTCAGCAGGAGTGGTTTATCTGCACATTAGTAAAGCTTTCAACAGTTTCTCCAGTATCATCCTGTCCTTATAAACAAACTGATTTGTTGGACTTACTTAGATGAAGTACAGACAAGATAAACAGAGAGTGAAATGGATTAAAAGTTGACTGAACTGCCAGGCTTAAAAGGTGGTCATGAAAGAAATACATCAAGCAAAATACTCACCTTGGCATGTACTGGCTATATTTGCATATTTAGCTTGCTATCTAGCTTCTTTCCACTTTAGTTATATAGTTACTGTGTCTATCTCTTATTCTTATAACAGATTCTTCTGCCCTTTTTCCCAGCAGAATTTCTACAAATGTGATGCAACATAAACAAATTCTGCTCGTGAATAGGTGGTTTCAATTGAAAGAGCATGCTTGTTAGACTTAGTTATGGAAATGGAAATAATAATTGAAGCATATTGTGCCTGATTCTTCCCTGGTTTTTATCCAGTCAGAGGACTATAAGAATTTAAGAAAGTACAAGACAAGCAGTTGCTGTGTCAGTTTTCAACAGTTGTGGGCACATTAAATATATTTTTCAAACTGATTCAGTAAAGAGATGCATAAAAGCAATTTTTTTGCTTAAAATACTTATCCAAATTCCCACAGGAAATACAAATTATAATCCTTCTTCAAAGTTAGATCAAGATATTATTTTCAAATTGCAGTATCAGCACCAGAAACCCAGGCAAAAATTTGGCAGTTAAAAAGTCCAGGAAAGGATTTTAAAAAATCTACTGAACGTATCAAGTCTTGCTTGATAAGCCCCTCATTCACAAGTAAATTTTAGCACTTATTTTAAATACACTTTTTTTTCCTAACATTGGAAAAAAAAATGTTTAGTATGAGGAGAAGCTTGGTTTTATAGTTTATGTCTTCATCTTATCCCTATCTCACCTTGCCAAAAATTAAAATTACTTTTATACACATAAAACGTGGTTGCAAAAACCTGACTGAAAACCATAAACTAAATCTAAAATATTTAAAGTTAGTTTAAAGGATTTTTCAAAGAAGCAAGTTCTTGAAAATCCAGCTGAGTGACTTGATGTAAATACTTAAAGTACATTAATTCTTCCCACATATACCTGTTATTTGCCAGTAGGACAGGCAAATTTCTATAAGAGAAACAGCTGTCATTTTCTTCAAGGTTATTTCTAAAAACTCAGCTTTTTGAGCTTTGAAATAAGAGAAGAATTCAATATGAAATATGAACTGGATAATGGAGCTCAAGAATTCTTGAGCAGTATTCCTTGATAATGAGCCTCATACACAGGAAATAAATTCACTGTTCATATTGGGATATCTCTATAATTTTGGAGTATTTTCATTCTTGCACACCTTCTACTGCCATTTTCCATCATATCTGCAACAAATGTTTACAGCCCTGTATCTTTGGAGATACTAAAGCAGGCTACAACCTCAACTGAAGAAAATGTGACCTTGGAATTTTTCTTTTTTAGTCCCCTTTGTTAGTGAACCCAGAAAATTGGAATAAAAATGGCATTTTCTCTAGGTGGTACCAAATGAAGTAAATTTTGATATCTTCTAATCCTGTCTTGTGTACCTATCACAGCAGACAAATCCATTCATTCACCATACTTCGTACTCCAAGGTAAGGCAGCTACCTGCTACGTGTACTACTACAGCAGGAATTAGAAAGAGAAGGGGAAAGAAAACTCTCCCAGCAGTGCTCAACGTGACAGACTGCAAAAATCAATTTTAATTAATTCTGCCTCTTTAAATCTGCCTGCTCTTTTGGAAAGATTGTTATCTGTGTCAGGCACTATGGCAATATAATTAACAAAAGCACTGGAGGGCACTGATAGCACTCGCAGCCAATTTACTTGGCAATGTCTTGGTTTTATGAGAGTGCCAGGTTAGAAAGTCTATTGTAGTAAGGGTGGGATTTGTGTTCTGTGTTCACGTAAAAGGTACTCATCTTTTACCAAGAGAAACACCTTGTGAGGTTTTAATTATATGGCTTTAAGCAAGAATAAATGAGAGAGAACTTCTGAAAAACAACTTCAGGGTTATGAGACAGAGACTGTTTCAATGTAAGATTACTGACAATGAAAACCCAGGGTGTCAGAGTGATAACTTTCATATTGAGAATCACAGGCTTGTGAAGAGTTGCTTTGTTCTGGTTTGTTTTTCCATGCTACTTGGAACACACATTTCAAGCCACCTACTGTAGAGGACTGACTTTTCTGAAGCAATATCTCTGTTACTTTACATTGCTTTATTTCCTAAAGCACTTGTCAGAGTGGCAAAATATACTACGCTGGTAATAAAATGTCAATTGACATCACTAATAATAAACTCATCTACCTTTGAGTATTTTTTAGTGCTAACATCTCATCTTCTTTCAGAAAGAGTGAAGCAATCAAATGTAATGTCACGAACAAGAACTTCAACTATTTTCTAAATGTGTAATTAAAAATCGGATTACCAGCCTGTGTCTGTGTGTGCATATATATATATAAAGTTTATATTTAGTAACATTCCGTGATAATTGAGGAGTAAATTGGTATATAGCTTGCAGAAGTATCAGGTTAGTAGTTCATTTTGATTTAATGTTAGGTCAAAATAAAAAATGTGGATTATATCATGCAAAGTATTTATTTGGTAGAAGTTCAATCTGCTATTTAAATAATTTTGATAAAAAAACCAACATATTCTCCAAGCAGGTATCATATTTGCTGCAGCTGACATGAAAGGCTAAAGCAAATAAAAATTGAAGGCAACGCTCCTTCATCACCCATACCTTCCACTGTTGCTTGGAGAGGGCTTGGGACCGGAGAGTTGAACTTAGGCATGACAAATGGGTGAGGAAAGGTGTTGCTTTATTTTTTTTCTTTTGTTGCTCGCTACTTAAATCTATTTAAATTGACAAAAAATTAATTTCCCCTATATAGAGTATTTTTTGCCTGTAGTACAATAATTGTAAGCAATCTCCCTACCTTTGCCTCAACCCATAAGATTTCTTATTTTATTCTGTCTCCTCAGAAGTGGAGTGAGAAAGCAACTGTGTGGGGATTTGACTGTTAGCCAAGACTTACTCACAACAATCTTACAAGAACTTGGATAAATCTCATATATATCTCCCTACATTTATCTTTACAGCTTTGTCTAACAGAAAAGCAATCTCCACTGTTTTCTTTTTCTTGTAAACTGGTGGGACAATAACATTTTAATTTATTTAATTGCAGTTTATTTCTTTTAACAAACTACTGTGTTTCTAGATCAATCAGTCCTTTCATTTAAATTATTCACTCCAGTAGCTGAAAGTGTGAACTCAGAATCTTTTCAGTTTGCTGAGAAATTCTACAGTTCTGTTTCCCAGGATGATGTACAAGAAAACCTGAAGACTGCCACAAGAAACTATTCCTGTCCAGCAATCCCCTCAGTGAACCATGTATATCTCCATAAGAGAAGTAGTCAGCCACAGCTCTCTGTCAGAAAACAATGTATACAAAACCTAACACTGTAGGAAAACGACGTACAATATTTGACTCATGCTGTAACAAAATGATCAGGCTTACAGCGCATTATGTTTACTTCTTTAGTCTAGGTTTCTTTTTCTATAGTACTGGCATATTTGGAATTAATAAAATAGAACCGAAAACTTGCACACAAAAATTATAAAATACAATTAGCAAAAAAAATCAGAAAATCTAACTGGCCTATTTTGCTATGAAAGACTTCAGTATAATTCTGAGGCCAAACAATGCAACTTCTCTCCTATACCTACAATAAAATTCAAAAGCATGTAGGCTAAGATAAGAATGTTTGTGTAAATTAGGATCAATTAATTACAATTAAGTAAAACCAAACAAAACATACAGGTAAGAAGATGTGATCAGGAATAACAGAGATTAATGGGACTGTGCACTGATGTTGGAGACTGCAAAAATTTAGGGCACCCATAAGTCTTTCTTTGTCACTATAAAATACAACTTAGTAATATTCTGTTTCAATATTTTAAATATGCTGCTATTGTTTTGGCTTTGTATCATATTAATCTTGAAGTCTTGAGCCTTGGGGCTGCACCATTCTACCTCTTCATTTGAAACTGTATGTATCCGTATTTTACCTTTCTCTCCAGACCTATTGAAGTCAATGAGAATTTCCTATTGATGTTCCTAACTGCTTCAACATGTACTGAAATTTTAAGTTACTCCTAACATTCCTCCTTAAAGTTAATTGAAAATGGTCAATTGTGAATGACTTTATGTAATTTTACAGCTCATCTACTCTATACAAAACTATTAAATATTTCAAGAATGTAAGTCCGTTTCTTGTAAGTGTAGATTAGAAGTGCTTAATCATGAGAGAAAAAGTTCTAAAGATAATTCATGAGGTCTCGAAGACACTAGTGCTCTCTCTATCATTACAGCTGGTGTTCACTCTTCCAAATTTCAGGATATTATTAATGTGCAAGAAACACTCCCATGCAAAAGAAAAGTGTGGAGCATATGAGAAGCATTACTTAAGCTTTGTCTAAATGGAAATGTTCCAGACAGCTGTATTAATGACAAACTCCTCTTCCTCTGCCTGCTGTAGCATATTATTGGGGCTGCTTGGTATGAATCAGACCAGCTGCATTTATGACAGTTTTACTGCACCATGGAAGAAAAACAGCTGAAAAGAAAGTGGCTATAACAGTTGACACAAAACTAAATAAAATCCAGTAGTGTTCTCTGATCACAAATAAAGCAACCAGCATGTTAAATTACCTCATAAGGACTATGGCCACCAGACCATTTATTCCACTCTGCTCAGTGGCAGTGGACCCAACCCTGGATTATTGTGACCAGTTTTGGGCCCCAGAGTTGAGAAAGGTCAAGACTTTCAAGAGAGGTTGAGGGGGATGTGTTTATTTTATCTGGAGAAGCCAAGGTCAAAGGGCAGTTTAAAAGAAACTAGAGCACTTGAGGGAAAGTTACAAAGACAGCTGAGTCTAACTCTTTCTGGAGGTGGTAGACAACAAAGTCAAAGGGGAAATGGTTGAAATTACCTGCCTGAGAGGTACAAATTAGGTATTTGGAGGCTATTGCAGCTGTAGAACAGGTCACCTAGGGAGGCAGCATAGCCTCCATCATTGGCAACTTCTAAGACTTCATTAGACCAAACCACAGGTGATATGATCCATTGGGGATAATCTTGCTGAGAGCAGGAGTTTGGATGGCTTCCATAGGTGCTTTTAACCACCATTTCTATAACAAACTCCTAAATGTTATCCAGTAAAACACAAAAGTTAAACCAGATGACCAGTCACTGGGTTTGGAGGTTTCTTTTGCGAAGGGTTGGTCCCTCCTGTAAATAAAATTGAATGCTAGTAATAAAAATCACTATTTTGATATTTTCCTCTTTTTCTTACCCATTCTTTGTACTTTTTTTTTTAAATCCTGTAAATTAGAGAGTTATAAGTCTCTAGTAGCTCTTCCTAACCACTATTCAGCTTACCCTATCACAGAGAAACTAATCTGAAACTTCAATTTGTTTGCAGAAATATTGTTTAAAAGAACGTTTCTCCTCACACACATAGAGCAGCTGTGTCTCATATACTACAGAATACAACATCCAAAAAAGAAGAGAAACAATATTTCCCTTTGAAGTTCAGTTCCTTGAGAAAGAAGCGCTCGTGGTCAAACTTCAAAGAGAAGCTGCCCTTCCTACCTGGCTGTAGCACTTCAGAGAGAGCTAATTTACCTCTGTGGTGAAAGGCAGGCCTTCCAGCAGTCGAGCTGCCGAGAGAAGATGTAACTGGTGGACTCCAGAATTAGACGACAATTTCCTTTGAAGCTTGGCAGCTCATGTCATTAGCATTTCAGACATATTGAAATTATTTACTTTCCATTTTGATTTCATGTAGAAAGATAAATGGAAGGTCCCAACTTAGCCCTTAAAGTTGTAGCTGGACTTTAAAAGGGTTTGATATTCTTAAATAGCAGTCATGAAGTTTTCTGACATACATGGTAGAGAGACCCAGATTTTTCATTCTTACAACACCTCGATGGCCATCCACAAGGGCTGCCATAGCATCTATCTAACAGAAGTCAACAGAAGCTATTTGTAAAAAGTAGATGGTCTTCTTTTAATTGACAATGATTCTATAGAAATGATAAAAAAAATCCAATGGTTCCTTGAACTATTCTATGATTAAAATTTTCCCCAGATAACTACTTTGTTTAAAGTAGCTGGCAGCTTGCACTTCATTATATTTGTATGGTGACATCTATACAACTGAGAAAAAGGTCAGACATACTAGAATTCTGCTGCATAACAATTTCTTAAGTGGAATATATTTTTCTGGATACATTATACATTTTTACAATTGACTTTCACAGAATTTAAAGGGCACAGCTCATATGGTCTACGAGGGCTTAAAATAGCCAACACATCTCTTCAACCCATGAGGGACCTGAAAACCCATAAGTAGAACAGTTGTCTATATAAGATTCAGCACAAGTTTCCATCTTTCTGTAACTACCATTTCTATTTAGGACACTTTGACAAAGCATCTCAAACAAACCCTAGAGATTCTGAAAAGCTTAGGATAGCTCTTAAGCAATTCAGTAGCTTAAAATATAAGTAAAATTGCAGTTGCTGATAAAAAAAAATGTGCATCAGAGAACATCTGTTGTAATGTGAAAGAAAAAGCATATACTGAGAATTGGAAAAGCAATAAAAGGAGAAAGCAGAGCTAAGCTTGAAGGAAAGGAAGAAGACAGCAAGATTCAAAAGTAATACAGGAAAGGGAATGCAAATGAAAATATGTTATAATATAACATGTAAGGAATGAAAAAAATACTATTGGCAACAAAATAGTGGGTTTTGGTTTTTATTCTTTTACTGCTAGAAGGATTTTAATTTTATGCAGAAAGAAGTAATCTTAAGAGAAAAAATGTTTTAAAAATATAGTTTAAATAAATTAATTGGTGCTTAAAGAGACATACAGTAATAGTATTAAAACACTCAATTTTTTATTAGCCTATTACTATAAACTTCAGCTGGCAAAAGCACTCAGCCATACAACACACCCGAATTATACATTAACTGATAAATAAAACACACTTTGTTTAATTTCAGCACTTCACTGTTGTTGCAAGTACATGTACCTAAATGTACAAGCACAATTTGTTTACAAAGCACCTTTCAGCACTACAGCAAAAATATTTAACAGGAAAATGATTAGCTAAAAAATTTTGTTTCCTCTTCTATAAATAAGGATATTTAGATTTTTTTCATCTGTCTCAGCTTTTCAGGACTCAGGTCATAATAGATAATAAAATCACTTCACACTTTATTTGGTCTCAAAGGCATGGGCAAATCTAGTTTTTCAATGCTGAACTCAGATCAGACTTACATTCTAGGTCAGAGAACATTATGATCTAACCATCTGATTTACCATCGTTTGAAAAAATGTAAAGGCTGAGATATCATGAATGAACTGTGATTTGTGTTGTTGTTGCATTCAGTGTATCACTGCCATGGGAAAGGCATTGCAAACCACCACTGTCATATCAGATTGAGAACAAATGGGTGAAATTAGTAGTTTTCTGCCAATATTTTTTTAAAAAGATTTTCAGGTTTGACTGTCCCTGTCACTTTCCTCTATCTCTATAAAAAGTCCCAATAGGAGAGTGTTCTCTCATAGGGTATAATTTCAAACTCTTGAAATCAAATTCAAAGAATTTCAGAAATAGTGCAAACTTCAGTAACATAGAATGAGGTTCACAGATTGACAAGTCTATATTTTTTCTTTAAACAGAATAAACAAAGGAACCACACTTGTATAAAAAAGTGTAATATTACTGTGTTTCTGAAAAATGTTCACTGATTAAGCAAAAAACAGATTAAAATGTAGAAAAATAATGGTGCAAAAAGTTTTTTTTCAGATTTTTTTTTTAATTTATAGAAAAATGTTGACCATTCTATAATCATGTTTAGAGTCATAATTTCTTATCATCACTGGTTTTGATGTCCTTAGCAAAATTTTAAAAATAATTTCCACAAGCCATTATAGTCATCAATATTTATCATAGATAATTGTGTGCTTCTTACACATTGCAAAGTGTTCATGTATTATGCTACTGTCATGGATTTTTCCCCTCACACGTCAATCAATCAATTTTTAAAAATCTGATCAGCTTTATTCCACTTAGATCATTTAGCTGAAATTTGAGCTTCAAAATTATTCAGCCAACAAACTGATTTTAATTTCTATTGATTTGTCAGTCTCTTGGAAAAAACTATCAGCTAAGCATAAAGAGAGTTATTTTATAATGAGTGAATGATTATATTTTTTTCTGATCTTCAGAGGCAATTTTCTTCATAACTGATATATTTAAATTTTATATAACTTTGGTGAAATAATTTTTAAAAGCTTATAATTAAACAGGACTCATAAACTAATATCACAGTTGCTATTTGTGACAGTACTTGTCCAAAAGATATCTCACAATATCTAAGCAGATATTCACTTTATAAGCAGAAACTATAATAAATTAAGCAACTATGACTACTTCAGGTCTGCCACTAAACAAATTTTAAAAAGTTCAATAACCAAGCATCTCTTAGAAAAAAATAATGTGACCGTCGGGAATCGAAAGCACCCTACTGACCCTCCTGCGGTTTTCTGTTGACAAGTCTGAAATCCTGAGCATCACTGACATCCAGGCATGTTACCTCTGCTAGCAAGTGCCTCGCTTCAATAAAGTGAGGAAAAGTTCATGACAGACGAATTCATACATACAGAAGTACTAAATTTATAGAAAGTATGTTTAGCTCAGGAAGCCAGTGAGCTGAACCTTGAGGATGGAGCCATGTGTGCCCCAGGGGCTGATATCACAAAAAATAATTATCAATGACCTCTTCATCAGTGACCCCGACAATGGATACAAGTTTGGGGAATATACAAAACTGGGAGGAATGTTTGATACACCAGAGCATCATGTTGCCATTCAGGGGGACCTCAGCAGGCTGAAGTCATGGGCTGACAGGAAGTTCATGAAGCTCATCAGGGGAAATTGTGTGTTGAGGAAATAATACACTACATCAGTACACCCTGGAGGACAACTTTCTGGAAAACAGTGTTTTTTAGCAGGCCTGAGGGCTCTGGTGGACAACAAGTTGACCATGAACTAGCAACTGTGTGCTTGAAGTAAAGAAGATGAGGAACATCTGGGCAGTATATGGAAGACCTTTGATTGCAACTCAAGGGAGGTGATCCTATCCCTCTGCCCAGCCCTGGGGAGACATATCTAGAATATTGCATCCAGTTTTGGGCTTCTCAGTACAAGACAGATATGGATTTTCTGGGGCAAGTCCAGCAAAGATCATGAAAATGATCAGGGAACTGGGGCATCTGACATAGAAGGATAAGCAAAAAGAGAGCTGGGACTGTTCAGCCCAGAGAAGAGAAGGCTCAGGAGGATCTTATCAATGTGAGTATCTGATGGTGGGAAGAATGAAGAATAAGGAGCTAGACTCTTCTCAATGACATCCAGTGACAGGGCAAGTGACAATGATGCATAAAATAATGTGAAAAACCCCCATTCGAACCTTAAAGAGAAAGAGCAACAACAGCAGCAACAACAACAACAAAAAAAAACAAGAAAACAAAACACCTCATAAAAAAAAAAGCATGGGCTTTATGTGCTTTTATACTATGAGGATGATCAAACACTGAGACAGATGACAAAGACAAGTTTTGAAGTTTCCATACCTGGAGATATTCAAAACTCAATGCAACACAATCCTGAGCAACTTGCTTTAACTGACCCTGCTCTGAGATGAGAGATTAGTCCTGGGTTTTCTCCAGAAGTGTCTTCCAAACTCAATCATCCTGTTTGATTCTATGTGTGGGTTTCATTTGACACTCTTTTAGGCTACAACTTTTGGCCATTGTTAGAGACAACACATCATGTTGGAGGAATGTTTAATCTTCCCAGAAAAGAAGCTGGGGCTACAGATAATTTTTTCCCTTTAATCTATGTAACATTAGGTCAGATGTGAATATCCGGTGGCTTTTGGCTGCATGCAGCTCAAACAGCCCAGGTGGGTCCAAGACAACACCACCAGTCAAGGAAGGCGATGTACAAGCAAAAGGAAACTGAGACATACATCTGTGATGGAAATAAGCCAGAAATGACTGCTGACATCCAAACTGCTCCTTGCCCTGGCTGTAGACTAAATAGTTGCACTTAGTGGCTAGAAAAATCCAATCACATCTCATGCCTCAGCAGAGCAGAGCAAGCCCTAGGAAATCATAGTTACCTCTTTTTTTAAGAATACTCATATATTTGTCTTCTGGCTATCTACATGGTATAAACTGTGTCTTGTGGCTCTTGGTATTACAAAAGCTTTGATATGCTGCTCATAGGGTCATGAGAAATAGCTAATTAGGGACTGACAAAGTTGAAGCAACTCAAACTCCCAAAGGCTTCCCTCTTATCTCCCAGCAGATAATAGAAGATCACAAAGATGGAAGGACTTTTTGCTAGAGGAGTAAAAGAGTTAACTGATAAATTTGACACTCAAGCTTAGGTCAAGTAAATTTATAAAATGAGAAGTTATAACTCTTGGCTATAAATCTCACTGAAGGCAGGAAACTGATACATCACTGAGGAGAAAAGAGCAAGCCTTTTTGAAAGTTAGGAATATTAGAATAATTTAGTACCAGGAAGCTACTTTAATGTCTACAAATCAATACTTTGTAGGGAAATAGCCTTTATTGCTCAATTCACTCATCTACAGTTATTGCATTTGAAGATACATATATGTAACATCTATATATATATATAGATGTAATATATGCATATATTTAAATATGTATCTATGACCAAATTTGCATAATGCACACAAATATGCATACCATATAAACATGTAAATTATACCTAAATGTATATATTCATATGCTTAGGTAGGATGCAGCCTGATTAATATTAGTTCTATCAAGCTTTTCAATTTCCTTCATGCAGTCAGATAATAGTCTTGTGAAATTTCTTCATTTTGGAAACAAATAGAATAAATGAACTACATCCAGTTCCTGGAATAGAATATAATAAACAAATAATAAGCATCAGTACTAAAGCAAAACCATTTTTATATTCAATCTATCTGAACTTTGGCAAAATTTTTATAACTGCTATCCACAGAAGCTGAATATACTGAGTATCGCCACTTAATGTCCTAATAAGGTATATACTGAAATTACATCTGTATCTCAGGTGCTTGCAATTTCATTGAACATGTATACCTAAAGCACTGAGCCTAAATCCAGTGCTTCCTGTATCTGTATCTTTCTTTTGTCTTGGTTTGCAGTCATATCCTTTTATCCTAGTAAAAAGATGAGGAACTTATCTTTCTTGAGTGAGGGAAATATCCCTGGAACATCCAACAAATTGTGCTGGCAATTCAGCTGAAAGAACATCTTGTAAACTGTGCTGCACTTCCACAGCTGAGTGTGGGGGAAGCACCATCCCAAAGCAAATAACATCCTTCAAAAAAATCTTTTATCAATTCTATCCAGAAAAGCTTGCAGGATATTTTTTCTGGTTAATAAACTAGAATACCTCAGACAAAATTCCACTTATAATAAATATTGCATCTCTTAATTTAAACTCTAAATCCCTTTGATAGACTATCTTAAATGCTGAAAAATCAAATGATTTCCACATAGAGTTCATGTTAATTGAATGAATGCACTCACAGTGCAATTTGTGAGGTTCTTTGAGGGGGAAGAAGAAAACTGAACATAAGATTACACTGGTTTTGGTTTTGCTAAGCAAGTTTTGGGCTGGGTTTTTTGCATGCACAGAGATTTTATTCTCCTTTAGAAATTAGATGTGAAGTATTTTCCTCACATCTATCCTTGCAAACCTTTGAATACATTTTGACACAAATCTGAAATGCCAAAAATCTATAACTCCTAACCACAATAATTTAGAAATAATCTAGATATAATTTATTATTATTATTATTATTAATTTATAATAATCTTCTGTCTCCTCTCAATACATCTGCTTCATTCACATGGCTCATGTGAAATATTTGACATCTTTTTAAAGAGAGGAAACAGCTATTCTGTCAAAAAAAAAAGTGAATTTCTGTGAATCATCTTGTAGGGATTATCAGCACACTTATGAGTTTTCCTATGTGTCAGTATTATTGTATAACTGTCTTGTTTAAGGCAGCTCCTTTTATCAATATGAAACTTTAATTATTTAAAAAAGTAGAAGTTTGCTTTACTCCACTAAGTAGAGCTCTCTCACCCTTAAAAGAAGAGTCAAAACTTTTAGGTTAAATCCTGATTCAGTTTTAAATAAGATTTTAATTGGGAATCAGAAACTCTTAATTGTCCTTTGAAAAATTCCACTCTGAGGAGCAGCTGGCCTTCAGCATTTTTTGAAAGGAGGATTCTACAATCCCTTCTTGCCCACACTTTCATTCTGCTTTAGGCAAAAGAGAAAAGAGGAGATATCAGAAAAATATAAACTGTACTACTGGCCGTCTTCTTAAATGCAGTGGAGGATTCAGAAAAATAAGAACATTTAGCTCCAAGCTAACCTATGAATCTTTTTTTTTCCTATCAATATGCATTTCTTCTTAGTTGAAAGGGGTGGGAGACTGAGATGAATCTGAAATATTATGCAGTTATTGGCTAGAAAATTTTAATACTTCAATATTTTGCTTCCTATTCTTTTGTTAAAATTTATTGTCCTTCCTTCTGTCCATTTTTTTAATGGAATATATTTCACCTGTAAAATGAGTAATCTCATCTCAACTGAAAATCACACCATGCATATTTAAAACACCATTTTAAATTGCTCAAATTATATGAGTTCAAACTTTCATTCAAATATTTACTGTATTTCTGCAATTGTTGATGGGATGAAACACAGAGCCACAGAGACCCTCCAGAGAGACCTCGACAAATTAGAGATGGGCAATCACCAACTGTAGGAAGTTTAACCAAGGCAAGTTCCAAATTCTGCACCAGCTGTGTGTATGGACTGGGGAATGAGAGACTGGAAAGTAACACTGCTGAAAGGGACCTGGGGGCACTGGTCCTTGGCAAGTTGAAGGAGGGCCAATCCTTCCAACTCAGCATGTTCTATGATTCTGTAAGTTATACTTAGTTAAGGTGGAGGCGTATAAAACCTATAACCCAAGACTGGAAACTGAAAGTCGACATCAAGCTACCAGCTGCAGCCTGAGCTCATCACGAATGCTTTCACAATCCTGCACCACACAGAGACTGAGTTTAAATTCTTAGATTCTCCTGGACAACCCTTACAGGTTCTCAATACAAGGCCAAACAAGTACAAGTCTCAGTTGTGACTATCCTGGCTAATTTTAATCAGTCCAGTAATGAGCATTCTGAGATCATGAAATTATACTATTGTGTCCTCAAGAAAGGACAAAATATTAAGTGGGTGAAATAGCACTCTCTTAATCACTACAGTCTAACAGAACAATGTTACAATCCTGAATTTGTTTTGTCATTCTCTTACCAGTTTCCATTTTAAAGGCTATTCTATTTACAGTCTGCTGGTTTCAGATACCTTGTTTTCAAAATTAGTAAGGGGCATCTATGATTTGGACAATTTTTTAAAATTAATTTACCTTTAGTAGCTAGTAGTAGAACTAATAGTATTCATTCAAGGGTAATAACTTTCAGAATTTTCTTTTTTTTTTTTTCCCTTGGTCCTTTAACTCTGCTACTGAATTCAACATCATATTAGATTCCTGTTTCCTCTTCATGGTGTCACATTTTATAATTTCAATTTGCCATCATAAATTTAGAAAACCCGTATACTTTTTAGAGTGTATTTTTACAGATGTTCCCCCCTCAGTCAAATGTATTTTCTTCTTTTCAGTGCCTTTTCCCTCCTTAGTCATTATAATACTTCTTTTCCATACTTAGAGTCTCTCGCATTGAAAAGTCACCTTCTTATTTTCCTTTGTTGGGTTTTCTGCCCACTATGACAACTATTCTGATATAAATGTGGGTCCTCTCCTCACCTTGACATGTCTAAATAATTTATTTTGCTTTTGTCACAATATCTGCAAACATTGTTAACCAAGACCATATGCAAATCTCATTTCTCAAAATTACATCTGGTATTGTTCTCTCTTTTGTGCTCTTGCATACATATAAGTGATACTTTTTTTTCCCCCATTCAGAAACTCACCGTTCTGCCAATTCTACACACCATTCTCACAATTCTACAAAGATAGTGATGGTCCTACAGATATTAGCATCTTATTGGCATTATTACCCTCCACAGAAATGCTTCCTAAAGCATTTCCTTTTCCTGATTCCTTCCTCACCCTTTCTGAAGTCTAAATTCAGCAAAATTCTTAAATGATTGTTTTAAACAAGCAGCAGATACTTAAATGCCCAAACTGTTTTGCTGACATGGACTATATAAGTAGATTTCTAGGTGTAGGGGCAGGCACTGGTTTTTCTCACTCCTCTCTCTCTCTTTTTTTCTCAGCTATATGATTTCTCTGAAAAGATTCATTGCTGTTACCAGTAGCTATAATCACTGTGGAGATAAATGCACACACATGAACAGGAAAGATAATGCCTCATTCCAGGTAAGATATATCTATCTGCTTTATCTGCTGGTATCTCCTGCACCAGGCTGACCTCTAGTAGAGTTTGGATTCTCATTCAGAAGCTTGAAAAAGGGAAAAAAAAATCAAGAAGAAAAAGTCAAGAAGAAAAAATCAAGAAGAAAAATCAAGAAGAGGGGTATTACTTGAGAATGAAACATAACATTAATTTTTTTTATTAACTCTACTAAATGCAAGGTATTGAAACTGATTAAAACTCAGGACAGTCTGATTTTTTTCTTTTTTTTTCCTAAACATACCAAATAGGTCTTTAATATTTCCTTCAACAAATTGAATATTTGCCTTTTTATTGAATAAATAGGCCCCTATGTAGCAACAAAACATATTGTTCATATGAAATAAAATTTAATTCATATAAAGGATAGATTAACCTCTACAGGAAAACAGATATCTCTGGCTAAACTAATTATATACTCTACAAATTTTGTATGGATCTGATAATTCTTTGTATTATTTGATAATTTAAGAAGACTGTTGACTTAACTGCAAAGATTGGGCTAGAACATTCAAAATCCAATTTTGAGAGCTCTCTCACTCAGTAGAGCTAGAGTAATGAAAAGAAACCGAATACATTTGAACTTGTTCTTACTGAAAATAAGAACAGGATCCTCAGGCTTAGAGGGAAGTGGGCTGTAAGTCTTAAACCAGCCATGGCAACTTTCACTCTTTCCTTACAACACACACAGAACTTCCACATCTCCCCAGTTATCCATGCAACTCTCTAGAAGCCATTTCACTCTGGACTCTGCCTACTGCAAACAGATATTCAGGTTTCCTTCAGGGACTCAGATAAATATTTGTTTACTCTCTCTTATTCTTGCTATAGATTAATTAATTATAGTCAGAAGGAGAGGCAGATCTTGCTTATCAAAATAAAAGTGAATACTTTGTGCTGCATAAGGATAAACTGAACATATAGAAGGATATATATAATGCAAATCCCTTTTTGAAAAATTTTACTCCACGAAAGTTCTTTAGTGTTAGGTTTAATGAATAAATTAACATAAATTAAAAACTAATCTGTTATAATTCAAATTAAGTAATTAATACTAATCCTGATTGTACATTTTGTTTTGTTTTCTTCATAACAAGAAGCATCAAAAACTTAAGATTTGCCATTCATTCTAAAACAACTTCAAATTTTTAATATTTTTTTACATTAAAGACGATATATAAGGTTATCTAAAGAATCAGATTCTCACACCAGAAGTGTTTTTACAAAACCTATATATACTTCCACATTTCCACACTATTTTATTATTAAATTCTTTGCAATTCATTTTAATTCACTCTAATTCACTCTGAATAGGTAGTGTTAGGAAAACTGGAGTGTGAAATTGAGGAGAAAATATAGACTTACATTTCAGAACTTCATCAGGGACTCAAAATATTTGTGTTTGGTGAGAGAGGTAATTTATTTTCAATACCCCATCTTGTAAGAACCCTTTTCTTGCAATGAAAAATAAATGAATATACTGGTAGCTTTTATTCTATATACAGCATTTCAGGTATGGATCCATCAAACAGGGAAAAGACAAAATCTTGGTGGCAAATGTGAAATATGACAGAACATTCCTATTTGATCTTGAGAAAGATACTCCCAGATTGTTTTAAGTATATCAATGCTCAACTTTGCAAAATTTAGGAGAAAAACTTTTAGTAAAACATCTCTTGAACAGTGTGAAACATCTCCTTAAGTCACCTGTGCACAAATGAGCAGAATTTCACTCAGATTCTAATAGTTTTACTAGCTAGAAAAAAAAAAAAAAAAAAAAACAACACCAAAAACAATAACAACAAAAAAGAGGAAATTGAGAAAATAAAATATGGCTATGGTCAGTGGATCATTAAAGAGACAGATCTCAGTCCATCAAGAAGATGAAGGTCAAAATACAAGAGAGGTATCCATAAGGAAATACACAGCCTGGAAAGCTATTATTTAAAGTCAGGTCATCTCTTGCCAAACAGGAAGTTCTGTCTACTGATGACTCACATTTTGTCCCAGCCAGAGAGTGAGGAAGACTAATGAGGATAGAGCTGATGTAGTTCAGACTACAAGCATTTATCAAACCAGATGGGCCCATCAGCCACATCAATGTCTCTGTCACACAACTTCCCAGCCAGTCATTAAGGATCAGTTGGAATTAGCAGGGTTTCATTTGAATCTTGACTTCAGAGATCTAAGTGTTGAATGTCACATAAAGCAAAAGAAAAAAGATTCATTCTTTTTCAAAAGGCATCGCAGGGTCTTTTGTGGTGCTTCAACACCCACCTATAAAAAGGGAAAAGCAGTATGTCCTCTGTATCTCAAAGGAATTTTGTATTAATTCATCAGAGAGTGTAAACAGATTGAACTATCATAACCACGGCTATATGAATACCAAAGCCTAAGAGAGAGAGACCAGAGTGATTATCCTCTGTCCCTGGCTTATTCATGAGGCCACTTTTTGATATGCCAGATGCTCTAGCTGCAAAGCAAAGCGAAGTGACGCAAAGTACTGTCACCGAAGATTTTATGAACTAAGATTACAGAAAGCTTAGACAGAAAACAACACCAGAGAGAGTTTACATGTGACTTCATGTGCAGAAAAATTACTCCTTAACTAACTGGGGAGACTAAGGAGGGAAGACTAAGGGAATAATATAGCAGCACAAAGTACTGATGACCTATATGGGAAATTACTATTCCCATTGAAGTTCAGCTTCAGAAAAAAGGATGGATTCTATATTTGGTAAAACCAAAAATAATGAATTTTTTTTAAATTAAAATTATTCCAATAATTTAATTTTATGCTTTACACAGCACTTCATGGGTTTGATTTTATAATGTCCCTGATCTATGTAAGACTGTAAGTCACATCTGATAAGAAAACAAAATATTGCTAGTATTTTACAATCTCTAAGATGATTTTCATGTGAGATGTACCTTCACAGCCTGATGGTTTCTAATTTATATGTTGTTTATATTCCTAAGTACCAGCCAGTATTGAGACACTCTATCCTATGTTTCTGGAGAGGGGGAAGAGGAAGCAATATTTCAAGTTCAAAGAGTCTCCTTTGGTTTAACTTCTTTAAAAATGTCATCTTTACATGTTCTATTTTGACTGTTCTAGTCTATGGCAGTCAAGGACAAGATGCAACTAAAATTATATTCCCCAAATCCGAAACAAAATCTGTTAATCTATTTTGGTTTTCCAATTTCATTTTAATTTTCAGTCATTTTAGACAGTTGTTTAACTCTCCCCTAACCTTTTCATTTAAATATCCTATAAATTTAGTTAATACTGCCATATTTATAGCTACAGTGTTAAAATGTGCATAGAATTAAGGAGATTCAGAGGAAATAATCTTAAATAAATGTTACCACACATAGTATTTAATATTCTACCTAACCAGATTTTCTTATCCTACTGCTTTATTTTACTACTGACTTGGGTCTCTGATACCCTTGTAACTTTTTCTTCCCCCATTTAAACAATGAAAGAATATTGTACTGCATTCTATCAGGTAAATTATCAAAAGATGAAAAACAGCAACAAATAACCAACCCATGTCTGTAAATTAACGTTAGCTGAATATATCCTGCAAATGAAGCAGGTTGGTTTCCATAATGGCAGTAATTAGTCATTGGATCCACTGACCAAGCACTTCTGAGAACTATCCAAACCAGGAATTTGTAAATCAAGAATGATTCCTGACTGGAAATAGAAATTAATCTGAGGAAGTCCTTAATTCCAGTTTGCCTATGAACTCAGATCAGACCAGCCAATTAAATAACTCCTGTCCTTCATGTCTAAAAAGCTGTTGACTGTAATCATAAAGGGTTTCTTAGCTACCTCCCACTGTCCCTGAGGTTGTGCCACTGCCATGCTGTAGTATTAGTATGGTGTGCTGTGGTATGTTGGAATCAATAGCCATTGGGAAACATCTCCTATTTTTGGGGCCAACTTTTAAAATGGCTGTTGCAGCACTGGGGATCAGATTTTAACATGCCACTTTTTGAGATTTCCTGATGTATTAGCAAGTACCAGGAAAGAAGAGATAGTATTTGTCAGCACACCATCTCAGGGTTTTGCCCAGCCAGAGGCTGATTTTGATTTGTGATAGCAGTTTTCTCTCATTTTATACTTTCTCATTAGGCTTTCTACTGAAGGCACTCTTGAAAATCTCAGCTGAAGCAGAAACTCTTCTTTCCTATCCTAAATGTGCTGCACCATTGTTTGTGGAACGCTCCTTCCTGATGGAAGACCCAGTTGCATGTAGCGTTAATTTCACTACAAAGCTCTTGTGTAGACTGTATGAATGTACTTCTTCCTGGCAGACACACAGGTGAGCATAAGCAAATGAAAATACATCAATGTTAGTTTCATGAATATTGGTGAAAGAGACTAGTGAAACCAGCTTTACTACTCACGACTGGTATTTGATAAGAGTAAGGAAGTGGTGAGAAGAAAATGAACTTAGTATATTTGGTGTAAATACCTCAGAATAATTAATGCAAAGAGAAGACACTGTGGTGCCATTTCCAACAGCATGGAGGTTTTTTAAAACATTTAAATAGCTGGGAAAAAAAAATACAAATAATAGTCATCCCATTCCAGGAAAAAATGCTTGAGGTTTTTATAATCACTAAAAGACAGATATTTTGCTGATTAGCACAATCAGTGGAGTGGTAAGGATTTCTAAAATCTGCCAGATATTCTACCAGCATCACACACTCCATGTTTCTATGGCAATGAGTATGGTGCAAGTTGCTCAGAAAACACCTCTATCTCCATCTAGTTTTTGGAAGGTGGGACAGAGAATGAGACAGACTCTATAACTTTTTATCATAGGAGAGAACAAGATTCCATAGGTTTTGGTTATTTAAGATGTATGAGAACATGCCTTGCTCACAGATTTATGATGGACTTAGGAAGCTTTTGTAACAGAAATTATTCATACATTTGCCCACCTCCAACAACAACAACAAAAAAAACCCAACAGTTTTAATGAGCTAGCATAAATTGTTCTATTTGACATATCTCTAGTTTAGTACACCTATCAAAGAACTCAGCATACTCTACATGTGAAGACAAGCAGAAACTGTACATTAAAATGGAGACTGTCACTGGAGAGGACAATTATTAAAATAGTAAAATAAAAGACTATAGAGTAACCAGGAAGAGTATTAAATGATAAAAGAATATCTTTGTGTCCTTCCAACTTTGTAATTTACAGCATATATTCTAGGCAGAAAAATAGCCAAGAACATATAAAATCAGTAAATGTTAATGGTGGGGGTGGGGGAGAGGAAATCACTGAAAAATATAGAATTATAACTGAACAGCCCTTAGAAACCAAAAGAATTTAAAACAAGTCAGCGAACTTCTGAAAAGAAAAATTCTAAAATTATCTCTATATCTATACTGTTTCTCAGGAGATTTTGTTAAAAATGTTCTATATCAGAAAACAAACTGGAAAATGTAGATCTAAGTCAGAAAATTTATGTCCACTTATCAATTTACCACAGTTAGCTGGGAAAGAATTAGGAAGAAGGTAAAATAATCCTTCCATAAAACGTTAATCCCAAAGCAAAAAGAAAAACCAAAAACATACTACTTTGATTCTCCTGAGACTTACATAGCCCTAATTTTTTGGTCATACCTTGTCTTTAATTGAAGCTAATAAGATGCCTTCCAAAAACACTAAACAAGTACTACTCTCAAGCATCTTATGATAATTTTCCCAGAATCCTTGGGGGGAAAAAAGTGATCACATTTATGATTATTGGAAAGGACACAAAATCTATTTCTGTAGCATGTGAATGTGCTAAACTGCAATATGAGTACAGCAATATTTGTCCAGATAGTTCTGTTGGCTGAAGAGACCATAAAATTCTGTCTGGCTGCAGTATATGAAATGGACTGTGGACTAGACACAGTTTCAGAGAACTAACTCTCTGTATTTCTTCACTTGAAATCTAAATTTCAATGTTATATAACTAATTTTAAAGTGCTAGGAGGTTAATAACTGTTTCAAACACAAGAATTGAACAGGACAGCTTAACGACAGCCTGTTCACTTGATTTTTCAGAGGGAATGTCTCTGTCCAGAGATGATTTACAGCACATTAATCAATGTTTCAGTTAGGCATCATTGACCTTTCATGTCATATGCCCCAGTTCAACCAGAAATAATACAAGGACAAGCACAATTAACACATTATCCACAGCTTCCATTGTTAAGCTTGATCTTTTAAGGAAGAAAATACAGGAGTTAGAGTTTAGATTACAAAAGAGAAAAATATCTAATATAGCATATAGTAAATGTAAATGATCCAGAAAAGATCAAGAAAAAAAATCAGATATAACAGTGACATGTAAAACTAGACAGAGTATGATTCAAGCAGAACTTTGCCTTGGAGGGAGTCAGGTATTTATTACCTTTAAAAACAAAGCTAAAGTGAGGCTTATTGCCTCCTGTTAATTGGGAGCAAATCTACAGTCCTTCTTTAAGGGATAATATTTTATTAGATCAGACACCTTGATACGTAATATAGACAACTAAAATCAGTTGCATTTGCTTTTTATCAGCAGACCTATATAGTTGCTGTCTAGCAGCGCTTCCATGATACAGCTTTAAGTGATTAATTCAGTATATACTTCATTTTTTGGTCCTTTAATCTAACTTTCTATTGTGTATAATTTCTTTAGAAAGTATTATAAATGCTCAGTGCGTAATCAAGTATTAAGGGGATGTGATAAGATTTAATCTTAGAGTAAAAAAAAAAAAAAACAAACCTACTGCTCCTTACAGTTTTTCCCTGTCTAGATGTCAACAAATATCTTTGTCAATCTTACATTCAAAATGCTAGCAGAAAAACTTCTTTGGTGAACTGTGATATACATTTTCACTATAATCTGCATTTGTTGTGTTTCAGGTGAAGTCCATACAAACTAAAGTTTAATTTCACAGAAGCATAGAATAATAGAAGGTTAAGTGGTTGGAAGGTACCTTAAAAATCATCTAGCTGACATCTTCTATTAGAACAGGTTTAATCCATATAGTAGTGTCATAAGGTATAGTCCCTTAAGTGAATGTCAAAGTCCAAAAAAATACTACTAGACTAAGAAAATATTAAGACCAGAGAAGAAATGCTTCCTTAGTGCAACTTTCATGTCTTCCCACAGCAGGACACATACACTTCATGTGTGGCTAGGACTGCAAATGTATATGTGTTTTACTAATTGTTTTTTTCTTAGCTCAAAATAGTCTAATAACCCTATTACAGATCACTGTACCTCAACCATGATCTATGGAATACCTATGACCAGATGTCCTTAGAAAGAAGGAAGAGAGGAAAGGCACATATATTTGTAAGTAAGGAAACAAACAAAATTAAAGTAATAAATATTTGAAAGTTTAACTTTTTATTGTATTGCCAATAAAATGTATTGAGACAACCATGCACAAGTTAGGATTAACTTTAAAATTGCCTTTATTGGGTTTTAAAAGTAAAAATGCCCTTACTCTAAAAAAGGATTTCTGTAGTATTTATTTCCAGTTCTTCTACTTTTTTATTACCTTTAGTGTCTTTTTTTATGTAGACACTAAAACTTATTTTATCTCAAGAAGGCAGATTTGTAGCATTTAAAAATATGTAAATTATGCTGCACAACACATATCTAAGGATAAATTAAGAACGCTGCCAACTTAATCTATAGGCATTATCAGTGGCATGTATCTTGAGAAGTTGGACAAAAACTGATAATTAATCTCTTATTACAAAAAACACACTCTGAACATCATTGGCACTGAAACATTCCAGTGCATTCCATCTCCAGTTCTGGTTAACAAGGAGGTCATCAGTGGCAACAGCATTTTTTATGCATTATGTATTATTTTAAAATAAAAAAAAAAAATTACGAGGACTTAACAAACCTACTTTGAACAGATGATTTATGATGGTGCACAGAGAAGAAATAGTCCACATAAAGACAAAGAAAGACAAACAGACAACTCATCAAGTTAAAATACTTCCAAATGCTTCTTATAGTAGTCCCAATAAGCATCCAACAGTTCACTTTCTTAGGATAACCTTTGTGAAATTCAGATATCCCATAGGATTGACATGTTGATTTGGACTGATTGAACAGAAGGTGCCAAAGTACTACCTCTGTCACAATATTTTTTGGAGGAGAAATTAACTTCAGAGAGCTTTTGGAGCAAGCTGCTAAGAAGTTTGCAGTTTTACATCTTTGTTAAAGTCAAAATGCTGCCAGTGACAGTGATATAAACTACCATAAGGGAAAAGTAATACCAACTCAAAAATTTTACTGCACCCAGAAAAAGGGAATTTTAATTATATTTTTTTCCATTACTTTTTTTTTTTGTTTGAATTTGGTTTTGCATGAAGATGAGCTTTACGTATTAGATCAGCTTGAACTTTGTTCATAATTTATTCTAAAAGATTTGTCTAATTTCCAGGTTCTTGTGATCTTATAGTGTATCTCATTCATGAGAAATTTCTAAATCAATCTCATGAAAGCATCCAAGCATGAGAAGTTTTGGAGAAGGCCAGTGACATGCTGAGGTGTTTACAGAGGGTGGGTTGTTGGAATAATATAGGTCAACAGTTTCCTTATAAGAGGACAGGGAAATGGTGGAAATCGTCGCTTTGGATAACATAGTTGGGTCAAAAATAAAATATCCATCTATCCATCTATATATGTTCTGTCTCTTCCAGCAATCAATGAAATGTGGCTAGGGAACAGTTTAAGAACATGGCAAATATCTACTGTTTTTTCCCAATAATATCATCCCACCCTTAAACAGTTTGTGCACCAGGCACTCCCTGAAACAGATGTAAGTTTTTCCTAGTAGTAAATTTTGAGATTTTTTCCCTCCATAAAAGAAAATCAGATGGAAAAATCCTGCTTAAAAATGTGCCATACACAACAACACATGATTTATCTTCCTTTCTCTGTAAGCTTATTTACAATAATTCTACATGGAATGCACAAGCAGTGGCAGTAGTTCCCATCAAAGACACATGAATAATGAGTGCATGCACATGCAAAATAAAGAATTTCTTGATTTTTTTTTTACTAACTTTTCCCCCTAAATAACATCAGTGCCCTAATTAGGAAGCTGAAATAGTGTCACCTGATTTATGCACCCATCAAAGAATACTAGCAATAAATAGCAAAAGTGAAAAAACTGCCTCAATCTTCCAGATTCTAACAGATCGACCAAATGGCAAACATTGTTTTTTGTCCAAGTGCTTAACAGGTTATTTTATTCTCACAAGTATGTAAGGCAACTAATACAGATATAGAATTACTGACTGCCCCAAAATACACAAGAGTAAAAAATTAAAGCCAAAATATAGCTTTATTATTAATGTAGTAATTAAACAAGATCCATTGGACGAGTAAGATTGTACCTGGAGCAATCATTGGAAATTTATTATTGGGTTATGTTTCTTACCAATTATAAATGTTTGTTATTTGTTTGGGTTTGGTGCTTTTTTTTTTTTTTTTAATTTGGATATTTCATCTGTGTTCATATACTTACTTAAATATCTGTGTAAGTTTTCCTCTCTTTTAAAAATGTATGCCTTAATATGCCATAATGGCATCTTTAAGCAGATCACATCATCAAATTCAATGGGATTTGGCACAAATCTGCAACCCACTGACAACTAAGATCAGACAAAAAGCAATTTTAACTGGTTTTTTTTTCTTTTTTTTTCCATTTTTTTTCTTTTTTTTTTTTTTCCTAAAGACAGGAAAACAATTTGAACATGGAACAACTCTTTCACATCAATACTTGGAAGAGATAAATAGAAACTCTTGAGTATAACTGACCAAAATGCAGGATGTTTCATAGGCATTGTAAGATTCTAGAATAATTTTGGAATTAAATAGAAAATGGTTTTGATAACACTAGGAAAGAAGAATTAAAAAAATTATCAGATGCAAGGAACTTTTATTCAAAATATTTTGTTTCAGAACCACAAAAGATCTACAGCAATAGCTAAGCCTGTAGAGCTGTCATTTGTTTCCTCCTATTGCTCAACACTAGCAAGAGACAGGATGTTCTACAGTCAAGCTGCTTTCCCCCGAAAGTAAATTCATTGTTTCCTGTCTGTAAAGGTGTTGTCTTGTGCTTGTATAGCTAAGAGCACAGTGGTTAGACCAGTCACCTGGACCACAGAAGACACAGTTGAATGTCTGCTTTATATATCTGGAGGATTTAATTTGTTTATTTTATACACTGCACGGTCTGTGACCACAGAGCTTGCAAGTAAATGCCTTGTTTAATATTTTATGCTCTTCCACATCTTAAAAATACCAAAAATTAAATACCACCTCTTGTAAAGAAACGCTCTCTCTGTCTGTGATGTTTGCATTGCTCCCTCACAAGTCGTCTATTTCAAGACTTTAATGCAAATCGAAATCCTTGTTCTGCCAACTGGAACCGAAACTTCAACTTGTGATTTGTGTATCAGAGGTGAACATTTTGGTTCCTGCATATGACTCTATTCTCACAGACATCCACACACAGCCTGTACTGTAACACTTGTAGGCTATGCTACAGCTGATAATGGTTCCTGAGAAAATCCCTGTTGAAATATATCCTGGTTTTGGGGGGAAAAAACAATTAAATACCCAGACCATACCAACATTCTCTGACCAGTTATATAGTCTTATTGCAAGCATTTTATGCCAAAAGAAATATTTTGTTATGCACATAAAAAAGAAAGAAAGAATGTTGTAAGTACAGAAGGAAAAATTTTTGGACGTGTCACTGTTTTTCCAATCAAAATATCTCTATTCAACTAGGCTGCCAAAAGTTCTGATACTATTCACATTTCGAACATCCATGAAACAAATCAGCTCATTTTAATTATTTTCCATTCTGATAATTTCATTTGTGACTGCAACAATTAAGAGGACATTAATGTTTCAAGACTGCCTTTGCCTTGACATTTATAGGATTCTTCTTAAATGTCATTGCTTTTTCTTAATAAGATGACTCCTTTTAAACCAATATTTATATATGCAATTAGAGAGTTAGTACATACAGCTCTGCTAAAGAGCTTTGTTTGCAATAGTACATCAACCTCAACTGCAATTTGTTGCAGAGTTACATAAAAAGTCTTTGGTTCAGTTCGCTGTTGAGGCATACACACTTCTCTTCAATAACTTCATTATAAAGCAATCTAAGTGCAAGAACTTAGGACAGCTGAAAAGGCTTTTGCTAAGCCAAATTAGCAAGAGAGGTAATTTATTTGAGCAACCTACTCACTCGTGTAAATGCCTTGCTTGTTCAAAGGCTACTGGAAAGTCCACTTCAAAATTTGACATCACTATCCCTTGTAACAAGTCTTACACAAAATCCCAGTTGCCAAAGGTGCCATATATTAATCGTTTACTTACAGTTGTGCAAAGGGCTGAATTTTTGAAGAAAACAACAAAAGCATAAAAACACCTGTCACTTGACCCCTTTCTTGAAACAATTTCAAAACATGCATGTTTTTGGAAAGTTGTGATTTTGACAAAATTATAAATAATTTATTATATTTTTAAAATGTACAGCTGAATTTATTTTTATTATAAAAATATTTGATTGAAATTCAAGTATCTAACATGAATTCTTCAAACCTTTGTAATATGGCTGATCTTTGTGAGCTGCAAGCTTTTCTCTGTTTCCCTAAATGCTCCAAGTTTATCATGCTCTTGTGACCTCAATGTTGGTACATTTATTAAAACTGAAAACATCCATTTTTATGGTTTGTAGTCTTGAATGTTGTAGTTGAAAAGACAATAACTATCAATTTTTAATATAAGTCAATAACAATCACTGGTGTTATTGCTCTTTATCTGAAAATTAATTTAGTACTGAATTTTATGCTGTTCCTTATCGCCCAAAGAAATAATAGAGTTTGATCTGAGCAGGAAATGGAACCATTTAGTTGCCCTTCAGCTAAAACACATATGCATTCTCTGATGCTGAAAAACTGGTTTGAAATTTAGACTGCTCATGGTCAGATATTTCAGATAACTAGTGAACTGTCAGTCTATTACATTTCAAATCTGTTTACTTCCATCAAATTTATTGAAGCTTTCCTTGAAGTAAGAATAATGCTTTGTTACACAGTAAAGTGCCTTTCAAATATTATACCTTCTAGCAGTGTGAAACTGTCTGAAATGTTGGAGATTTAAAGTGGTGAGATAAACTGTCAGTTGGTCTTCAAAACATATACAAATAATAGGTCCAGTTTCAAAACAGACTGCCTAAAATTAGATACCTAAACATCTATTTCAAAGCTCTAGATTTTGAAGTGTTTAGGAATGATCTGAACTCAGTATTTCTGTTTGCTGATACCAGAGCGTAATTTCACACCAGCTATAAAATCAGACACTTCATGCTGCATGAAACTAGGACAGCTACTGCCAAGAATCTGTGACAGTGAAAACTTAGTGCAGTTGCCCCCAAACCGTCTCTAATAATTTCTTCAGTTGAAGAAACAATTTATTCTGCTTTCCTTACTCATTTTCTTACTCATTACTGGATAAACTCTTCCTAGTTTCTCTTTCTCTGAGGTCTCCCAGGTCACTTGGTCCCCGGCCTATACATACACATAAATATATACCAGAACATCTTGAATAATATATATCATATCAAAAATTAGGAAGTGTAGCTATATGTAGTTCAGAAATTGATAGAGATCTTTGGGAAAGCAGGAAAAAGATTGCCTAATTTGAAGAAAAAAAGCTGAGGGAAATTTCTATGGAATAGGTCAATGGGAAATGCAAGAAACTGAAAATACTACTGAATAATGAGCATTTACATTAAGTGAGTTTTCAGAGTTTGCATATTAAATGTGTACACAGAAAACAAACAAACAAAAAGATTCTGAGATGTTTTTGTAAAACCAGAAGTAGTTTCAGTAGCAGCTGATTCCAAAGTTACACATTTAATAAGCCGAAGCCCAGCAGACTAGGGTTGATAAATGAACATACCACATACTAGCCGCCATTTGAAATTCCTTTGCACCTTAGAAATGGGTATCAGTGTCTAGAGACGTGTTCCTGTATGAAAAATTGTATGCCAACTGTTTTAGACAGTTTTGTAGGGTTATTACTCCTCTTCATGAGCACTTCCTAAGGAGAACCAAGGGAAGCGAGAGGTATAACTGAGACATGGGCATCCAGGTATTTTAAGATCCTAATGAAAGTATACATAGACACTGTATTTTACCTTTGTTATCACCGTAGAGAAGACAAGTTTAAACTGAGCTAAAAAAAACCTCTTTATATGTCCTCTTTCTCTGCTTTGTGGATTATGGACTTTAATGTAGTGCTAGTGGATGACACATCGTAAGAGAGATAACTTCTTATGCTGGGAATTGCCAGCACAGTAAAACACAGCCCTTCTTGCCTGATGAAGATTTTTATTTTTCATTTTTCATTTTTTAACCAGTTATTTGCAAAGTAAAAATTACCTCAAACTGGTTTTGCTGTCATTTGCTCTGCTAAAATTCAAAAACTTACTTGCTTAAAACCATCAGGTGACACTTCCGAAAAAACTGATGGAAACAAGTACAGAATCAAAAGTTGCATTTTCAGTCATCCAAAAGCTTTCAAAACCATGACCTCTAATAAAGCTAATCTTCAGTGGTCATTTATTTGCAGTTTTTTCAAGGTAACTGAAATTTTGGTAAGGTGATGTAATGAAGTCAGAAATAACATGTAATGCTAGAAAAGACTTCTAGAGATATTTTATTTCCTGACTCTGTAATACCACAGAGCAGTGGTTACATTTATCTGCCCAGTGCAGTGACAGATATATTTTACTTCTCCTCTTACCAAGTAATAGTATAAAGTCCATCACAGTTCTATGGCAAATTGAGTACCAGTTCTATTACTTCAATTTGGCAATCGACAAATCCTAAAGTGCTTAATAACAGACTAAGCCCATATCAACAGAGAGACTGAAAAACAACTGAATATTTAAGCTGCAAATTAACTGTATTTTAAGCACTCTGAAATGCATGAGAAAGAGTCTTGGACATGTAAATCCATGCAAAAAATTCATCTGCTCGTAGAGATGTGCAGTAGTAAATGACACTGTAAGAAAATTATTTTATCTAATATATTGATAGTCTGTCGGTTAACAGCAGCTACCACTTTCTTTTATGCATCCTTACCTTCTGACCTGATAATTTTTAGAAAGCATTGCTCCAGAAATGGGAGGAATTCTTAATAATTTTGTGATAAATTGCCTTAAAATGTTTTTTATTTTAACTGGTTTACTGTTTTTTCTTGATAAAACTGGTCTTTTTATGAGAAACAATATTGCAAAAAATGCACTGAGTGAATGTGGAAGGTCCTCTTTGCAGAGGTTATGCTCAAAGGAGTAAAATGCATCTCTGTCCTCCCTATAACAAGCTCCCTAACTGAGAATTAAAATCCAAATAGTCTACATTGCAGCTATAAAAAAACCAGCAAGGCAATTTAACCATTAGGACAGCTTGAATACAAATTAAATATTTCAAAAGACAGTAAAATAATGACAATTTTCTCTTCTTTCCATCATTTCATCACAGCGAGGCTTGCACACCCATGTGAGCTGAGGGAACAGGAACTTTTGTAGAAGTAGCATTTCACTGTTGGTTCGTTTCTGCCTGTCTTTATTCTGCTGCTGCCCTTTTAGGTGTAGAGCTACAAGGGACACAGAGGCAAACACTGTTTTGAGGATAGCTGTGGTACAGCATTTGCTGACTGAAATATTATGATTGCAGAAGCACCCTCCTGGTTGCTCTCTAGATGCCACATCATCAACTTTTCCACTGCTACCTCTCTTTTTCACAGCAGTTAGCCCCTATAGGCAGAAGAATATTATATCAAATATGATACCAGGTACCAAAGATAGAATTTCAGTTTGCCTGTGCTAATAAAAAAACTCTAGAGAAAGTTATTTTCATGGCAACACAGATTTAATGACCTATGAAAACCTTACTCTGTTCCAAAGAGGATTACTCTACCACTTATAACATGAGCAAGTCAGATAGGAGGGAGTAAGGATGGTAATCTTAAATGCATTCCTTACAGAAGGGAGGGACGATGCTTTTTTAGGAGCTAAGATAATTTGATTAAATCCAATATGTAATGAATGAAATGAATGGAAAGTAAAACCAGAAACCTGTTAGCATGGGAGAGTGCATTTAGGGAGAATTAAGCGCATGAGAAAGCAAGGAAAGGTGGAAGTAAATAATGTACTTATATATAAGAAAAGGTATCAAAAAGTACATTCTCAAAACTTGGAAGAAGTCACTAAGTCAGATCTCATTAAAGCTGTTAGAAGACATTCACTTCTGAAAGAATACTTGGAACTACATACTGTTTAGTTCTCAGAGGATAAAAACAATACCGTTTCAATTCATCATGAGAAGAAAAAGCCAGGGAAAACGTCAGAAGCAAAACATCTTGAAACAATAAATCTGTTTAATTTTTCAGAAGCACAGATTATGTAATAATAAATTATAAAATAGACACATCTGCTTGAAAAAAAATGCATATCTGCTCTATTTAGGGTAGTGTATTTCTCTATTAATGAGTATAATAACAAAGTCCTTCAAGATACCTCTCCTTCTAAGAACTCTTAGGTTCCACATAGACTCTCACCTGCATGCTGTCACAAACGCTGATTTAGGATGCTGCCAGCTATGCCACTTTTCGTGAAGAGTAAGATCTACAAAATACAAATATATAATGTGTAATCCCTAGTACTCAAACTATTTGGTAATTTTATCAATGTTGTGCTTTTCTATGCTTTTAGCTTTCTAATATATATACCGTGTATGTAGTTTCTGTATCCGTTCATGCTCATGACACCATGTCTGCATTGTTTTACTCTTTACTTACCCCCTGCAGTGTGTAAATAAGATTTTTAACAAAATCAAACCACATAAAGAACACAGGGGACCTATTTTCTTTGTCACTACATCTATATGGCTTGATTACCCTGTCCTGCTGCTTTATCATCCCTGTGTGCATGTCTCAGGATTATGCCTCAGGCTGAGGAGAAGCATTTTCAGAAAAAGACAGGGTAAAGGAAGAAATGGTAAGTGGCAGCTGATCAATTAGTTATTTTCTGTTTGGTGTCATGGGAACTCCATTATGAAAGAACTCAGACAGAAGAAAGTTAATCAGTGGCAGCCTTTTGATTAAACTCAAAGTGGACAAAATCTGATTTTCATCATATGGATAAACGCCAAAAGTAGATATGCCAGGTGGAACTATTAGATGAAGTTTTATACATTTATTTTATATATAATATAGAGTCAAATATATTTTGGAAAATACTTTCCAGCTTTTTTAAAGATATCACCTGTAATATTATGCTATTTTGTCTCACTAAAATCTTACATCTGAAGCTACTGCCCATGGGTGTCAGCCATATAAGCAAACAAAATATTGTGCAGGTTAAAATATTAATGAATTCCATATGATGAACAAGACATTAAAAAAAGGATTTGTGGAAAAATAAAGTAGGAATAGTTTTCCCTGGGGAAAATAATTTAATTGAAGTATCTGCTGGAACACTCAATTGGCAATTTTAAACTCATCAACTACTGTGCAGTCTCCATTCACACAGCCAAGTGTTCAAAACCAGATTCTCCTTCTCCACCTTCCCTGTTTAGCACTTTCTTGTCCCAACCTGTTTTGCAATATGGGAAACAGCATTAATTTTTTCACCTGTTCAAATCCTTCCTAAACTAAGAAACAATGAAACATTTAACCTACTGAAACCATTCGTTAGCTATGCACTATTTGGTGCAGATTTTCTTGTCTGAGAAGGCCACAGACCTCCTTGGAGTCCACCTGCTGTGCCAGTCAGGGTCCCAGTGACAGAACAGAGAAGCTCCTGGGTGGCTCTGCAGCCCCAGTCACAGCTGGGGGTTTTACAGCATTAAGGGTTCGGCTGAAGCTTCTGTGGTCGGCACAGAAACAGTCAATCCTTTTCCAAGGCTACTTGTTTTCAGTTAACATATTTCAAAGGATGCAGGCAGATGGCATCACTTGCAAAGCTATTGTTTTAGTTTTTCAAGAGATACAGCAGCACCTGGAAAGCATTCAAAAGTTCCCAACAAGCAGGATAAAACCAGAGCTTGTATATCTGACAGAAATAAGTTAAATTCTTCAAAAAATAAAACAAGGGGCATTTTGAAAGATTGCTGAGAAGTATGAATCCTTGTGGAAATTTCAAATGTATCCATTTTCCTTGAAATCATATTGTAAACGTCCTCATTTCAACTCTTGCCAAGGTCAAGGAGGAGGTGCCTGAAGTAAATGGACACAATAAAAATAATCTTGCACCTTTCAAAAAGCATATGAGGCTAGGCTTAGCCTAGATAGGCTGTCCCATTTCTTCTTTACTGGTTGCCTAATCATTGTCTCAATAATGAAAAAATTCATTAGGAAAATATTTCTTGTATAGTGAAGAAGACATTCTAATACATAATGCTTCAATACTCATCAGAATTAGGATTCAGCTTTGCACAATAAAATGCTATCAGAACTTTTGGAGAAATCCCTTTGTATTGATTACCTATATCTAGGAGTTTCCAGCTTCTTCCTTTAAATAATTTTCTCATAGATCAGTCCATAATATTTATGTTCATCATAAAAACCATTAAATATATACGTATTTTCTTGTCTTTATAGACAAAAATTCAGAGAGACTGTATGTGTCTTCACATCTCAGTTCCTTGGTGCAATTGTGTATAGCCACAAAGTACAGAAGTCAAAATAGATATGCAATAAAACAGGAGATGTCTACTAAGATACAAGCATGATGCAAATGAAGTTCACTATAAAAATATCTCAGCTCTTTTTGTGCTACATGAAGCCTCAGGCTTCTTTCCCTGTATCTGATGCATTTGAGAACTATTGTTTGCTGCAGATGTGATCCAGGTTTCTTGGCATGAAGTAGGAGGTTCCTTAAATCTAACACAGTAGCATTACTGAACTTCATTGTCTCTTTCCAGTGGGAAGAAGAAAATACAGAAAGACCAGAGAGGCAGAAATTAATGGGAGAAAATAAATACACAAAAGAAAGGAAAAAAAAAGAAACTTTAGAAGAAAAAAAAAAAGAAGACAAAGGGATGATAAGAACATCAGCTGGAGGACTAGCAGGATGCTGAGATCTCACTTGTGTACACATACACAGAAAAGATACTCTGCACATCATGGACAAGCTCTGCCTGTGAAAGCAGGCAAGAAAGAATCTTACTGAGGACACAGAGACAAGTACACAGTTTTCTGCAACTTTCAGTGATTCCTTGTCAATGACAGCCTAGTGAACTGATCATTTTTGTACGGTATTTAAAGTAAGAACCAATGGTTGACCATGCATGACTCAATCTTACGCACTGCACCTACTTAATTACAAGACATAGAATCAAAGGAAATAAAAATGACCTTATGGTTTGTTGCTGAGCCTACAGTGAGTCACAACAGCTGTTTCTGTGTGCAGTTGTATTACAAGGAGATCAGCATTTTCAATGACTTGGTTTTATTGTAGCCAGAACCTTGAGAGTTTTTGCACTGTGAAATTCAGGATTACAAATCTTCAGATTACAGTTTCTCACTATCTGCCTTTATTTTTGAAGCATTTTGTATCTACACTAATAGAAGAGAAAATAAATGCAGCCAAAACACATCCCCTAGACTAGAACTCAAAAAATTAAAAAAAAAAAAAGTAAAAAAAAGTAGTTAAAATGTGTCTTTTGTACTTAGATACTTTTTCAGATTTCAAGTGGGGACACTCCTCACAGGCAATATTGAATCATTTCTAAAAAGCCTAAAGCTAAATTTTAGACCAACTAATACTGCAGAATGCAATTCATCTGAGAGTTAGGGAGACCAAGGTTTGGAGCCTCTGCTTAGATCAATTCAGAACAGAAACCCAACCTGCCTCTGAAAGAGTGGGTGAATATTCCACCCACTGCACTACTGAGTAATTTACAATTCCTGTCCCTACCAATGATCTTTTAATTTTTATAAAAAATTAAATAACTTCCTTGGAGAGACTCAGGCTGTAAAATATGGTGGCGAAGTTATTTAAAATGAGACCTGAGTTAAGGCCAAGGTGAACAAAAAGGGATTTAAACTTTCTTACATTCCAAACCTATTCCTTAACCACTAACCATTATGCTAACTTCTCTTCTTTCCTCTTTCTTCCTATTTCTCTTTACCTCTACTGACCATACAAAACAATTACAGTACTTCAGAAAAATTAACTTTGACTAATCAGAATTTTCCACATCTTGCACCATAGTCACATGGTGTGTTTGCCTGCATATTTGGCAGATTCCCATATGAAAATAAATATATTGTTTCCATAGGCACAGGAGTGTATCACAGAGATACAAGTAACTTTGATGTCACCATGCAAGAAAATGAGCAGGAATGAGAACGTAATAAGGAAAATTTACTCTTGCTTTTTGTCTTATCTTCTTCCCCTAATATACACACATTAAAACTGAGACCAGCAATGCAGGCAGTGGAAGCACATAACATATATATATATAAAATATTTAAAAGAAAATGTACTCTGTCATTTCACAAGAGAAGCATTTCATTTGCTGTAATAAATTACTAATCTGAGAGATTGCAGACAGAGTCATGTTTACAATATTTCAAGGTTCATCCTATTTCCTTGTTCTTTTGTGCTGTCTTGGCAGCGAGATATAATTCATTATTTCTTTTCATCTGTCTGTAATGGCAGTGCAGTAAATTAAATCTGGGGTTATTTTATCCAATCATAAATCCTGATTAGTTGTAGTCTAATTAAGGAATAATGAATGGGGAAGTGACAAATTTCCTCTTCCCCATTTTTTTTTGTAATTAGAATGTATACTGCACATCAATCAAATAATCTACCTTATTAAAAATCACAAACTTTTTTTGGAACCCACGTGTTGTTTTGTTGGCAGGAGCATTTATCAGGTTTTATGGCCAGCTGTCAAGAAATCATAAGGTACCAACATTAAGCTATCTATCTGATAAATATCCTCAAGGAAAGATGAGAAATAATCTGCCTTAGCTGATACAAGGATGATGAAACAGCATGCAGTCTTTTCACTAAGTGTAGAAGAGGGTCAAGCCTTGATGCTAAAATAATTATTTAGGTTGTCAGAAAACAGCTAGAGCCTAATAATTCTTCCAAGCTCTTAAATTTCTACAATTTAGTCTGTGGTACTTCTTGTACTCCTCCAAGTCTTGATCTGCAGTGAAGAAGCAATAGAATAAACTGAGTGCTGAATAAACTAGAGGTGAAAACCTCTATAAAGAAGATGGATAAACACAACTTTCCACATCATGAAGTTCACAAGCAACAGATAAAATATACTTTGGGGGCTTAACCTTAAGATAGCATTAAATAAGAGTCAAGGAATGTTCAAAATAAGGGATTTTCTTTTTAGAGAAAAGAGGGGCTAAAATACAAAATATAATTTTAGCAAAAATTGCCCAGTTGGAATATTTTGTTGATCTTATATGACAAAGATAGTTCAGATTTAGTCTTGCTCACTTTTTATTGGGACTGCTCCTACTCCCTGTATTCTCCATGCTGTGCCACAGATCAACACTCTCCTTAGTGAATAAGACTGACAAGGCTGTGGTGCATTACATGAAAGGGGCATAGAAATAGCGTTTCTGCTCTTCAGTAAGGAGCATGAGGCAACAACTACAATGCCATTCAATGTTTCTGAATTAAATGCTTTCAGGTTTTATGTGTTTGTCTGCATAATATTTTGTTTCAACTATTCATTTATTTCCTTTATTTTTTTCTCCTGGAAAGCAAATTCTGTTTGCAAAATGATTTCTTCAGCTATAAATCAAATTCTCAATAGAAAAATATTTCCCTCTGGAAGGTTTTGACCAGGGCTTCTACAGCTCATCTCACAGCTGAAAAAAAACTGGCTCATTCTTGGGAATTCAAAAATTAATTATCTTTCCATTTTCCGACATATGAAAGCTGAACCACCACGTCTGTACATTTACTTAGTATTAGATAACATTCAAACCACCATGATTTTATGATTACACTCGTTTAATTTCCCTGTTTTTTTTTTTTTTTTAATAAGAATCTCATTATGTCAACATCTATTGTTGCAACTCGGTGACTTTAACAGGGGAAGAAAAGTTTCAAAATAAGAAATTGTCACAAATAATATGGAAGCACTGGGCACCAGGACTAGATGCCTAGCATCAAACATAAGCTGTACCACAAAAATTAATTTATATTACACACAGCAGGTAGGTAATGTAATGAGGTAATGTGAGGCTGACTAGCCTCACGTTACATAAATAAATGAGTAAATTGAATTTAAATGATACAACAATACTGATCATCAGAAAAGCACTATTGTTACCAAAGTAAGGCCATTCTTTCTCTCTTCTTTGTTCCTTTTACCAATATACCATGACAACAAGTTTTTCTTGGAATTGTTGAATTATATCTGAGACAGAAATAACATTTCCCATGTAGTTTTACATTCCTTGGACAAGAAAGCCTAAGGTTATCATTCTAAACTAAGTCCATAAAAGTTTTAAAAGTCTATTCTTCTTAGACGAAAAAGCTCATGACATAAAGAAAATTCCAGGAGAAGCTGTGAGAGGAAGATTCTTTTCCTGTCAGGTGTTCTGTCTCAGAGTAGGATTTAATGAGCTTCCCATGACAGGGGTAAGTCTACATGTCTGTGGGTATTTAGGTAAGACACAGGCAAGAGATATTTGACAGATACCAAAGCAAAGCTTTCCAATTTGCACTTGACATAAAAAGCATTATTTCTTGCTTTGTGTTGCTTCTTATTGGTGTTCGATCTCTATATAATGTTTTAACTTAAACCCTCAAAAAAATCTGAGCACTTAGCTCCTACTTGAGAGCTAGAATGCAAGAGAAGGATATTATGGCCCTAAATTCTCTAATTATCTTTGATTCCCATTTAAAATATCAAGACATGAAAACAAGAACCCTAATTCTATAATCTCAAAGACGATAAAAAGAATAATGTACATATTTTCACACAGAAAATAAACAAGTTCACAAATTCCCATGTAGATATTTTATAGTGGTGACATTTACAATCCCTTCTTTCCAGGAGTGGATTCCACTGGTCTATATGAAACATAACAATAGAACCAGGAGTTTGTTTCAGGACATGTTTGCATTGTGATGTTTTCAATATAAAAAAAATAAGGATACTGTGATACAGATACACCATATTATATTTACATATTGAAGATAAAGATAAAAATAAAAACAAAATGGAAAAAGCCTATGCTTTTGCATTATACCTGGCAGTCATTTTAATCTGCAATTACCAGCATTAACGTAAACTTTGAAATCTTCAAGTGTCTTTCTGTTTCTTAGCAAAAAAATCACTCTGCTGTAAAATTAGTAGATAATAGTTATAACTATGGTTATGGTTTGAATGAAAATCTTTGCTTTGCTTGCAAAAAGCACACATGTTCCTCTTTTTAGTCCATTGAGCTTGAAGGATGGGTCATTGTATTCAGATTATAAACTAAGTTTATATGTTTCTTAGGTACGATTAAAACACCAGGATTTTTAAATAAATTTATCATCGGTAATGGGATGTGTGAAGGAGAGAGAATGACCTTGGATTTTGGTCTTTGGAAACAGTGATATTTTTGAATATCCTTTCAAATTCAAATAAGCTCCACATGCTTAAGTAAGAAAACTTTGGACAGAAATAAAATTGCATGAGTTTAAGCATCCAAAAGCAGGAATACAATACTGATCCTCAAAAATCATTATACTGTGGATGCAAGGGGAGGGAAAAGGAAGAAAATCTCTCTCTATAAATGCTTCAGGCAGCTATCACAAGAGACTTTCAAGTTCTAAATTTGCTGCAACACTCAGCGAATTAAAATACATAAAACTTTTCAGAGTTCTAATGTAGTACACATTTCAAAAGCCATTTTTCACTATTTGAATGCGAGTACATACCACTAAGCAGCTGGGAAACCTAATTTAGGTTTGAAATCTGCTTACAGTTTTGAGATCCTTGGCACTGTTTCTGGGGAGGTCCTTGTATATCACTTCTAAAGCAAAATAAAAATGTTACATAATGATAGCCAAATATATAAAATATTTTAAGTGCCCATCCTTTTACCATATTCCATGCCAAACAGGTCAACACAGCAACATTTTTTTAATTAAATTCTATTCATTATGCCTTATTTGAATGACAAACTCTCTCTAAAGTATCCAAACTCTTTAGGAAATATTTTCATAGGTGAATGAGAAAAAGTCAAATGGGTTAAAAAAGCGCATATTTTTATACATTTCATCACTAATTGACGCTGTTAAATGTGGCTGTTTGCCAAAGCACAGAAGCAGAGAAAGTGGAAGAAACAATGTTAACAGGTAATTTCAAGTTGGATTTTTTTCACTGTCAGTGGCTTTCCTTAGAAAAACGTTCTTTAACTGAGTGAAACTACTGTATCTCCTTAGTGACAGTAGCTGTTGGAGAATCTTTAAATTCATCTGAAAGAAAATTAAAGAACAGCACTACTTCTTATGGCAATTTCTTCTGCTTCTAGGTTGCATGTGCAGTTGGTAGAAAACAAAGAAGTTCATATTTTTAATTTCCATAGGTTTTATATCTTTGTATAAAAAATATAAGGAAACTATTCCTCTACCTATTCATATTTTAGCTGTACTATATATTAACTAGAAGTAGTTTGTGTCTAGGAGAGTTTAGAGCTAGTGAGGTTTATGACAGTTTTATTGGAAGCATTTATCAAGATTTAGTGTTTGTCAGCAGCTGAACCAGTGAGCAGCCTGATGGTCATTCAGAATAAACACAGTGGTAGAGTGAGAAAACCCAGATCGACTCCAAAAATGAGAAGTAAAAATAAACCTTAAGAGCACTGTACAAACATTTACAATCACAGCTAAAATGTCTTCTCATCCTATCACTTAGACTGTTTGGAATTGCTATGCCTAAGTGACAACAATTCTTCAGTGTAAATGACAATGTGGCAACACTGGGAGAAGACATTTTGTTGATACTCACAGGGTATTCACAACTAGAAAACATATCCTTTTTTTTCCCTTCTCAGTGTGGCTACCAGCTTGAGTCTCTCCTGTGGGTAACTACAGGAAGACATAGTATTGATTCATGTTAGAAACTCAAGCTGTGAGAGAGTAGAGGTAGGAAAGTCATAAGGCACTTGACTTGTAAATAGTCTGTCACAGCAGGTCCGGGCCAGCTAACTTTCCTCACCAAAATGAAGGAAAAAGAAAGAAGCAAAAAACAGGGAGAGACAGATCTGATTTCTGCAAATGTCCAGCCCGTCTGCTCAGCCAGATGGCCAATTGAATCACAAGAGGAAGGTGTCACAGAGAAACCTGAGACTTCCCTGCTTTTTCATGCTCTAGCCAAAAATAATAATTCAACAGCATCCAACAGAATCCTAAAGGCTTTGTGTATTAGCACGCTGAGGTTTCCTGTAATCACTGTGATATCTTCAGGAGCAAAGGGTGGCATGAATCATTATTTGGATGTGATAACATGACCCATACAAACATTAGGGGATAATGGGCAAGTCTGCACTCTGCAAATCAAATCACACCATGATCCATCATTAACCTAAGAGAGCTATTGCTTTATTGAAGCAGCCCTGTAAATGAATAGGTCACAGTCTATTTAAAAGCTGAGAGATTTGTTAATGCTCCAAGGTCTTATATTCTATTAGAGCATACAGCCCAAGTACAACTAAGATTTTAAGTGTGTGTTTTGAAATGATAGGTAGCAATGAAGGGAAAACCTAAGATTAAGACTGGAATAATTTTAAAGTGCTCCATTAAAACACTTATTTGCACATATATAGAAAGATATTCTTATGTGTCTCTATTTTAGCTTTGTCTTAAATAGGAAAGAAAATAATCACAGATAGTTTTTTGTGTTCTTGTTGTTGCTGTTGTTGTTTGTTTGTTTTGGGGGTTTTTTTGTTGTTTTTTTTTTGTTTTTTTCCCCCCTCACACACTTTGATAGTACAAGGAGTAAAGACATCAGGACTGTAGAAAATCAATTCATGTCCAGTTGTTCTGAATAAGCACTACATGACAAATTAACATTGCCCTTCAGGAAAGAACTTCAGAATTCAGAATTAAGCCAATTAATTGCTACTTTAGGAACTCCGGATTTTGTATAGACATAAGTCCAGGTGTTAATACCAGTTCTTCACTGTTCAGCTTTGATAACAGGACTGATCTTCAAACCCACTTAAGACAAACCATCCAAGGACTCCCACGACCCTCCTTTTCTCATGGCATGCTGGCAGCTTTATTCAGTTATAGATGAAACAAGGAAATATGCAGATCCTCTGAGACTGCTGAACCATAAATGAAGATGAAATTATTTTCCCCCTAAATACTCCTGACATCAAGTTTAAATTATATATCTCTTTACCAAAGTAAATAAATAAATAAATAAATATGTATATATATATAACTATAAAAAATTATTATAGCAATTCTTTGCAATAAGCAAAGGAAATAAATTAGTCTTTTAATCAATTCACTACACACTATCAAATAATTTTTTGCCTGAAAAAGATAGGAATGGGCTTCATAGTTGGGAAGAAGAGATCATCTCCAATAATTGCATGAATAACTTGGGAGAAGCACATGTCAAAGAACTTGATAAATAGTGAGAAATTGGTAATCCCTTGAAAACACTTCTATTTCCTTCAAGGAAAGACAGATGATTAGCTACCACTTTCTTCTTTTATTCTGAAAAATTCAATTTTATCTGTGACCATTTAATATATGACTTTTAAACAGCTGTTCTGAAAATATGTAGGGTGTTTTAAGGGACTGTGTGTTGTAGCACTTTTTGTGAATTCTAGGGAATCCCCATAGAATAATTTTGGTTACATTTCTAAAGGTTTACCAGAATAAATTACGATATATTACTGTACACTGTTGTTTACTGTCATTTTGCTAAATTCTTTGTTGGGACATACTTTTCTTTTAATAGTCTCAAATTAAATACTCATTACCTGCATACTTCCTCAAGACACTCTGACACTTTCCCCTGATGGACTGAAATTTACTGGGGCATGCTGCTTTTACTGACAAGAGCCAAGTGTAAAGTATACAATTTTTTTCTCTAGCTGCAGCTTCAAGAAGGACAGTCATATTCATGTTTAAACAATTCAGTTCACACTACAGCTGTGGGAGATAAACTTCCAGTGAAACACCTTTCCTGTGCTTAATAACCTCATGAGCCACACACAGCCCCTGCAGAATGTTAGATGCTTGAGTAAGCTGCTTTATCAGACCCTCCTCTAACTTTGAAGGCTGACTTAGACTTGTATTTTTGGAATCTCCCTGATGATACCTATGATTGTCTTTAAAACATAAATAACATCTCAACTTTTATAGGTAGAAGATTTTTACCCTTAAACTGTTAGGATTGTATGCAGAAACTAGAATAGAAATAGGGAAGTATAGAAATCAACACAACTGCTTATGACATGCATTATGAATACAGGACAAAAAAAAAAGCTGCAACCTATTCTTTGATCATCTCTCTCTCTGTCATAGCCAAACAAATGACACTGACACCTAATTCATTTTCTTTTGAGTTGCACACTCTAGAAATAGTATTTGCATTGTCCTGAAAAGTTCATTCTTGTCTCCTGACTTATATGGGTGAGCTTTTGGAATTCAACCTTAACAAAACTTTGATGTTTTTTTTCTTTCCTTTACACTGATACTTGCTTATAGATAGAATTAGTCTTTGCTCCTATAACCAAGACACTATGTTATCAGAAGAAAGAGAGAATGAATACCAATATTTTATAGAGATGTAGGGTGGTTAAGACTGGAAGGGACCTTAAAGATTATCTAGATCCAAAACCCCTGCAATGGGTAAGGATGTCACCCACTAGGTCAGATTGCTCAAAGTCCCATCCAACCTGGCCTTGAGCACTTTTAAGCATGGGATACCTACAGCCTCTCTGGACAGTCTGTGCTAGTGTCTCACTATTCTCATAGATAAAGTATTTCTTCCTAACATATAATTGATATATCTCTTCTTTTAGTTTAAAAACATTTTCCCTTTCCCTATCAGTATCTGCCCATAAAACCAGTCACTGTCCTTTTCTAAGGCCCCTTTAAGTACTGAAAAGCCACTAAAGGTCAACACAGAGCCTTCTCTTCTCCAGGCTGAGCAGCCCTAACTCTCAGCCTGTCTGCACAGGAGAAATGCTTCAGCCCTCTGATCATCTTGGTGGCCCTCCTCTGGACCCAGTTCAACAGGTCTGCATGTTTTCTGTGCTGAGGACTCCAGGGCTGCGCACAAAATGGGGTCTCAAAAGAGCAGAGTAGAAAGGGACAATCACCTCCTTCAACTTGCTGGTCACACTTCTTTTTGATGCAGCCCACGAAGCATTTGGCTTTCTGGGCTGCAAGCACACATCTGTCAAGCTTTTCATTTACCAGCAGTCCAAGTCCTTCTCACAGGGCTGCTTTCAATGAGTTCAGCTCCCAGTCTGTACTCATGTTTGGGAATGCCTCAACCCTGGAGCAGCACCTTGAACGTGGACTTGTTGAACCACATGAGGCTTTCATGGGCCCACTTTTTGAGCTTGCCTGGATGGCAGCCAGGGTCGCTCAGCTTGGGGCCACCTGCTAGTTTGCTGATGGCACACTTGATTCCACTGTTTATGTCATTGATAAAGATATTAAAGAGTGCTGGTTTCGGTTTCAGGGCTGGTTTCATACCTGCCCTACCAGTAGGTATGCAATAAGCAGGGCAGCAACATGGAGCATAGTCTCTGCCTGGCCAGTCACAGAACAGACAAGCTTTGTGACTGAGGGAGTCTCCAGCCAAGGTTAAGCCAGATTAATTCCTGCTCTGTGCTCCTAAACAGGCTAGAGAATCAACCTAGCCAAAAAGCTAGCTTCAAAGCAAATTTCTACAAGAATAAATAATTATTATTGGAATTATTGGAATATTGGAATATTTGATAAATCAAGACTGTCATGCTTGTTCATTGAGCTGTCTCTTCAGTGAATCATGCAGCTTTATTTCTCTGACAAAGACCAGAATTAAGGCTATTTCCATCAACGACAGGAAAGTTGATCATTAACACATTATTCATGAGACCCATTTTGTTATTTTGAAGTGTTTTTCTGTGGCTGTAGTAATTTTCAAGGTTCATGTCTAATTCCTCAAAAAACACATTGTTTTTCATGCTGGTGTCAAAGTTTTCAGTGGTTTATAAGAAAGACATAATGTACAGAACAGAACTGAAAAAAGAGACTGCTTCTGTGAGTGAAGGCATTGCACAGTCTACCACCTCTGACTCTGCTACTAGAGGACAGATGTTTGGGGGAAAAAAAATCTGTCATTTGGTAACTGACAGTGGGAATTAAAAGACAGTAAGTGCAACAGGAGTGTCTACATTGAAGCAATGATCAGGACATCTCAAAATTCAGTTTCTAACTAAATTTTATAGTAGATATTAAGAATGTATGAACTGAGACAAAGCAGAGAATAAACACACAGCTAAAAAAAAGAAGAAAAATGTTTGTTAAAGATTTCAAAAAGGAGGGAGTTATAATAAGCTATGTATGACAAATTCACTTGATCTGGCAGGGAAATGCAATCCCTTTCTGGAGTTCAGCAAAGTAGCAATTTCAGAGTATCTCACAATTATTTTCACTGAACAGAAGAAAACAAATAAGCCAAGATAAACCAATAAAGAGTAATGAAATTAGGAAAGAGGATTTTTTAAAATAAAGAGGTCAAAATAATATGTCTTAGCCCTGTTTTATTCAATAGAAATGTAAGTTTTTCAATGATGAGAGGTGATTAATATCTTGTACTATGTCTCAGGGAAAAAGAGTATTTTCTTTACCAGACAGCTTCTTAGAACCATACTGACATATAAGGGAATTATCTCTTAATATTAGGCAGACTGCTAAGTGGCATCCTAAAAAGATACAGACTTAACCATCTTTCTGAAATGTAGGTCTCTGAGCAGCAAATTGCATAAATGAGGGATGACAGAATCTGTACCCTTTTACCCTAATTTTTCCTTTAAGAAGTTAAGCACACTGTCATGTGTGAAATTTGATAGTATCACAATACAAAATAACACATATGTGGAAACATACCCCAACTTTATTTCCAGCACTGACACGAACACTTTTAAGTATCACATAGCTCCTAAATGCAGGCCAGTAGGAGTGAACACAGAGACCAATGCACCACAGCAGGCCATAGACTTCCCTCCACATCAAAGACTTTTCTAAAAGTGAAATCTAAAGCTGAAAAGAGGTGCCATCTCTTATAATAGACATTATATTCCAGTTCCTTGACTGAATAGTCAATTACCTAAGAAAAAGCAAAGACACATGATATTTTTCACAATGTGGTTATAAAGCATAACACTTCAGATAACATAACTTAGTAGCATGTCTATTTGTTGCCAGCCAGAGCCATAGTTCATTCCTTGCAAAACCTTCAATGCAATGTGCTATACAAACTCAAATCTTGTTCACATTTTAAAATGTCTTATAAAAATTACTTCATTTAAAGGGCACGTGTAAATACACTCAAGCTGATGTATACATAAAAATACTTTTAAGTGGAATCATTTTTATGAGTCACTTAAAAGCAGAACAGTACTTGGCTTCATAACAATTTTCACATTCAAGATACCTCAAAGTGCTTTGCAAATGAATAGCCTGGAAACCAGCAAAGATACTGATGCTTTAGGTAATGATTTGAAGGGGAACAGAGAAATGCAGAGGTATTAGAGTTTCTTCTCTTAAAACATTAATAGAAAGCCATGGTTAAACTAAGAAAAGTCAAAGACAATATGGCATCAGCTTTAATTTTTTTTTTGTTCTGTGTTACTCTCCTGTGCTTTTTTATTAGGAGTCTTTAATACACAGTTTCAAATACATAAGTTGTCAGAAGTGAATGACAACGTGGAAATAAGATTAAAATATGGTTGTTCCACTCAGCAACACACTGGGAAAAAAAATCTGTATATTTTATTGTTTAACACAATTCACACTAAAATTGAACTGTGTTTCTTTTCAGCTTGTCAAAAAATGTTGAATAACTCCAGCAGAACTGTCATCAATTTGCTTGTATTTGACTTTGTATCTATAGTTTATCATGGAATTGTTAATTTTGAAAGAGAGGTCTAAAATCATTGAGTCCAACCACTAACATAGTTCTGCCATGCTCACTACCAAACCATGTTAGAATGTGACACACCCACATGCCTTTTGAATTTATCCAGGGATGACCATTCCACCATTTCCTTAGGCAGCTTATGTCAATGTCTGACCATGCTCACAGTGAAGAACCTTTCCCTAATATCCAATCCAAATCTCCCCTGGCGCAGCTAGAGGCTGCTTCCTCTGTCCTGTCACTTGTTGAATGAAAGAAGAGACCAACCCCACCTGGCCACAAAGTCCTTTCAGGCAGTTGCAGAGAGTGATAAGGCCCTGAGCCTCCTTTTCTTCAGTTTAAACAACCTCTGCTCCCTCAGCTGCTCTTCATAAAACTTGTGCTGCTGACCCTTCAGCAGCTTCATTGCTCTTTTCTGGATGTGCACATAGTTCAGGACATACACACACATACACACATATATCACTGTCCATCAATATTAAGAAAAATATTCTGAAAACAGTTTGGTATTCTTAAAAGAAGGAGAGATGCTCAACAGAAATTCATATATGCAATCATTTTTCAAAGCCTTATGACTGTGAATGGGACATCTACTGGAACTTAATCAAAATGCCAGCTGTCATCACAAAATTATTTCACACAGTACTCAGTATAAAATACTTGCACTATTAAATAATAATCTAAGTATTAATAAAAATATTTAATGTCTGGTAGTGAAGTATAAGCAATAGAGGCAAAGGTTTTAGTAAACTTTGAATATTTTTTATATTAAAATCGGTATAGGTTGTCATATATTCTAATTCCAACAAAAATAAAGCTTTTAAAATAAATATACCCAAACTTGAAATATATTATTTTTCTTTGTTGTCTCAGACAATTTTATTGCAGCTAGAAAATAATGTGTTATGAGCACATGCACTCTCTTATAATCTTTAAAATGATAAGGATAAGTAAAAGCAATACATTCCAGAGCAAAAGGTTTGAGAGCCCTCTGGGCAGACACTGTTGTGAAGAAATGCATGTGCAGAAATTCCCTTTATATGGCTTTCTCAAATATTTTCGATGTTATGCCTAACAACAAAACTGTGCTCCAAATAATATTTGTTGTTGTAATTTAAGACTCGGTCATCGGACAGGAAATGATGAGTGTTTTACCAGGGTTAGAGCAGGGCACATGGTAAGGAGAGCCCTGCTCACCACCAATGAGAAGGTGTTTTCATGTGCTTCAGTGGCTGTCTTATACTGCCAGCAACAGGCTGTGTGCCCACTCCCAAGCCTCTGTGCCTCATTACATGGAGGCAGCACAATGCTCCACCCTGACTTATTCTGGTCGGTTTTACTCTAAGACTTCACATTGCATGTCCACATCAGAATACTTTATGAAAGTTAATATGGGACTAGCAAATCCTCTGAACATATTAAAAGCAATTTACCTGAGCTGTGGATGATTATAAGAATATTTGAAAAATCTGATAATGATGCTTTGCACAGTTACATGTAAGTTATTCTTTTCTCTAATTCTGTGATAACTGTTTGAATACTTAAGCACAACTTTGACACCTTTTATGAAAGGTTTATACCCAAACCTTTAAGATACTGTGGTAGTAGCAACCAGATAAAGACAAAAAACATCATTACATTTTCCTATGACACAGGTATCAATGATTTCTAAAATATTCTCTTATACAAAAGTATTTAAAATAATTTGAATACTGAAAAAGCTGTCAGTCTAAAACTCACTTAAGGAAAATAATTTAGGAATTTGATAACCTATAAAATTTTGTAATCATCTCAAACACTACTATTGAACTAATGGATTATTTAAGGTTGAAAGAAACAAAATAAGCATTTGTTTTCCTTCAGAATACTGTTTACGAGTCACGTTTTTCTTCAGAAGAACAAAACTCCAACTGATGGGTACAAAATGAGAAACTGCATATAGCAAGACAACTGTAGCATTTATATTTGTTATTCTCTTATCTATTCTCTACCACATGTCATTGCAACTGAAACATTATTACTTCTTAAATATTTGGAAGAAAAAAATTGCAAAGTATCGAACACTTTGAGGGACTTCTGCCTGCATATTATGAATGCAAATTGTGGGAGATCCCTCCAGCACAGTGGAAAAACAAATACCATAGACCTCATATTCAGAACAGTTGGGAGGGAAGGGGGCAGGACGGGCACAAATTAATTGAAATATAGCAAACTTGAGGATGAATGTCACCTATGGGATAGATGCAAGAAAGAAAAAATAAATTTGCTCATAAAACAGTCTTTTCAAAACAAAGTATTTTGTTTACTGCTTCCCCAAAGGAGAATTTGTTCCCCCTACCATCTCCCTCAGGGACCTCAATCTCTCAGAAGAACAAAATCAAGTAACTAATTCAATCAAGTGTTTTGGAAGACTTTGGTCTGCATGCTGATATGTTCTGGAGCACTCAAATCAGTTTACCAGTTAACTGTTTATGACTTCTTCCATGTAACCATCAGCTTTCAGATCTGGGAAAATATTTTGTAAGAAACCCTGAAATCTCTTGAAAACACACTGTGATCAATGAAAGGTTTAACATGTTCAGGAAACTGAAATAAAGACATCCTGGCAAATTTGTTAATTTCATAAAAGCACAGTTTCATGGAAATACATCATAGTGCTTTACTTTGAATCTGAAATGCAATCACATACACAGCAAAAGGTGCATTATAATAAGACCTACTTAGTATTCTTGAATTGTTCATGTTTTGCTACATATATTTGAATTTGAAAATAGAAAAAGAAGTATCAGTAACCTCAACCATTCATTGATGCTATCCAGCATCCTATTTAGCTCTGTAGAGATATTTGCAGATACAGGAAAAACACAAACAAACAAAAAAAAAACAACACACCACAGTTAACCATGACTCCATAAACACAGAAATCTACAAAGTCCATCTCCACCACCACACCATAGCATGCTTTGAAATGGGTATTTAGAAGGCAAGAAACATGTATCCTCCTTACTCTAGACTAAATATTAAGAATCGAAATACCAAAGCCACATAGCCATTCACATCAAAAATTATGTGAAATACTCGATGTAAGTACCTTCACACATCGCTGTCATAGGCACACTTGCAACATGATTTGTAATTCAGAGCAAAACCCACTATTAAAACGCTTGTATAAAGATTATGCATGTCATACTGTTCATCATATGGCTAATTAGTAGAAGATCAGTTTGAAACATTATCATGATAAATCATGGCTCATATTTGAAAAATCTTGTGTCAGGGCTAAATTTTATTTCTCACCATTAATTTTTTTTTTCTGCAGTGCCTTTTTTTGTTTGTTTCTTTTAAGGGAGGAGGCTGCTAAGGTGTTTTCAAAGTTGTTTCAAGTCGAATTCACATTCCTTACCTTCTTGGCTTATTACTTTAAACGTCAATGCTGCAGAAAGAAATCCACCCCCACCCCCGTATTCACACAGAGTACTGAGCTCTTAAAAAAAAAAAAAAAGGACATAAAAAATGGCAAATCCATTTCCAGTCCCAGGAGTTTCACAGCATCTCTTAGCTATTTTCCCTTTGAACTGCGTGCCCGGTTCTGCAGGCTGTATTTTCCCTTGCTCAGCAGCCAGCCAGGCGGCACAGCCGAGGTGGCTGCACCCACACCTCTGTGCCGCCCGGGCACCTGTGTCTCCCAGAGCCGCTGCCCCACCTGAAGGAGGGATGCGCGCCTGCCGAGCGGGAAGGGGAACGTGGGCTCCTTCCGCCCCCTCCGCTGCTCCCTCTCCCTTTAGGCACCGCGGACTCGCACACTTTGTTGGGAACTTGAGGAAGTTTTGCGATTCCAGAGCGGGATGAGCAGGGAGCAGAGGCTGCTGAACCCGCGCGGTCGGGATTCCCGTTCGTGTCCCCGCCGCTCCTGGGCGCAGGCAGATCCCCTGGTGCCCTGCTCCGGGGGCTCCCACACCGCGGCCCCGGTCACCGCCGAGCCATCCCGGCCTCTCCGCCTCCCCGCTCCCAGGAAAAGCCGCCTTACCTGCTGCATGGAGCTGCGGCAGCAGCAGGCAGAGCAGCAGCAGCGACCACAGCGGCAGCGCCGCGTTCGCTCAATGCTGTAGCAACAAACTGCCCTTTCTCGGGCTCCCCGTCATTCACAGAGGATGTCGCGGCAGCACAGGCAGGTAGAAACCACTTTCTTACTGGAAGAGGCTGGTTCCCTTCTCAGAATACGACTGAATCGCTCTCTGAGGCTCCCTACACATTTACCCTTCAGATCAATACTGCACTTCAGCAGCAGCCTGAGCTCAGCTGCAGCTGATAGAGAGCAGCCAATTGGTATTGAGGATTCCCTTTCCCTAACCCCCTCCCACAAAAATACACCGTCTGCATCTGAAATTTTGTGAGTTGTGAAAAGTAGTTTTAACCCCTTGCTTGAAAGCCACCTTGTGCTTTTGGAGCTCCGGATAACCTCATTTTTATTTTTGCATTCAAAATAAAAGCCCTGACTGCCCAAACTATCCCCACCTGGATGCTTTTAAGCCGGGTAAAATTCACTGAGAATACTAAAATATCTGACCTGGCAATCAACTGACTGACTGACTGGGAGGATGATGTTTTTGCAGTGTAAGAGATATAGCCCATGACCAAAAAAAACCAAAACCAACCTCCTTCCCCAACCCCCCCCCAAAAAAAAACCGAATTCCACACATATGAGAAACCAAAACACACACCAAAAACCAAAGCAAACAAACAAAGCCACAAAAAGCTGCCTCTCTCTCAAAACCCAGAAACCTGCCCTCCAATCTACCATCCAGATTTCATCATCATTTTTTTCCCCCACAAACTTCCTATATTTCTGACCAAAAATATGGCTGTACTTCAATCAAACAAGAAAAATGAAATTTAATAGTGGAATATATGGTCATAGTATCATACCTAGAGAAGAGAGATTTTTATTTTTGCCAGTCCTGAATTATATTTAGTGGATATGACTTCACCATTTCATCAAGGACATTGAATGCTTTACATTTGAAGAAATAACTTTACTTACAACCTTACAACTTTATTTCTAGACCCTCATAGTAAATACACCACCTTCTTGTTTGTTTCTTGGTGTTTATGTTAAGGCAGGAACTGTTTTAAAATAGATTATGCCTGAGAGCCTGCAGTTCTGACTTAAAGTAAAAGGTATGTTACATTAATTGTTTATTATTAATTTAAAGGGACTTAAATTTTCAACAAAACAAACCTGGTTAAAATACACAGAGATAAGTGAGCCATGTAAGATTGGCACTTCCTCTTCCCTGTGGATAATACAATCTTCATAGCATTTCAATATTCTGAAGTTTGTACTTGCAAATAAGATAGCCTGCCAAGTAAAAACACACCTGGGCTTCCCTCAATTTAGTTGAAAAAAGTGCAGTGCTATATATAACATAATATTCATTTGACAGAGACAGGCAAATAAATTACAGATACATGCATGGATTTTAATGTGGCAGGCAGCAACTTCATTAATTTTAGTCAAATATGGAAACAGGCCTAACTACTGGAAAAACACAAAGCAGCTATCACCTATGAGGTAAGGCCTTCCTCAGTCAAAATAAGGAACATTTTCTGCATTACAGACATAGTTCTGGATGGTTTGGATTCTGGCTCATGGGACATTTGCAGCCTGTTAGGATAAGTTGTATGACCTCTAGGCTCAGTTTCAGCATCCCTCTTCTCCAAGAGTAACCTGTGGAAGAGAGTAGAGTGTGCTGAGCTGTTCTGGTAGTGGCAGCTTCGACCTCCCTGACTTTCAGAGAACTGCTTCCCCAATGTAATACCAGTTCTGAGCATGGTATCTGCAAAAGAAAAATACACCCGATCCATATTTTATCACTGGAGAAGCCTTAAAACGTCTTTATCAGTCTGCTCATGTGTGCTTCTCAGATCAAGACAGAGAACATTCTGCACAGAGTAGAAGGTAGGCAGAATATGTGCTGAAGAAATAAAAAGTATGCAGTATATCTAAGGCAACTGACAATCATAAAGTTCAGAAGCACAAGAGACATTGCCAAATTGATCATATTGTACATCTCTCTGTGTACACACATATATGCATAACTGGCTATATTGTGGAAAAGACCGCATACCGCTGTCCAGTTGCAGGAGATTGGTGAGCTTTCCAGCAAGACAGTAAGTCATAAAACCACAGATGTTGGGCTAAGCTATGAGAAATTAAGATTATTTATCTTTGTCCATGCCATACACTATTTTACAATTGAAATCAAACTGCTTGTAGCTGTGATACTTGCTAAAACCAAATACCTAGTGATTGGAAAGATGTGTGCTAATATCTTTACAAACAATTCCATGGGTGAAGGGATGGGTGTTAAGATCTTTGAAATGGGTGTTAATGTCTCCTCTAACTTCAAGCAGCAGGTTTGCTACAGAGCCCAGACAGCTTGGCTTCTAAAACAGACAAGTGGGTGTGCACAAGCCTGAGCTTCTGAACTTTGGGGTGAAATAGTAGGTTCAAGGGGGGGGATGTGTGGTAGGCAGTTCGGGAGGGCTGTGCCTTGCTGGTACCTCAGCTGATGGGGAAAGGAACAGGGCATCATGCAGCCGGGAGTTTAGGAAAAAAGGAGGCTGTGCCCTGCGAAACCTCGGGAGAGAAAACCCCGCGGGCGTGTGCCCCTGTAGACTCTCTCCCCTTATTCAAATAAAGTTGCAGGACTCCTCTGTCTCCTTTCTGGACACTGATTTTCCATCCTGTGGTTTTCTGTACACTAGATAACACGGAAAAAAAAAAAAAAAGAAAAGCATTTCTCTTCCCAGAGTTATTACGTTGGGGCTATCATGTAGAAAAAGGAGCATGACAAAATTAAAACCTTCTCCTCCCAGTGAGCACCAAGCCCAAGATGAAAGATTCTAATATTGATAGTAGGGAAATTGTCTCTGCAGCTGGTCAGCCCTCCCAGTCCTGCAGCAGTCCTGTCCCGTAGCTCTCTCTCATCCCTTACAGGTAGGATGTATGCTCAGAACTAATGCATGAGCTATTCTTCAAAGTCCAGCTTCCTCAAAACAGTCAGTTACTGTGTTGTATGTGAAAATGCTGGTAGTTAACCAGCAAAAAACTCATGCCCTAAGAGCTGTTTGTATAAATTATCAAAGCCACTAGGTTCTCATCTTTCATGGAGTCCTATCTTTGTTGTGTGAAAAGCTGTGGGTGTCATTACATTGAAATAATTCCTAGGGACTTTAAAAAAAATGAAATAATTTCTTTTCTGTCCATCATATGAACAAGCCATGAAAGCATCCTCCAAGCATAGCATGTGACTGGAAAAGAGTTGGAGATGTTCCATATTTTAAATCTAGGAGATCATCAGCAAGTATAATTTTCATCTTTGTCAATCATATTAACTGATGACAAGGAAAATGTTATTGCACTTCCTTAAGTGATAACAGAGCTGGCTGTAAAAAGTTCATTCAGTCTAGTTATTCCCTTATGATGGAGTATACCAATAATAAAGCTCATACTAGCTGCAGAACTATGGCAGCATTTAAAAGCCTACTTTAAATTATCTTTATTTCAGCTTTACAGTTTGATTTAAATTTTGACAATTGAAAGTTCAAAACAAACCCTAAAAAGCAGACAAGTATCATTTACAAGAGTATACAAGTCCTTGCAAAGCCACAAAGCTGAATTGCTAATTTTAGCCTCCAATTTTTCTATCTGTCATAAAGAAGTATGTGTGTTTTAAAATTCCATTTGTTTTTTAAAATGTTTTTTTTCTTTTTTTTTTTTTTAGAAAACACTGAAGCATGAATAGCTCATTTCTTATTGTCACTCTAAAGGGGAGATAGGGCTACTTATTTATGAGAGAATACTCATTAAAGTTGAAAATGTAGCATGGAAGAAAATGCACCCAGAGGAACTGGAATTCCTGCTTTTTTGAAAAAGTCCTTGCATGCCAGTAGAAGTAAACATGACTGGATTTTGCCCCTGTATCCCTACACATTCTTTTAATATTGGTCCAGATAACTCAAGTTTCTTATTTCTCTTGCTACTCCTAGTACTTTTTAAAGATTTCTTTTAAGAAAATGCAGGCTGGACAAATATCCTTTACAGAGTCTAAATGATTTCCCATGCCAGCCAAAACAAAGTCTGAGATTTTTAGCCTTGCAGCATCATGGAAACACATTTATAAGGATAATTGAATTTATTTTTGAAGCTACTTATTCACCTGACTTGTGCATGGTAGAATTCAAGGTTTAGCCATTTCTGTGGAGAATTCATTCATCTACACATGTAAAACTAGGATTAAAAGCCCACATGCTGCACATAGGTAAAAGGGATCTGAGATTTCACTTGTGAACTTTAAAACTGATAAATATTTACATATATGTGTAGGATTAGGCAAGCGGTCTTTGCCTGAGAATTTCTTTTTGTTGGGCAACCTCATTCTAGACAAGATTCAAAGAGAAAGCTTAATTTTATAGTAATACTTACTAGGAATCTATGGGATCTTCTATAATTTCTGAAACTTCCGCAGTTAGATCTCCCTCAACTTAGACCAGTATATTACATTAATAAAGTGGTAACCTGTCTCTTAAGTTATTTTCCACCTTGTTATCCATCAGACATCTGTTTTTACCGTAGTCATAAATACAGATTGTTAAAGTGACACCTAGAGAAACCAACCACAGATCCAGTATTATCCTAAGTAGAGCTGGATAGTATTTGAAATCCCTCCCAAAGGTCACAAGCAGAGTCAGAAACGACAGGTATCATTTCCATGTGATGTCTAATCTGTCCTAGAAATCTCTGAGGACAGAGAATTCACAGTCTCCCAATTAGCCACTTCCACATTTTAGCTACATTTACAAGTGAAAGATTTTCAAGGTGCTTAACATGAAACTGCCTGGTTGAAATTTAAGTCCTTTGGGTTTTGGTCTACATATACTCTGGTTTAGCATAATGTGTATTATTCTCTTCCTTTTCGCTATGATATTTCATATCATGCAGATATGAAATGCGGATATATCATCTCTAACAATCCCCAGTCCTTCCATCTCTCTTCACAGGACTTTTTGCTTCCTAGATTCTGAGCATTCTTTTTACTCTACCCTCTTCTCTATTCAACAGATTTCCTCTTTCCTAAAATTAAATGTCTGCAACTGGATACAATAGGGCTGCTGTGCTCTGTGCTGTAAGGCACATCCTGAGGATTATTAGAAAGGTAATACCTTCAAATTTGAACACTGTCTTTATGCAGTGTCAATGCCATTCTTCTCTTTGTCATGCTGTTATCCTAATAATCAGTCCTTGTCTAAAGACCTTGCACTTTAAACAAAACATGAGAGAGAACCCTCAGATGCAATCAGTGCAGCAGCACACTATGAACTGAACAGTGCAGGCATGACTGCCTGTTTAATTGTCATCGTCAACACAGGAAATTAGATACAAAACAGGGTGAAATAGTGTTTGCATGAGGCATTTTGAACTACTTGTATTTCTTATTACATCCTTCCACAAAGCTTTCAGTTTGTCAATGTCTATGCCACTATCTTGGTCTCAACCAACTGCTTACTTTCCACGATGCCTTTATGTCTGCAAATTGTAGTGCTTTTTATCCATCTACCCATTGGAAGATGTACCTTTAGACACAAAACATAACGTGCATCACATTTGATTTGTAAATATTTTAAGATAAAATGTTTATTCACCTGTATATTTTTTTTTCAACTTTACAATCTATACTACTTCTTAGAATGTGTTCTGTGAATTTATTGGTTTTGTTTGGGTTTTTTTTTGTTTTTTTTTTTTTACTCTTGTACATTAGACATAATGACTGCTAAAAAAGGGAGAGCAGATTTCACCAGCTGAATAGTTTTCCTTGTTGATGATTCCAGCAGGGAGTCACACTTTACCTGGCCTATTGCTGAAAACATGAAACAAAGCATCAGGGCAATCTTCTTGCATCCTTTTTTGGCTTATCTGCATTTAAGGCTTGCCTACTAATTCAGTTAGCTTTGCTCTCCACCACCATTGTCAACACATGCAAATGATTACTCATCTCACTTTCCAGTAAAACAATCATGTTTTGATGCATTCATAAAAGCAGTAAGTCAAATAGAATCATATAACTAGCTCATACAGGCAGGATATATGTCAAATTGATGCAAACTAAACCTGGCTGTGTGTGAACTTAATTAGCATCACGAGCACCAATTGGACTATCAACATGAGAGGGACAGCAAAGGTTATACCAGTTATTAAGAAATACAAAGTTACATCAGTAGCACAGATGAGAGCTATGTGTGGTTATCACAGAATGGAAATCAGTCCTAAGGTACACGCACGGTAGTTAATAAAACAGTTAATTTTTTCTGTTATTATTTCAGTACAAACTTTGCTTTTAAATAATGTATTGTATTGACCCACATTTCCTAAATGGTAAGTTTTCTAAATTATATATTTTGATAGTACTGTTGAAACTGTTGTGTTCTAACAAGTTATCATACTTTTCTTCTGGGGATATGTACGTCTCCATAAATTGTTATCACTAACCTTAGATTCTTGCAAGCTTTTTCACAGGAGTAAAATTATAAATACATACATATTAATGTAATCCATTTTTAGTCATTTCTTATTTTACTCTATCTCTAACAAGACAGTGAATTTATTTCACTGAGAGGGAAATTTATTCCTGCAACTCAGAAATTCCTAAATCCCAATACAATACCTTCTCTAAGCAATAGACATTATCTTTAAAACAGTGTTACATTTTGTTGTTATTTTAATTTCTAAGACAACTATTAGAATTCTGTTCTCATTTTATGTACTTATCTAGATGATATATCCAGGAACACAATAAACTTACATACGTTTCTAAATAAGTACCCACTCTTTATACTTCTTAAAATTACATTTCTGCCTTGCTAAGATTGCAGCTGTGTTCTATATACTATGTACTCATCTCCATCAAGTGTTTACATCATGTATGTTACACTTGAATAACAATTTTAATACATGTAGATCTAAAATTAGTTTTCATAGCAGTAGCAGCACTATTTTCACAAGGAAATAATAAACAAAAAATTAATTGAGGGAATGCTTTCTGTAAACAAAGGCTAGATGACTTAAATCACTGAACTGGAACAGCATGGTAGACCTTAAAAAAGTCGTTTCACGTACTTGTTTGGAAGTCTTCCAAAAAAGAGCAGCATGAATTTTACATGTACCTATCTAAAGTGTTTTAATATCTACTGATGAAACTGGATGCAATTATTATTCTGACCTCAAAAATCAACACACTGTTTTTACAAGTTTCCTGCAACTTTTAACAAGTTCCCTCATTTATGTTTTTTGCTACATTAATGTGTGAAATGTGAATACAGACGCTTTCATTAAGATAGAAACTGTTCTGAGAGAAGATTGGATATTTTTCATAGTGGAGCATTAGGCACTGAAGCACTGAAAAGTGCTACATAATTACCAAACAGAGGAAGATTTTATCCTGGAATTCAGGTTAGGAAAAACCCATTGAGCCTGAGATTACATGCACAGGGATGAAGTGTTGCCTTAGAGCTTACAGAGAGTAGAAATACTTAGAGGGTATTTTGGCTTTCTCTTTAAGGGGCAGCAATTCAACAAGTTTCTGCTCCCTCTAGTCTATTCACATTTAGTTTGTACTCTAACATCAGTCAGTCTGAATCAGAGAGTGCCCTTCCTTTTGTCTCTACTGTGTACCTCTATTTCATCTTGAAATTCATTACCCTCTTCTCCTAAGGTTTTGGAGGTGGCAAGATTTATCAGCTACTGAATAAGTGAATATAGTATATAGCACAGTAGCATTTCATTCAGTATTCTCCACAAAGATGACTGAGAAGCATTAAGGTACCTTAAAAACCCTGTGTTCACAGAACATATGTTTGTAGTCCACAAAACATCTATTAGTTGGGAGTTATTTCTTTGATCCTGTACCTTGGTTACTGTTGATGTACATAGGCCAGTGCATCCATCCGTCTTGCTGGAAACAGGCCACTACTACTAGATGAAAAAAAGTAGTAGGTTGGAAATAAAAGCACAAATGATCCTTGACAGTCCCTGCCAAAAATAAATAATGAACATTTATCAGGCTTTGAAAACAACCAAATTCATATTGCTGAAAATATGAATGGAAACAATTATCCTTTTTTTTTCAACTTTAATTGTATCTTATAGCATCATAGCATGTGGAAATTGCTATCTCTAAACTTTTATATTTACATTTAAATGCTTTACAGAATTTATTTCAACAACCTTTCAGTACTGTCCACACAAATTTTGTATATTTACATGGACTGTTTGTTCTAGCTTAGCAGACAGAGGCCTAAAAAATAAGATGGAAAAAAAATTTAGCCAGTGGTTTATACAGACGTGGTCTAAATGCATGTTGCAGCATAAAAATACAGATGTCTATACAAGATTATTGCAAGTTCTATTGATAGCTACAGATAAGAAACAAGTGCATATTCTCCTAATTTTACATATAACTTAGAACTCAAAGAAGCACCTGAGATTTTTTTTTTGTTGCTGAAATGCTGCATACTGTCCTCTCCCAGGCTCTTTTTTCACTCATATTATAGAAACAAAAGAAGGAAGCTGATTGATATCTGTCTCAGACACTAGAAAATGCTTAATTTCCTCATTTCATTTTTCAATTAAAAATATTCTTGAACAATTTGCTTTTCCAAGAGGATACTGAAATAGTGGTCTAAGATTTAGGTTTGAAATCTTGAAATATTTGTCATTTTTTCCAACACTGCACTTTCAAAAGAACTTTGAGTAGGAAACACATAGTTCCATTGTTACCAAAAGAAGTTGTCTCTGCTTGGGACAGAGTGGGTCCTAACCCTTTCTTCCAATGAAGACCAATGGAAGAATCCTTATGTCGTTTTTAAGTAGATGAGTCAGGAAAATCAAAATAGAGTTGAGAAGCAGTTTTTTGGGGGGTTATTTTGTGGATTTTTTGTTGTTGTTGTTTTGGTTTTTTGCTTTTGCTTTTTTTTTTGTTTGGTTTGTTTTGGTTTTTTTTCTTTGTTTGTTTTGGGGTTTTTATGTTGTTTTTTTGGTTTTCATTGACACCTCCCCCCCGCCCCCACACTAGTTAGTTAGTTTTTAGGTCTAATGCTATGTATAGACACGCTTCCAAGGAGAGGTGAAATTGTTGCATTATGTGAAAACATTAGAGAGAATTTTAATCTATTAAGAAATGCAGGCTTGTTGTTCTGCTTCAAAACATTGAACATATATAATAAAATTATTTCAGACTTCTTTTATCATGACAGAAATGAAAAGAATTTACAGACAAGGTAGTTAAGGATTCAAAAATATTATTTTATAGTCCTATGACACCTGTAGTAGTTAAAATACACTGCCTAAGGTCTGGTACCTGCTCCCAGAAATGGGTAAAAAAGGATGTTATAAAGATGAAGGAATGTAATTCCTTCAAATTCATTTTGTAATCCTCCTTACATATGGACATTGCTCCATACTTGTGAGCAAGGTAAAACTTGATTCTCTTAGATTTGGCTGAATGGTATCTTGGTGGGTATCAATCAATTTTTACAAGGATCTGATATTTATGTATTTATTTCTGGGAAGGTTGTTACCTTAGAGAGAAGATCACAGAATATATGATTTTTGAACATGTGAAAACTTGGTTTTCCTTCTTTCCCCAACTGAACAAGGAGACTGTTTCAGTATCATCTGTTCCCTCTACTCACTTTTGGTTTATTCTGATTTTCTTCAAGACATGGCCTTCAAGCAATGAGAACAAGTGAGCAGATGATAGAGGCAGACACTACCATAAAGTATTAATTTGCTAGTGCCACGTAATAATAGTATTGCATAAGTAATACCTGGAAAACTGAAACTAGTAAATAAGAAGCTGTGTATAGACTGGAAATTTGCTTGGGTTGAAAAGGCAATAATTTTATTTGCAATTTCTTATATGTTTCAGCATTTTACTTATTCAAATACATACCGTGAAAAAGCAAGCCAAACAAACCAAAAAAAAAAGCTAATCAACCAAGCAGCCATCAAAAAAAAAAACACTAGGGAAAATAAAATAAAATTAAAATTAAAATAAAATAAAATAAAATAAAATAAAATAAAAACAATGTAATTTAAAATACAAGAATTTCCATCAGTTTTGTTTCATTTAGAAAGCTTTGATTTTGATTTCACTGCAACTGAAAAGCATTAAGAACAACTTGCATAAGTCAAGTTTATAGAGCTGAAAAAATAGAGCAAGAAATTATTCTGATTAAATTGGATGTCTGAGATAAAATTCTAATGCCATTATATTCTTAGTGTTTTAATGAAGCTTGAAGCTGAGATAAATCTTGAAAAAATGGTTCCCATTAATTCTTAGCTACATCCTTCTAGTAAAATATATGTGTAATCAGTGAAATCGTACTGATTTGGGGAGATCACAATGCATTTTACTGAACTGAGAGAGGAACTCAGTAAAGTACTAAGATTTGTATGACTAGCACCATCTCTATACAGGCAAATAAATTTGTATCTAGAAATACATTGATGATAATGGAGGATGTCCTCCTTGCTAGCAGCAGCTAAAGAAGAAAGACTTATGTCTCTCTGCAGAAGGAGGTTAGATTCTGCTAAAATTCTAGTCCAAGATGCACGTAAAAACTCACTAGGGACTATATATACATCAGCTATTCTTTACTTCTAAGACAGAGGAAATGCAGTAGCTCTTGAGCAGATTTTGGTTTTGTTTTATTACTCTCAGTAGAAATATGTCATTAACTTTTGAAAGTGGAAGTATAAGGAAGTTATCATGGATACAAATAAGCCACCCACACCACTGCAATGCGTAGAAAGCCAGCATAAATGGATATACAAACAGAAGATTTAAACATAAATCTAAAAAGGGAGAATTTCAGAAACTTTTTATTTGGGTAAGCATCAATGCTTTTTCAAACTATCAAAAATACCCATTGTCAGAAAAATACTCAGCTTCTAACCCGGCTTCTAAATCTCTTTCCCTGTATTCACTGCCACTTTCTTAGGAAGGTGAAAAGATATCAGTTTCTCGGTGAGAAAAAATAAAAGGGAGTATTCTGGGACTGGACTTTTCTATCCTAGAAATGACAGAAGTACTTTAGAAATATCATGCTCCATGCTGATTACAGATGTGAGGCAGACACATTCTGATAAAATTTGACTGAATATAAAGAAAGCCTATGGAGAGAAAGCAATGGTAGATTTAGCAGACCTGATCATCAATGAATAAAACAGTAGTAACTTAATGGAGTGTATGTCTACAGGTTTTACACTGAAATTACTGCAGAGGAGGAGTACTCTTACATGGGACTGTTAACCTCCAAAGGAATTAGTTTCAGAGTTAAATCCTCACTAAAACATTGCATTTGATTTCTTCCACTGTAAAAATAAGTAGTGATGGTATTTTCTGGTATTAAGTCTCTCCAGAGTTAATTTCAGCTGATCAACTTGAATTAGTACAAATGCTATAACAAAATTCTGTGGGAATTCAGAGCTTTTCTTCTTTAGTGGTCTGTTATGATATTTATGGGTCCCAAAATGATAATTTTATATGCCAGCCAAAATCACGACCTGGCATCAAAGTTACATTTCTCTTGCAATTCCTACATTACTACCATATGATCTTAAAAAGATCTTAAATGATGTGTAAGACACAAAACTTTGTAGTTTCTTTAGAGCATTGGTCCCATATAAATTTCTGTCAAAAAACCCAGTGCACATATTGCCAACAGAGCTACTGTTGGCAAGATTATGAAATTTCACCTATTCTGTAGTATATATATAATCACACTTCAACTAAAATGCATATTTTTTCTCTTTTTTCTATCCCTTGCAGGTTACTGAGCCAACAGCAATTTCAAAATTAAGACAACTTTTTTCAAATTCTCTGCAAAGTTTTTTGTTCTCTCTCCACTTGAACTGCAACATTTGGATTTATATACTTTTTTCTTGTTACCTCAGTAGTATGGTAATGAGATTGTATCTTAAACTTGTAAAAAGAACTTTGACTATTTCAGTGGTCCTTCAGAAACCTTTCACAATATATTGCTTTTGACTGCTCTTGAAGAACATTTCTATCAAGAATCTGCAAATTGTGTTTAAGCCAAATTTTCCACAGGCTTGTTTGTTGTTTTCCTTTGTGATTACACATGCAATTAAAATAGTAAACTTCCTGAAGGAGTCTGGGAGCCTGGTTCTGAAGTTCCTGACCTACGTATTCAGTGACACTCTTTGCTTGTAACTCAGTTTGGCTCTGAACAGAGACTACAGTCTGAGAGTTCTTTGTTAAGTGGAGTGCAAAATATTTTCAGAAATGAAATAAAAAATTATAACTTTCTGAAACAAAAATAAACTTTTTAATAAAAAATGAAAATATTTGACAAGCAATGTCTTTTCGAAAGGTATTTTTAGTCTTAAACAAATATCCTTGATGAAAAGTAGCATGAAGCAACATCTGCAGTCATTCCAGGAGTTTAATTTCTCTTAACATAGGAAACTAGCATTCTGCTGAAGGTATATTTCAAGCACTGATTAATTCTATCTCCTTGCTTTAGCCAAAGCCTTTTCCTGACTACACAAGAAATGAAATAATTATAAGCTCTGTAAAAACCTGAAAAATACGTAAACTGTGGGATTCTGTGAGAAAAAAAAAACTAAGAACATGAAATATTTACAAATAATATTATGGATGTAGAAAAGCAGTTTGATATTTTAGAAATGAAGAAAATTGAATCACAAAGAAATTGGATGAATATTTGATAATTGCACTCATTAAGCAATGGTGTCTGATGAAGCTAGGTCTTTGAAGCTAGAAATCCACACTCCGAACATGTCTAAATGTGTATTTGAAATTAAGTACAGTAACATAGAACTTTTTACTTTGGAGACAAAGCAAAAATTATCAACTTTATCCTTTCAGTTTTCTCACAGCTTCTCTTTTTTGATTCTTCCACTTAAACAGTTTAGCATAATAAAATTAAAAGGAATTCAAGTAATTGTCTAAATTTTGGAGCCAGTGTCACCACTTGTAGACTTCAAGGGCTGGCAGATGCAGTAGCACAGTTTCCCTTTCATTTGTGGCATGTTGCCTCCAATTATAAGAAGAAATGCTGCATGTTAGTTGTTTGCATCAGAAAGTGACAGTCTCTAAAGCACAGGGATAAAATCATCCTTTTCAGTGCTCATCTTGATCAGCCTGGGGGCAACAGCTGCTGTCATTTCAACTGTTTGTTTTAAATGTGTACTTTTTGGTACCTCAAGATGGCATTTCTTCTTCAAGCAGAGCCCAGAGCTCACAAAGTCATCCTCCAGTGTAAAGAATATAAGTTCCTACCCGGTACTAAAATAAATAACCACCGCTATTCTTTATCTGGAGGTAGGTGCCGGTGAGCTGAATCCTAACCACAGTCAGTCACTTTCTGGTTTAGGGTGTTGTAGCATTATCTTGCACTATCTGTTTCTAGCTAAAATGGTGTGGGAAGAAATAAACACACAAAGCCTCTGATGGTCCTTTCCACCAGAAGAAGAAAATCTCTTTTATGTGTCACATTTAAATACACTGAAATACACTACCTTATTTCATGTCCGACCAAATGCTATCCTATTCCTGGAGGCTGTAGAAAAGGATACATTTGTCACCATGCAGCTCTCATCACTGCTAATAATCAGTTCAATTGAAGAGAATCTCCCTTGAGGAACATCTAGAATTAATTAGAACTGATCGAACAGCAGAAATCATAATTTGTTGATGCTTTAGCATATATATCTAACTGGTTGGGCCCATAATAGTGGTAGGGGCTGTTATTTGTTTGTAAATACTGGGACAGCTACCATTTTATTTATGAAAAATGCTGATAATTGCTGAAGGGTTTGTGAGTTTCTGCATAAATTTTTATTAATTTCCATATTAATGATGCATTATATATTATTCCCCATTCATTATTCTTCAACAGTTATTTTCTTCTAGGAATTTAGGCCATCTAATTGACTGAGCAAATACAATGCATTGTGATTTAAGGGACAAATCACTTACCAGGAATACTGAAGTGCAAACTTCAGTATTAAAAAAAAAAGAAAAAAGAAAAAATCAGAATTGCCCACAAAAAGTTCTCAATGGTATTTTCACGTTGCACAGTCAAGATAAATTAATATTGCAGGTCACACACTTTCAGGAACAATTGAGGATGTTCAGGAAGCACCAAGTATTGTTCATTCCTGTTGTGTGATGAAATATTTATTGCCGTGTCATGTAACGCATTGTGCATATATACACAGTTGTGAAGAATCTGGCTTTTTAGGGGAATAAGCTTGGGGCAGCTACCGTAACCACACATAATGTTTTGCAGTCTGACCTATAATAGATAAATAAATAGCTAATAATAGTGGTAATGGCAAGGAGGCAATGTAATAATATGCTTTTCTGTAAAATTCAGAACTTATTCATAAGCAATTCTTGGCAGCCTTTAGACTAGCAGAGATATTCACAAATATTAAATATTAATATCAAGATGTGTTGTTAGAGTTGTTCTCTGTCTTTTCTACAAGACAATGAGGATGACAGAAACCAGCTCACGAAGATTGCTTTTTTTTCACTCAAGAAGAGTAGCTATTCAAAACACAAGGGTGTGGTAATTGCCTACAAACAGACTGGCCCCCACTGGTAGCTACAGCAGGAAGATCTGCAGCATTATTCATTTACGCAGACTTTTGTTTTCCCTGGTCACAGCTCAGCCGACGCAGCATGAGGGAGTGCACGAACAATGATCTCCTCCCTCCTTCCCTGCCTCGACTCGCTCACTCCTTTTCTCCCACAGACCATCACACTCAGCAGGGTCTGAAAGCAGCCATGCTGATTGTGCTTGCTAAATATTGAAATAATAAATTCTGGGACTCATATAAATTACAGCATCTGCTGGCTGGAATCAATGGACCAGAAAAGGAGGGTGGTAACAACATCCTGACAGACCATAGATAAATGTCATTGTACTGTTTAAACTTAATCTGTTGTATGTTCTTCAGAGGTTAAAAAAAAATTGTAAGCTAAGACAGTAATATCATCTTACTGTGTTAAAGTCACCTATTAGTCATGTCCCAGGCAAATTTGGATTTATGACTCAGACATAATTCTTCCAAATATACCTGCTGTTCATAAAAGGCAGAGATATATGACTCAAAAATAACACTGAGACAGGAATAATTTTACACTTCACTTTGCAACATTGACTTTCCTCCAGAACTTACAGTGAAATCTCCACATTTTATGAATGAGCTTCTGCCAATATTATAGATTTATAGCTACAGTTTCCAAATCAGGTAAATTTCTCACTCAAACAGAAGAGGAATAATTTCAGATAGAGAAGAAAGATACATTTAGATCTTTGTCTGCCAAACAACTGTACACAAATTGCATAGAATCACAGAACTATTTTGGTTTAAAAAAACCTTTGGGATCATTGAGTTCAACTATTAGCCCAGTACTACCAAGTTTACCACTAATCTGTGTGTACACATCATACATATGTGCACATGTAATAAGTCATGAATTAAAGTTTTTTAATCAAAAGTACTGCAGTCAGGACCCAGGAGCTGCAAAGTGATCCCTATGGTAGCCCCTGACCATTGGGGACCTGACCAGACTGCTGAGAGTGCAAGAGGACATCCTTTACCTGCTGCATCAGCCCTGGTCCAGTTTCTCATGTCCTGGGGCACACAAATAAATGCATGGCAACAAAAAATCCTTTTCTGAAGTTCACTTTTATTTAACTCAGGTCATACCTTCAGGAGGGCCTTTATTCCTTTTAGAAATCACAAGTTTGAAAAAGATCCATCTTTAATATGGACAACAGTGTTCATGTTTCAGATGGCAGAAATTATGTTCACAGATAGTATTCTTTCCTCAAGAACAGTTTTCAGTCTCTCTTTTTGCTGAGCACCATCCACCCCTCAGGGGTAGTCCCTGAAGCACCTCCATAAAATTGTGCCCAGCTGATCTCTTGGTTGAGAATAAATAACTTGATGGAGTTGTTTATTCTGAGAATTAAAAATATTAATATCTAATCAAATTTGGTGAAAGCTTAACATTATGTCCCATAAATCAACACTCTTTATTCTTTATTTCTCCCTCTTCAACAGTTCACTTGTCCAGTTAAGAAATACCATTGAAGTGGTTAACCACAGACCTGAGGAGAAAGCAGAATATAATACCCAGAAAGATATCACAATGTGGCTTTGGGCTGATTTTTGATTTCTTGTATTTTCATATTTCCTAGTCATGGAGATCTTTGATGTGCATTGGCACATCTCTTAAAGTTTAGTGATAAGTGAGTATCTGCACTTGCAAAAAGTCTGTCCAGCATATTGTTTTCTGTAAGATGTTCTGGAGAAACTAGCTATTTCAGTGATCTAATACCAAAACCACAAGTTGTATCTCATCTTCTCCTTAGCCCAAGTCATAACCATCACATTTTTCACAGCAAAGGAACAGTAAGCACTGAATCGACTGGGAGCCTGTTGTGGTGCCGGTATCTCTGCATTTTACTGGCTCGTGCCCAACCAGACCAGTCCTCAGCAAGGCTAAATGTTTAGTTTGTAGGTACAAATAAAGGTACTCTCCTGTCTGCCATCTGAGCCTCCTGTCTATGACTAGCATGAAATCCAACATACTACTGTGAAAAAGGTCAATAATTAAATTTTAAATTCCCTTATCCACAGTCAGTTGAAATAATGCAACATACTGCTTGATTTTTTTTTTTCTTTCCTAATGCAGTCATATATTTGTTATCACAGCACTAGCAGCCACAAGAATTCAGTACCAGCTTTCCTTCCAAAATCTCAAGACTGCCTTAAAAGTGATGAGGGAAAAAAAAAAAAAGCAAAAAAGAAAAAAAAAAGCAAAAAAAAAGCATGGCTTTGGAGTTCTGCTGATTTCTTTCTTAAAATAAAATTAATTCTAACAAACCTAAATGAAAACTCAGGATATATTTTAGTCATATTTTCAATTGATTATAGGACACTTCAGGACCTAAAAGTAAATTAAAACCCAGCAACATGCTTTCCAAGAAAATTACCTATAAAAGAACCCAAAAAAAATCCCAGAAAATCAATTCCAAGAGAAGGGAGTGTGGTTTGAACAAAATACACAAGTAACAGTAAGATCCTGGAAGTAAATCGATGCTATTTATTTTCAATTTTTTTGTAATCTAGAATCACATTTTAAAGTAAATAATGGAAGTTATAGAAATATCCTGGTCATCACTGATATGAAGAAGCATGGAGGACACAAAATGTTGCATACTTCTGCTGAAGTAGCTCGCAGTCCTTACGCTGCTCTTCAAAGAATATGAACATAAAATGTTGTCTCACAGCAAAAAACTAAGTATTATGCAACTACACTACATGTTCCAAGTTTATGATGAACTGTAAACATTTATTTAAAACCTCTTCATGGTCTTGCTTTGGAAGAAACAACAGTAGTACATTGCGGTCTATCAATTTCAGAAGCTCTGTAATTAGCAATTACAGAAGATAGAATGCAGTGTCTTCCTCCATACTATTTAGGCACACAGTTTCTGAATGTCTTTTTCTTTCCTACAGCCTGTTTGTTGGTCTTCAAAGCTGCTCTTTGCATTTACTATCTTTAGGCACTACATATAGAAGTTTAATTGAATCCATTAATTGACGTACTTTAGCAAATAATCAGGTTAGATTGGGGATTCCAACAGCCACACAGTGTGGCTGTTCTTCTTCTAAGCATTATTTATTTTTACTACTCAGCACCTTTTTTTTGTAAGTCCACTAGACCTCTGAAATCCTGTGCTGCACTTCCTTCAACTAACTCCACCTCGACAGGAATATTCCAGCTACTTCGTAATACTGCAAAGTGATATGAGCTATTAACCAGCCAATTAACCATACAAAGCTACTCAGCCTTCAGTCTTCTCTCCAGCACTATCTGCCTCCATCTGTTACTCCTTCCATGCTTTTTGTAGGTATTTTTGATGGTGGAAATTGGGATAAAGATAATGTTTTTAAAATTAGTGAGATGAGAAGAGAGAGAATGATTTTTAGAAAAATCCCATACTGGGTCTACAAATGGAAAAAAAAAGTAGTTTGCCTGTTGCCTGTCTGAAAGGCTTTTATCCAACTAATTTTCTCACTGCAGGGGGAAAAGTAAAATCGGCCTTCACTTCTCTGGCAAGTTGTTGGAGCCTGAGTGCCCTGTCAACCCCTCCTCCTCCTCCAGGCTGACTGCCAGCTTGTCTCTGTTCTGGGAAAGTTGAGAATATAGAAATCTTGGGGACAAGGTTGTGGCTGAGAGCTCCTATTCACCTTTTTCCTGCCAATGAAAAAAATAAAATAAAATTAAGAGTTTTATCAACATTAACAAGAGAAGCAAGGTATCTGGTCAAAGAAAATAAAATTGGTTTTAAGATCTGAGGCTCATTAAAGACTTCAGAGTAAAATGGTATGTAGATTTACTTCCTTAGAAAAAATAAATCTTATTTGTTAAAGTAGATAAAAAGACATGTAATAATTTTTTTTTTCAAGTGGATTCAAATTAGCATGACAAATTAACTAAGTGTACTATCCTGAATTTACTGCCAGGTTCCATATATTATATATAGAGAAGTAATAACCATGAACATTTTCTGATTTGGAAAGGAAACAAAATTAATGATTTTGCTTCAACTGTTCCCTAAAATTTTATATTAATGCTTCCTTATTTTGTGCCTATCCTGTCAGGACTGCATCCATTAATTTTTCTGAGATTTTATTTATTTTATTAATAAAGACAATAATCAACCTTATTTTCCCTTTTGCCTATATGACTCCCTACAGTGACTTTTGGGTGACTGCTCTGAATGACTTAATGGATTTAACAAACGTCTAAAAACCTCAGGAAATTGTTGCTTGCTGACCAAGCTGTGCTTACTCTTTTAGTTTTCAATCAGTGAGATGAGGAAAAATTCCTCAAAACAGAGCAGATTGAGTGTAAAAAAGTGTAGCATCTGACATGGTGAATGAGGAAAAGTTAGTATTTTTTTCAGTTGAGAATGGATCAAAGAAAATTTTGACAGTCAATGGCTTAAGTCACTGCTGGAATGGTCGAAGAAACAAATCATTTAGCCCTCTGATACAATCTGGAAAATATCAGCTCCACCAAGCTCATCCCAGTGTGCTTCCCCCTTTTTAATTTTTCATGTCACAAGCAGATTCCACTTATTTTACCTCTGTATTAACTATGCAAATGGAAAATGATGTAAGCTCAGGCATCAGTAAAACATGAAGCATGCTGTGCTTGAAAATGTCTCTATTTTTGCCATTTTCTTTTGATTGAGAGGCTGACTTAGCAGAGCTGAATATATGTGTGCTTTGTATTAAGCTTCCTCCAGTTAAAGCATGTCACTATTCAGTCTTTGATCCTCCTGAGTCAGAGCTGAGTGGCAGAGATGGCTCAGTGAGATCGCTGCTGCTCTGAGCTCCTTACCATCATTCTTAAATGCTTATCCTCACAGCTCATATGCAGTACTTTTTGGAATGGCACCAGGTTCTCTGTGACTTAGGGGAACCTTTCCAGATTCGGCACTAGGGGCACGAGATCCATCCTCTCTGTCCAGTTTTTACTTCCCATTGAGGTTATGCTGGCACACTGTGAAAACAGCTGCTCAAGCTGCTATCCTTCCTTCCTTTCCCCTGAGGTTTCTATCAAGTCCGTGCCAACACTTAGAGATGGTGCTGATTACATCTTCCCTGCATGATTCCTGAGGTTTGGCCCCATACTCTGATGCATCTAATATCTGCTGTACCGTCTTTATCATTTATAATAATAAATCTTGAGTAAAATTTCTCTTTTGAAGCTGTTTTATAGAGAGTTCAGCTAAAACACGCAAATGTCAATATGTTGACAGTCATATATCGAGTACATTATGCCAGGAATCTGTGAAAACCTCTTGAGAGTTTAACCTATGCAACTTTATACGATTTGTGGCCTCGTTTCCTGGGGAATTGATAATGAATCAAGTTACTGTGGCTTACCAAGCATCTGCTGAGCTACCTTTCACATACACTGTATGTTCTTAGCTTGCAGCAATTGTGAAGTAACGTGATTTATCTGAACTCTTTCACTATGGATTAAGCTATACTATGTATGATAATTAAGTGTGCAAATTTATTCCCTTAGTTCTGTTCATGATATATTTTGAATGCAAGTGCAAACATCTACAAGAGTAGATGTTTGCTTCCACACTAGTGAAGGGGGAAGGGAGGGAATATTAGAGCAAGAGCTCCCTTGTCCTTAGGAAGTGAAACATCAACCAACTTGGTTGTGTTTTTCAGTGACTGCAGGACAGAACCAAGTATTGGGAGTTTTCATGTCTCTTTGCTCACCATGTTCATGTTTCATAGTCTGTTTAGGATGTCAGAAATTCCCTGGAGGAAGAGGGCAGCTTTCCTGTAAAAGAACTGACCCTTATGGTCTACACTGGGGAAGCAAGTACAAGGATTTCTTTGGGGAAGGGTGACAGTTCTTGTCAGCCTGCAGGACCACTACAAATGTTGCTGAGTGTACCAAAGATTGGATTAATGGCTCTGTCCTGCAGCTTATTTTTTCTGCCAAGAATGGCACACAATAAGAGATGAAAGAATACTACTATAACTCCTTCTGTAGACTTATTTCTTTCTATGCATAAAGTTTAAACATTGGGCTTCCACGAGCCATGCATTATACTATTGCAGAGTACCTAACACACAAGGTGAATGGTTAACACACAAGGTGAATGGTTATTTATAACATGTAAACAAGTTATGATTACATAAAATATAATCTAGAGTGAGGATTTTAAGTTCTCCTGTCTGGTCACTGCAGTCTTGGCTTACATAAGTACTTGTGATTTTGTGTAGAGTTTGCTCAAGGCCAATGCAGGAAGAATTTCTTCTCCATTCATCTGCTGTCTAGACAGGCATACTTTTAAAGCTGTACAAGCTGTTTCAGGGTTTCCCTGCTAATGACTGTATCAACTTTGTTCCAAAAGAACTGCAGTGAGCTTCAGGGACATTTACTGCAAGCATGACATTATTCCAAATATTTTCTGAAATTTTAATAGAATAATACTTTATTGATCATCTGTAAGATGATTAATAAAACATCAGCCCTGAAGAAGGAGTTAGATAAATGTTTAACTTTAAATAAGATCCAGCATATGATGAAAAGAACACTATTAAAAGGAGGTAAAATGAACCTTTCATATTGCAGGTTTGTTTGTTGTTTTGTTCTTGTTTTGTTGTTGGTTTTTTTTTCAATTGAGTCTTCCTCAGAATTTATGAATTTAGCACCAACAAACCCAAGATGTTTCTAGAATACATATTTCTGTAATACTCACTTTGAACAAATATGATGCATATTCCGATGTAATTTAAAAAAAAAGGAAAATATATTTTACCCAAAAATTAAATAACAATTTAAACACATGCAGATAACATATGTTTAAGAGAAACTTTTAAAAGCAATTAAATCCTTTATGAGATTCTAACCCATGTTCTTTGCTTAGTACCTACCATACCTCACAGGATGAGAAACACTAGGGTCTTAATGAACTCACATAAAAATGTCAAATTAACTCTTAGTTATATGGAGCAAGAAAAAAAAATTGTATTTATTTTTGTTTCTCCTAATTTTTAACACTACTTAAGAAAAAACCTTCAACATGAGCAGCAGTCATGAAAACAGTTATATAACCAAAATGGTTTATAATTAGCATATATAAGAAAGCTAAAGAAATGCTAAGAAATCTCTTTTATTTTCTTCATTAATGTTGAAAAGTAATTAGGTCAATCTCTTATTAATGAGTATTTATTTTGTTTGAAGTGCAGAACAATAATAATACTGTATGCATTTCAACCCTAATATTAACCACTTTTATTGAAAGAATTCATCATTCTTTGCTTCCCTATCAATAGAACTGAAAGCTCTCTCAGTTTCAAGAATAAGTGTATCACACATCCAGCTCCAAGTGATAATTAGGTTGCCAGTAATGTTCTCCTTACATCCATTTGACTGTAAATTGAATACAATAAATACTGTGGTTTTCATTTAGCTTTAGCAGGCAAGTATTTATATAGGTATTCAGTAGGTTACTTTGGTAATTGTTTTAGGTACCACCAGGATCTAATGCTAACCTCTTTCTTCTTCTTTTTTTTTTTT
>VXBI01007866.1:414386-478841 GCA_013397375.1 Toxostoma redivivum | reverse complement strand
TTTTTTTTTTTTTTGTCTCATTAAATAGAAAAGGAGTCTCTGTAGATGTAGTCAATGCAGTGGTAGTGATACTTTCATAATGCTCAGGTGGATTTTAATTAGCAAGACCATTTTGTGACTCATCATTCATAATACTCCACAACCTGGAAATTAATAGATTTAGTCACCATATTTTAACCCAGTAGATATCGAATTTGCAAATTAGATCTCAGAAAGAGCTGTGAATTTTTTCATATGCTGCATGTAGACCTTTATTCCCATATATGATATTCTATTTGAACCTCTTGTTTGCCAGTGGAGTTATATGAGTCCAGAAAGGAAAGTTTGCATTTAAAAAGTATTATGGAGCAAGAAATCTCCAGAGACTTATAACATTCTGTGCATTTGATTAGCCTGACTGTTAGTCCTTCCTTGAGACAGGTTAAATGAATTGGTTTATATTTCCTATAACAAACTATTCACTGTGATATCTTCACAAGATCCTCTAGGAATGTGGTAATTTGTTGTAATTTGCTACTTACTTGGACTATTTCTGACAGAGACATTTAAATTTAGCTTCATTTCTACATAGAGAACTGAAACACCTCACCACCATCTACAGATCCATCCCTTAATTAAACCATACATCTGGAGCACTGGAGCTGCAGTTCAACTTGTTTGAGAAGGGAAGCCCAAAATTTCCTTGCTGTCCCTTCAGTGTATCTGGCATTAAAAAACAAACAAAAAACCCACAAAAAAAAACCAAAAAAAAAAACCAAAAGAACCACAAAAAACCAACACAGAAGAAAAAAAGAAAAGAAAAAGAAAAGAAAAGAAAAGAAAAGAAAATAATGTGAATTATGCGTTCAAGGCACTTAAAACCAGCAATGATGACCAAAGAAACATCTGTCACAGATGTGAGCTGTTCCACTGTAGGCAGCTCCATATGCCTTTTCCACCTCAGGCTTTAAAGCATTACATAAATAACCAGGAGGTTTCTCCTCTATAGGAAGAGTGTCGTATCTGAGAAGATTAATTCTAACTGGAACATTAACCACCTGACTGCTAGCTCTGTAAAGCCTTAGGAAGAGGACAACTCCCACAAGAACTTCTAAACTAAAGCAAAACAAAACAAAATAAAACAAAACAAAACAGAAATAGCGTGTACCATGTATAAACACACATTTATATGAATCCATAGCAATTAAAACAAAACAAAAAACACCCTTCAGGTTTCATGTGCCCTCCTACCAAGGAAGACAGATGAAGCTTGACCCATACTTTTCTGTACATGCAGATGTGATGGGAGAGCTGCAGTTCTCCACAATTTAAAGGTACAGCACCACCTGCTGTCAGCACACATCACGGAGGGTGAGCATCGCTTTCATCTGTTACCACATTTCGTTTCACTTGATTGTTCTTGGCAGCTTGGACAGTCTACAGGTATTCTGGTAATATCACTAAAGTTCGGGTGACATGTCTAAACCGGGTCAGAATAGCTTTTGCCAAATAAAATTCATTATTTCAATTTAGATAGAACAGAAATGAAGGTAGCGATCAAACAAACTCTTCATGGTATGTCTATGAGATTTAATTTGATCTTTACAACTAGAAATACTGTAATTTAACTCATGATTGAAAATATAGTGCCAAGCTTATGAAAGATCTCAAAAAAAGGAGAATTTTAACATGTTTTTGTATGGAAAATATCTGGTTGCTTCCATAAAAGTTTCTCTTATGTTCTCTAAAAAATATTATTTGCAAAAATTTATCTCTTAAATTAAAAAATGAGACATCTTGCTATAACACAATATCCATCACTTCAAAATTATACCACTTTATTAAAACTGTAATTTAAACTATATTAATTTCTAAGGCAAGTTGTTTTCATATTCATACACATTTCTTAAGGCTTAAATATCTCTTTTGTAATGAGAATGAAATTTCACTTATTTACCTTATATTAGCATTTGTGAAATGTCAGGCTATTATTTAGGTTGAGAAGTCTCTATGATAGGGATTAGCATTTTATTATATGTTTGCTTAGTTACTTCTATAATGGACCCCTGCTCTGGCCTCATTTTCATGGCAGGAAATAAAAGCAAAACCAATCATAATCAGAAAGTATTCAACCCAATGAATCAAAATTTCCTAAAACTTCTAAATTCGGTCTCCAGAGCAGCTTCCTGAATACTTTCAAGGAAGCCTGAAGAAAACACAAATTTTTGGTCCCATTTAGTGAACTGGACCATCATTTGACTTTTCAAACCTACCAGAAAAATGACTATGCAATACACTAATAAACCAGCAGCTAACCAAACAACATCTATGAATTAACATCAGATTTTGTTATTTTGATTTTTAAAACTCCTATCTAAAATTTCAGGTAGGTAAAAGCAGGTAATTTTGCCAGGATCTCACAGGAAGAAATGAAAATTCATCAGTGGAGCACTGAAGGAGTATGTGATAACCCCAACTCTTTGAAAGGCTTTTTGATGGAGTCTAGAAAATTTCCATTTCTTGTGTTGCTCTATTTCGGTGACATCTTTTTATAGTGCCCTCCTGTTTCTCTAGGCACTTAAGATTTCCACCATCTTCACCATAAGCAAATGTAATAAACCCCAGTGAAGTCACAAGTCCTGTATCAGTGCGTGAGCTCAGTGGGAGAGAGAACTGGCAGGATACATGCTGACCTGTGCCAAAGTCATTATTAATTCTTCAGGTACTCTTAGCAGCTTCAGGCTACAGAAAAATTATTTACTTAGAAAAGCAATAAGGATTTTTATGACACCTTACAAGGTGAGCAAATATTTTTAGCTCTAAATACAGACAGACAGTAGTTTTAAGGGAAAAAAAGCACATAAATCTCAAAGTTGTGCTTTGTTAATGTATATCCTGTGGAATTATACTTATTACTATGAGTATTTAAAAGTCTTCTTGTTAGGAAACTGTTAATTTTATTGCCTGTTGTTCTAAGCATCCAGATACACCTGTCCTGGCTTACAATTCAAAATGTATTCTATCACCATCTGTTGAAACGAGAGAAGGGCTGATCCTTATCTCTATGGGAGATATCTTCTGTTAATGAGCCATTAAGCCCCACTGCCTGACTGATAAGATTACATCATCCCACTGGGAGATGCTCCAGCCACGGGGAGGATCCATGCCTTTCCTACCTAAATAAAAAACTGAGATTTGAAACACCAAGGCAGCCTTTTCCACTGGATTCCAGAGGAGAAAACCAGACCTTTCCACATCATCGCTGGACCTTCAGAGGAAAACTGCACCTTCTACAGGAGCACTGCTTCAACAGAACCACATCTGTCATCCAGGAGGACTGCAGCCACCATTTAACGGGGCTGCACCAACACCCTGACTGGCAGGGTGTCAGGTTGTATTCTGACTCTGTCAGTGGTCTTATTTTGTATTATTGCATGTATTTCATTTTTTCTCCTGTTTTTTTTTCCTATTAGAGTTGTATTACTGACTTGGAGCCTCTCACTGGTCTTGCTTTCAAACCAGTACAGTACCAAATAACTCTGGATTTCTACAGTTATACCAAATACCATATCAAATTATATTATTCATATAGATTTTGTCGCAATCAGAATTCTGTGGATACAGACATACAAAGTGTCTTTTCCTCTAGTCTCACAGGCTTCTATGATCATGATACTAAGTATCATTAATTCAATAACAACGCATTACTTGATGAAAGATCTTTCTGAAAGATACAGACTGGCCAAGAAATTAGACTGTATGGGAATATAGACAAGAAAAAAAAGTTATCTTCAATGAGATACTACAAAATCTAAGATATTGGGGATTCACATTGAAAACCGATGCTTTGTATCTGGTCAACAAGTCAGATTTAAACAGACATGCTGTTGGTTAATTTGGGATATCTGGTTTAAACTATTAATTGCAGACAGCAACAATTTTCTGAGGAGATAAGAACACTCATAGGGCTTGAGTCATCATGCTATGAGCAAAATCCAATTCTTTTTTTCAGGAGTATGTGTTGAGGAAAAAATATGAGTCTTCACCTTTCTCACCTCCAGACTCTTTCCCATCTAAACAGCAGCACCATCAAACCACAACTGTGATCATAAACCATATACAAAATTGGATCCTTGACACATTCAAAAGGTGTGTGTGTGAGCACTATTTATTGGGTATGAAGAGTTCTGAATCATTTCCTTTTGCTAGTTTTGTGTTGGCTGCATTTTAATCCCGCTTCTTTTTTTCTATGTACCAGGTTATAGCAACGTAAGGGCAGTAGTTAATAACAAAGAAATCAAACCCCATATCACTTGGATTTAAAAACAAGCCTGCAGAGCTCAGAACCATTTGGGCATTGACTTCACAGATGGAAAACTGCAGAAATCTCAGATTCTTAAGAACTTCTAGTTCTTGTCCTAAAAGTGTCATATACTCAACACTCGCTTGTCTTTGGGAACAACTGAGAGAATTCTAGTGTACGGCAGCAGTAGGTTCTAAGAGACAAACTTGATCTTCATGACTAAAGAATTTGATGACTATTGAATGATATTTAATGTATTTGTAGACAATCAATGCAGAGATTTGAGGAGGAAATTAATGTAGAAACTTAAGCAGGTACTTGGGCCACAAATTAGCTTTGTATGTGTTTAAAATCATGTGAATTTCAGAATAAAGTGAAAGTCTGTAAATTAAGAATTTTAATATGCTTTACTGATCAAAATAGTAACTACAAATCAACCAATAATCTTGTTTTCATAGATCAAGTAGTATATTATATTCCAATAAAGAGGAAACAATTAAACAATAAGCATCACCTAATAGGAAAAGGAAAATAAATATATTTGTGGAAAATGTGAAGGTTTTACATTGGATGACTTCTTGTGTTTTCTGGTTTTCCAGGGTCTATACCTAAAGATCAACTCATTACTATGTCACAAATATGAAACAGCCATAACATGCACAGAAAAGGTGGGGGAGGGAACAACATTTATTATGGTTTTTAACTTTACCATTTTAAAATACATTTGGAAACCCTCCTAAAATTTGGATGGCATCCAAAATACAATTCATTTCCAATCTTTCTGGGAATTATTTTCTGTGTTTTGACTACTTTTTGAAAACAATCAAGGAAAGTAGAAATCTCTTTCTGTCTCTAAACAAGAACATTTTTAAAAGGTTGAGGTAGTTGAGGATTCAGCCTCCCTAGTTAAATCTCTGTGCTTATATAATTGGTTCTTCCCCCAGTACTGAGTTGTTAATTAAATCTCAGTAGTAACCAACATCTCAGCATAGATTTTTAGTATAGATGGTTTCATTTACCAAATTCTCTTTCTGCTTCTTTGCCTGTTGCAATGCTGAAGATCTCCCTGTTTTGATCTTCTCTTTTTTCTTTTACTGTCTGAGAGAAGAGAAAAAGCACTTGGATATTCTATCTTTTGTACTACATAATGATTCTGGAAGTAGCTCTTTCTTGAATAAAAACACTGTCTTTTTTATGGTCACTCTTGCTTTTGTCACACAATATTAATTCCATAAGCATCTTCATGTTAATCACAATTTCAGTGTTTCCATATTTACAAAAAAAATAAAAACAAGCAAACAAACAAAAACCCACAAAAAAAAAAAAAAACGTACCAGACAAAACCAAAAAACCTCCAAACATAAAAAGGTTTGTGTAGTACGGCAACAGTAATTCTACCGGATTATAAAATCATCCTCTTTTGCTTTTTCTGCTGTTATTTTGTGTTCTTTTTAGATTCTTTTTAAAATTTGCATTTACAGAAAGGCAACTATGACTCTGATATATCAACTTCTTTACAACTAAGGAAACTCTTCAATTAAATTTTGTATGGCACTGGTTTGTAAAGTCCATAAAAAAAAAGGATGCCAGAATATTAAAATAGAAACCCAGATCTATTAAATCTATTTGTGTATTTCAATTCATAATAAGCATTCAATTTAAAAGAGATAGGACTTTCTTTGTAATAAATTTTAAAAGTATTCTTGCTTCAGCTATGAATAAGAACATGGAAGAAATTACTGTAAAGGAAGAAATAAGCAAAAAACAGATTATGTCAGGTGTATAGTTAAAATTCTTGCATCTTTTTCTCTGTAGTTTTGTTACCTCTAAACAAGTCTTTGTTGTTCTGGAAAGTGTGATTCTGGATGTTTTTTCGAAAATCACATTTTTCCCTCATCACTTTGTACATATATACACCAGACCAGAACAAATATGAATTGCACTAGGAATAATACTTTAAAATAGCCTTCAAAACAGCAAGAGAAATAAGCGACAGTGACTTGTTGGCAAATATATTTGAAAGCATAGCACTGGACTGTAAGAGCTCATGTAAACTTCTCAAAAATAAATAATTTTTTTTACTTCCTTAAACTCAGCAATTTTACCATTCTTCAGACATTAAATCTGCTCACAGAGCAACTCCATTTTATTAATCACAGTTTTTTGCTGGTTAAGCAAACTCCTAAGAACTATCATTTTTGAAAGCTGCCTAAGGGTTTGGTCCACCTTAACTTCTGAGCCAAGGTTGAATAGGAACATTTATTTGAGAGTGAACTTTGACTGTTTTTGCTTTTGCTTATTTGGTCATTTGTTTGTTTGTTTGGAGGGTTTTGTTGCACTGCTTCAGTTTTTGTTAATCATACAGCTAAAAAGGACAGTAATCAAATTTTTACTCTTCTATGGGCAAAACAGTCTGTGTTGACAACACAGTGCCCGCCTGAGGCATATTCCCAAGCTTGATCTCCTGCCTCTTTCACATGAAATGGCTTCTGTCATGTGTTCATGATGGATATTTTAATCTCCTGTTCTGTTTTGAATCATGTTGGGGTGGTTTTTTTTTACTATGTGTAATGAACCTGATTTTTAAAGATGTAGTTCAAACAGTATTTTACCAATTTTTATAATCTTAAAATGAAACAGGCATTTATGCTAGAAATATAAAATATTAAGGCTCACAAGATTGTTTTATATGTCTAATCTCATGAGGTTTAGGTACATTCATACATTCTTTGGAAACTAACAATTTTTGCATAGGACTGACAGTGGTGCAATGTTAGAAATATATCTTACTATCAAACCATCCTTCTACGGCTTGTGGGGAAAAAAAATCTGGTTATTTCATTGTGATTCCTACCACGCTTCTTTATGTATCACAGCAGAACAAACAAAATTGATGCAAAAGGAAATCTTGCCGTCTGGTCATTCCAGAAAAGAGATTAAGTCACATGATAACCTCTAATAAATGATGCTTTCAGATTACAGCTGGTGCTTTATCTTGCCACACTAGTAAGAAAGACTGTGTTTTGATAGCAGTTAGTGAGCAAATCCTCCAGAGAAAGAACAGGTTTTCTCTTATGGCATAGTCACAGACAACTTGTCTACCTTTTGACAAGTCTTACTTATGTCTGTATTTCCCATATAAAAATAAGTGGATATTTAATTTTTCCCATTATTTGAAATTCTTTAGAATTTTTAAACACCATCTCATTTTGGGAATAATTCAGCAAAAAGAACATAAACTACTGTAGATTAATCCAGACACTACTGCAATTTTGCAATATTATTCCTTTTTTTTAGACTTCATTCACACAAATTCCTTCCCCAAAACATGCATGTCATTTTTTTTTTTTAATAATAAATTGCAGATCATAAAATTATGAAGTATTTTGGGTGGGAAGGGACTTTTAAAGATCATGCAGTCCTATGTCCATGCAATGAGTAAGGACATTTTCAACTACATCAGATTGCTCGGAGCCCCTGTCCAAAGTGAATAGAATTATTTTCTCTCAGGGGATTATAATGAACTCATGTAGCCATGCTTGATATAATTTATTTGTAACTGTTAATTGGCATTTAAGACATCTGAAACAAGATCTAGGCGGGTTTTTTCCCCTTTATTTTTTATTTTTCTGGTTGGTGTTTTTTTTCCCTTCAATGTCTTTCCATAGCAAATATCTGTAAATGAATAATTCAAAACCTAAGCTTGTGCAACTGTCTAAATTTTAAAGAAACATGATATGAAATACTTTTTTTTTTAATGCAAATAAAATGCATTTTACAGAGTTCTGTTTAAAATTCCCTTTTAATATGAACCTTTAGAGAATGTTTAAAAATGTATTTTCTGAGCTTTTTCTGTCCTATGTTGACTCTTAAACAAAGTAAATATTTAATCAAGATACCAGGGGAGAAAGCCACCTGGGTATCATAGGTTATGCTTCATAAAATGTTAGGTGGCAATATTCAACTGAGGGTAAAAAAGTTTCATTTCTGCCATGGGATATTAATATTTTCCATCTTTTTTACATTTGGTTATGTATCCAAGCTACACTGGCTCTTCAAAACTTGAATGTCATAGCAGTAGAAAATTAAGAAGCACAGTGACATTGATTCAGTTTGAATATCTGTAAATTCTCAAATGCATTAAAGATCTATTACTCCTTATCAGTTCAGCCTCAGTATCAGCTGTCAGCCCCTTATAAAGAAAATAACAGTAATATGGATTAGATGTCAGTTGGCAAAATTATGAAGTCACCAGTCATTTTCTGTGTGTGAAATAACCCAATCTTTTAAATGAACTTTCTTTAAGTTCATTTCAGAGATGGGATGTTTTTGAAAGTACGTACTGGCTGATGAAGTATGGACTTTAAGGAAATTGTTTCATTGAATATACTTTTCAAACAAAGAAATTAGGATTAAAAACTATGTTTGGCACTCCAGACAACCATTAAATATCCTCCGCAAGCTATAAAACATTTGGGATGATGTAAAATAAACCAGCTTTCCACCACATTGTTAAAAAGGAACTTGTGTATACAGCCTGAATGTCAGCATACCTCCAAATAAAACTGTTGTGGTTTGACACTGGCCAAACACCAGGCACCCACAAAAGTCCTGCACCCACCCTCCCCTGCCACAGCTGGGCAGAGGGAGAAAAAATTAACAAAAGGTTTCACGAGTTGAGATAAGGACCAGGAGAAAACACTCCAAGGCAAAAAAGGCTTGGCTTAGAGGTACAAAGTGAAGTTATTACTTACAAAATCAGAGAAGGAAAATGAGAAGCAAAATAAGCTCTCAAAACATCTTTTCTTCCTCCAACCCCTCCCTCCTTCCCACTGACAATGCAGGGAGACAGGACATGGGGAACCTCATCACCCGGGATTTTCCTCCACTGCCCAGGGAGAGAAGTCCTTCCCCTGTGACACCATGGAGTTCCTCCCAAAGGAGACAGCTCTCCAGGAACTTCCATTGCATGAGTCCCTCCCAGGGGGACACAGTCCTCCCAAAACTGCTGTGGTGAGGGTCACACTTCCAGGGGTGCAGTCCTCCAAGAACAGGCTGCTCCAGCCTGGAAGCAGAGCCCCTCTCTCCACTGGGTCTCCCGCTGGATCACAGCCTGCGCCAGTNAAAATCAGGCTGTGCAAAACCAACACAAAGACTCAGAAGACACAAATATAATAAAATATATACAAACCTGATCTTCCCAGTCTCCAAAATAATTATTATTTTTGACTAGCTGTTTTGTTAATAATTTTATTCCTGTCTCTGTCAAGACAAGCTGAAATTCTGAAAAATGTTGCAGGCACATGCTATTTTTCTTCCTGTGAACATGTTTCTATTTCTTTCCAGAATATGGAATCACTGGAGTCATATACTCCAACTTTTTTTTTTCCCATTATTATATTTTCCAAGAACAATAGGTGTTTTTAAAATGACTGAGTAAATTAAAAAATATAACAATTTATGTACTTAGTATAAAATTGTGGTGCCATTTAAACCTAAGGTACATAGGTTGCCCTGTACATGTTCGCATAAAATTTAATAATATTGTGACATTTAAAATGACACATTAAAATCAATATATTACAGTTGACATTCTTATTTGTTAAAGATAGTATTTTCACCCACTCTTTGAGTAATCTCTTTAGGTGAAGTACAAAATACTAAATAAAAATATTAAAATTAATATTGTCTTTCTAAAACATAGCTAAGAGAAGCAAAAATACTTGTTAAGTAGTTAACTTCTGCTCTGAAATGAACTTAAATATAGGGTTTCTTTCAATCAATTTTAGCTAAAATTACCATTCTAATTTGTGCCTCATCTAATAATACCAATATCAATACGTTTTTCAATCAACATACTGTGTTTTCAATAATGCACAGAAATGTCTAGAGTACAGGTCTTAGGAGGAGCAGTTGAGGGAACTGGAGTTTTTCAGTCTGGAGAAAAAAAAAGCTCAGGAGAGACCAACTATTGGAAAGGAGGCTGTAGCAAGGGAAGAAGTCGATCTTTTCTCACTAGTAACAAGTGATAGAACAAAAGGAAATGGCCTTAGATTGCCCAACAGAGGCTTAGATTAGATATTAGGGAAAAAAAAATCTTCATGAAAAGGGTTTTCAGGCATTAGAACAGGCTGCCCAGTGAAGTGGTTGAGTCATCATCCCTGGAAGTGTTCAAAAGAGGTGGATGTGGAATTTGGGAGCATGGTTTAGTGGTTAACACAGCAGTGCTGGGTTAACATTTGGATTCTACAATTTTAGAGTTTGGTTTTTTTTTTTGTGATTCTATGTATATAATTTACAAAATATTTATTAATATTAACACAAATGTATCATACGGACATCAAGAGACAAAGAAACATTTTAAATTCATTGCTTTTGAACTAAGAGAAAATTAAGTCCTTTCATATTAAAACTATGGAGCCTACCTGTTAAGCTTGTCTCCATTAGAAGGACTGCAATGATGGAATTTGAGGAAAAACAGAAACTAATGCACTTTAAGGAAAAAGTACACCACCACCGGTGACTTACTTGAAACTAGGAAAGACCAATGATATAGTGAGAGAGAAAAACTCTTAAAAAGTAACAAAAAACTGCTAAAGGAAATAAAGACTCAAAAAGACCGGGACATTCATGAAACAGATTAGAGGATGTTTTATGCTTACAAATCATCAGTCTTTGAAAAATAAATAAATAGGTAAAATTTGAGGGGGAAAAAGTTAAAATGCTCATTCAAATGAGATTTAAAAAAATTGTTGCAAATACTTCAGGCAACTTTCCCATTAGAATTTAACATCCTTACATATGACACAGTACATGATACCATGATATTGTTGTCCTTGTAACAATTTTTGCAATGGGCTAGAATGACTCTTGCAAATGTCAAGCTAAAATCGTGGCAGACATAACATAATGGTACACTTGCAGGGGGAAATAAACACAGGGAAAGCTTGTCTCTGTGCCCCAAAAATCATTATTCTTGCTCTAAGAACTTAGTTCCTTCATCTTCCTCTCAACTGACTTCTGAATATTTCACTAGCATGTTTTTAAGTTGGCACATTTTAAGTAAATCAGGCTCATTATTCCAATGTATTAGTGAAAGACAAGGTTTCAACTCATTAAAATGCTGATAATCTTCTGAAAGCCCTCAATTGCTTTTTCAATTATTTCAACAACAAACATGACAGTTGCTGTATATAAAGATATTTCTTTAAAAATTACTTGTTTTCAAAAAAACAAATACTGTTTACTCTGCTGGAGGTGAGTAGAGCATAAGAGAAAATTTATATATGTATTTTCATTTAAATGAATAGATTTTATGCATCTGCCACAGACTGGAACACTGCTATGTGCCTGTCTTTAATATTGAATAAAATTTAACTCCTCAGCTTTATTCTTAGTCCAAGTTCTGTCAGCAGCCAAAATTTAATTTTAATAATTTTTTTAATAAGAAATGTTTTTCTTAATTTCTTTCATCACACAGCTTTTTAATTAGATCTCAAGCTAGTAAACATGCTTAATCTCTCACTCAGCATTCCTCAGGCTGATGGTCGCCATGTTATACTGAGATTAAAGTGTCTTCAAAGTTGTTTTGGCTTGTTAGCTTGTTTTTTTTAACACTCTTCAGGCTGGAAACCCTTTGGCAATGCCTTTAGAAACATGGACTTCTTCCTGATTTTATTTTCTTTTTTTTTTTTAAATTTATTTTTCCTTCAGCTTATAAAATATGCAAACTGACTAAATTTCTTCAATATATGAGCAGTGGAAAGAATACATTTGTTAATAGCAGGTTTTAAATCTTGACAGAAAATCCAATTTACAACAGTTGACTAACAAAAATAAACGTTCCAAACAACCATCACTTCAGCCTTCTCTTCCTTACTTGCTCATACACCACAGTGTGAAATAATATATTGTATATAAGCAGCCCAGTATGGCAGTAGAACTGAGCTCTACCAAAACAAGCAGGAACAAACTGCACACTGAATGATGTATTATTTGAAGAGTTTTCCTTACCCCTGACTTCAGTAGAATACAAAACCACTAAGTAGTTCTTGTAACTGTCATTATTTTTATTAATTTCTAGTACAAATCTGTAAACATTCATCATTATAGCAAAAGCTGCCTTTCCTTCAATTTATAAATACATTAATTTCAAAACTGTCTAAAGCTCCTAATAATTAGTCACAGCTAGTTAAACAGGAAAAATACCCGACTCATTATGCTTTGGTGGTGAATCATGTGGGTTTTTGTTTATCAGTACACTATCAGGGTAACATATGGTCCTGTTCAGAGACCCTCACTCCATTGAGCTTCTTGCTGCACAAACATTGAAAATTGTCTTAAAGGAAATTTAAGCAGTGAAACTACAGGAAGAATTGTAGTAGAGAAGAGCACAGAATATTTAGGCTACTTAATATTTAGCAACTTAATATATGCAACACAAGACAAGAAAAACTTGAGAGTTTTGAAGTGAAAAACATTTAAAATTGCTCTTGTATTTGTAGGCAGAATGATGGGAAGCAGTAGAAAAAAACTGGTCGTGCTTAATCAGGAGCATGATGGAAGCTGCCAGCACAGACTGGTGGTCTGCACCAATATTTGTGACAATGAATTAGAGATGACAGGAATGGGGCAAGATGGACTAATTGACCTCAGAGTGACAGTGATAAGCTTGCACTGTTTTACAGTATTAAGAAAGGGAAACAGAAAATGCATGGTCAGAGAAGAAGAATAGTATGATGAAATACAACTGGTTATAAAATTATATGGTATTAGCTCTCGGTGGACAGACATGAAGCAGGATTTTATTTGCCTATGTGAGAGATGAACTTGTAAAAGTGATTGATACGTAAGCTGACATCTTGGTGTATTAGACTCACTCTCATTTTCTCTATAAACAGTGAATAACCACCAAATATTCAAACTTTCTCTATTGAGCATGTCTGGAATGGAGTTAATGTTCAACACAGCAGCCTTCATAGAGCTGTATTGGCAGGTAGAAAGGGGTTGATAACACAGCAGTGCTTTTCCTGGAATATTCCATACCATATAATGCAATGTTCATCAATAGAAGCTGAGAGAAAAGAGGAAGGCCTGGAGGGAGCATTTGTTATAGAGATATTTGTCTACCAAAGTAACTAATACATACTCAATCCCCAGTCCTTAGGAAGTGGCTGAACTCTGCCTGCTGGTGGGAAATAAGAGAATAAATCATTTTACTCTGCTTTGTTTCTTGCTTCCTTTACTTTTATTCATTATACTGCCTTTTTTACTGATCCATGAGGATTTTTTAATCTTTTCTGGCCCCATCCTGTTGAGGAGGGGTAGGGAGACAGCACCTGAGTGAGCACATGGCAGCCAGCTGAGGTGAATATACCTTATTTTCATTGCTCCTTTTTTTCTTAATTATTATTTCTGTAGAAAATGTTGTCTTACCTTAATAATCATAACTTTTAGAATCAGTCTTTTAAATTCCTCTCATCCTTGACACTATTTTTAGGGATCTCTCAGTTTCCCCCCACTAGTATTTTTACAAGCAATGCTATTTTCCTTTTTGAATTACTTAATGGAACGATTCCAGAATGATGAGTCATCGGAGGTTAAATCTTAAAAGAAGAGGAATTTTACTGTAGCTGTGCCACTGCAAATGATTAGAGGGTCCTGTAGGGGAAGAGCAGAACAACATAGATATCTTGCCCCAAAAGGTATCCAAGGAATTTTTTGGTCTGCCTGGATGGGCATTCTTAAATTAGAGAGTGGAATATCTGCTGAGTTAATGGGCCCCAGACTTTACCCAAAATTGACCAGGGATGAGCCAGTTCTCTCAAGCTCTTCCAGGTAAGGGGACACAAGACTGTAGGAAACAGAGTTTACTAAATTCAAGTCTATATGATGAAATTCCAGCAGAAAAACTCAGGCTATAAATTAGAAGATAAAACCTTAAATGAATGAAAAAGTAGACATAATTTTGTCCTTCATTGTATTTTAATCTTTATTATAATGAATCATTCAAAAATTGAAGGAAGAAATGACAGAGAGAAACTGCTAGCTTCACAGAAGCTTCCAAGATAACAAAGAGAATGTTAAATGAAAAATGAGAGGAAAGCTTTCTTGCCTTTAAGGTGCATTTTTGCTATAGAAAGGTAGTCAAACATTTTTATCATAGAAAAATAAAGTAATGTATAAAAAAAAAGAGTAGGTTTTCCAGTTTCATATGAAGAATAATTAATTTTAAAATTACAATAAATAAAAATTTGTTATGCCAGGCTTCTTAGATCCTATCTTGTATGGGACATGTCTCATTAAGAATACAGTAGACACTACAAATATACCAGGGCAAGTCAACGATTTCTTGTGTTTTAATGCTCCAAATAATTTCATTGAAGTACACCTAAATCAAAGTTCATAATTTCATGATGGAAAATACAACTGATAAAGACTGGATCACCATAAAAGGATTCAATTTCTTGTCTATTTGTTATAAAGGTATATATGCAAATTTAGCAGAGCTTACAAGAATTTAACTGTGAGCTTACAAGAATTTATAAATTATCATCCTTTAAACCCATCCAAGACAAATCTTACATCTTCTAACAGACCTTCTCTACTTAGCCAATCACCTGGGTTATTTGATGGAACTAGTTTGAGTCTTAATTCAAGAAAAAAATCTTTGATTTTAAAATCTTACATAGAATGATTCCAAGCTTTTATTATGCTCATACTTGATTTGTGAATAGAAGAGCAATTTAAACATTCATGAATGTAGCCTTACATTGCATACATTATGAAGTCATCCAGAGAAGATAGTTGACAGTTTCTTTTTCTCTCTGATATTCTTTGTCATTGTGGTTTGAGATTGTTTGTGCTAATCCAAGTATTTAGGTCTCCTTTGGCCTAGTGTTGCAATTATATTTAAAGACAGAGACTTAAGCATATGAAATTGGGCATGTACATCACCAATTGATTGTGATGCCTGGAAAGGCAGATCTGGAACAGAGACTAGACAGAGCAAAAGGAATAAAATAGGTATTTGTTGAAAAGATACACCTTGGGCAGTGCAAGAACTTGGCCAGGGCTGAGGCTACACCCAATTGCACATTATGTGTATTATGGGGACAGTAATTCTTATATTACCAGAAGTATTATTTTTTAAATATAAGAGCTAGTTTCTATGAAGCACTATAAATCTATCAGCATAAAACTTAAAAAGGCATTAAAGTTGCTGTCAATAAAATTCTTAAAACAGTGTGCATTCATGAAATTATTAGAAGTGATATATAATCTATGTGTGGAGATGCAAATATGCAATCTTTCCAGAAAAAAATAAAATTATGTAGCTAGTGTAACTATTAACTTTAAAACTGCAGTAGATTGAGGATAATCTATCAAGAAGTAAGCAAAAAACCAACATTCATTGCAATTCTATTTGAAAATGTGCATGTGATGATAAATTTATCGACATATGGGAGATGATATAATCATGGACATTATAAGAGGAAAAATACTGAAATAATTACTTCAAAGAATATTTTTTTTCAGCAAAACTGCATCCAATTCCATTACTTTTCCAGGCTTTATTTTCATTCAAATTAGTGTGACTTGATCTGCTAGTTTTAGGACTTAACACACACTTTTATCTTCTACAATCATAGTAGCCATCATGATGGAAAAGAAACTAGCACAGTAATTAAAAGTATGATGTTAAAAAAAAGACAGTTTTGGAAGTGCACTTTTAATATGCTTTATGTAGGACAGCTAATCACCTTATATAATAAAACACAAGGAAATAACTGTTTATAACAAAATAAAAATAACATCTCTGAAGCCTTATTTTTCCTTCAGAGGTAATATGTTTGCATTAACACAAGTCACGATTAACAAATAAGTTGCATTTTTTCTGAAGCTTGAATTAGAATAAAAAAAATTGTCTTGCACTACAGAAATTATATCAGAGTGGATTACTTGCCTTTTTTCTCCCCTTTTTTATGCTGCACATCTTTGTGTCGTATCATAACATATCAGAAGCTGTGGCTGACAAATAAGATAAAATACAATGCCAGCAGAGCAGCCACAGAGCACCTTAAGCCAAGAGTATCAATTACAAATTAAATGTACTGCAATGACAAGCACAATTACAATAAAAACATTTAAGATGCCATAAATATGTGATAATATTTCCTTAGCTACTTTGATAATAATCAAGGATTTTGGTAAACATTTATGGTATTATACTTTTATATGTTTTAATGGTTTTATATTTCCCCTTGTGATCCAACTACTGGCATCTGTTACACACATTAGACAATTTGGATGTAAAATCCTGTAGTGTTCTCTTTATCACTTTCCTTTCATATTATAAAGCATTTCTTTAGGCTGTGGTTTGGAGTTTTTTATGGAATCATTGATATCTAAGTCTTACATGTTGAAAAGTACTTGAGAAGGTCATCCAGACCAGCCTTCTGCTCTAAAGAGCTTGGCTTAGATCAGGTAGCTTAGGGCCTTATATTGTTTTTGGTTTTTTTTAATATGTCCATGACAAAGGTTTAACTGCCTGTATGGGCAACCTGTGTCAATGTTGGACCACACTCAGAGTTAATTCCTTTTTCCTTAATATCTAACCAACCCTTCCTAACTTCAAGTGGTTTTGTTGTCACATGCCCTACTACTGTGTACCTTCTAAAGCAGGCTGATTCTCTTTATTCTGTTTATTCTCCCACCTCTATACAGAAATTAGCTCTCCCTTCTGCCTTTCATGACTATGTCACAGATCATCCTGTACTATGGAGCTCAAAAGTTGGTGTGGTACCCCAGACATAGTCTCATAAATGCCAGATGGGAAGAATTACTTCTCTTGGTTCTCTGAATACTTGCTAATACAGCCCAAGAGAAAGCACAGTCAGAGACATGCCTTCATCTCTAAATCATGCTATCTGTTTAGGAGAAAGAAATAATGCTCAGAATAGTCTTTAATCACTGTGGGAGTACATTCCTCTCCCAGAGCAACACATCGTCCTACTAAAAGGAGTGTTGATATGGCTCTTCTATGTCGGTAATACTCTTATTTGATCTCATTTCAGACCATTCATGCAGCAAGGTAATACCTGCTACAAAAGCACCAGAATGAGATGAACAATAATTGATGCACAAGTCTGACAACTACTATTTACAACAAAACAGCAAAAAGATTTTGTTTCCTTTTAGATTCTACCTTGTTACTCATCGCTGTAATGCACTTCTCCCAGGACATAGTGTATCCACTTAGTAAAATGGATTGTGCAAAATGGGCACGAGTGACTTATTATAGCCTTGGGCCAAAGGTCCCTGGTAGCAGCATGATAACTGCATAAATAAAGACACTGCTGAGATGTCACAATAACAGTGAGTGACTAAGGGAGCCATGAATAACACAGATGTTCTTGAGCTGGTTCTGTCACTACTATGTGTTGCTGTGGGAAAGCAGCTGATAAATTATTGATTGCACAATGATGAATATTGACAAAAAGAGGAATGATAAAGTATGACCTATGAGCTTCTCTCAGGGTATCACAAAACAGTCTACAGACAAAGATAGATAAAGAAAATTTATTGCACTGAAAAGGAACCAGCAAATTCTTAAAGTTACTGAGAGTTGCTGGGGAAGTACCAAACTGTTGAATATCCCTATTTGAATATCCAAAGGTCATTGAGGGAAACCATAAGACCTCCAGGTGCGTATTATAAAAGTTCCACTGAAGCACGAAACATGTTTCATAAAATACAGGAAGAACTTATTAAAATAAGCGGACCTAAAATCCCACAAATCTGTGGCTGCTTTCAGACTCTCTTCCTTCACATTTTTCCTGATACTGCTTCACTGTCCTATTCTTGTGTTGTGCTCCCTACCTTAACATCTTCATCTTCAAATAAAAGTAAATAAAAACCATGGTGATAGAATAATTGCAGTATCTGTTGTGACACTGCTATCTTACTTTTCATCTGACCTACCTACTCAAACTCTAATGGGTTTTGTTTATTTGCTTGTTTGTTTTTTAAGTAACCTTAATCTAGCAAAAGAGTAATTACCATCCACTATATACTTTTAAAATTTCTAGTTTAGTTTACTTTGGAAGAGATCAAGCTTATACAAATATTATTAATTTTTTTTAAGGCACTACCTGGAAGTATCATGTTTGCAATATAAGACTTGGGCTACATGATACATGATCTATGGAATGAAATTGATTAATTGCTATCATTTACGTTGTTTTTACTTCAAGCACAAAACATAAATCCTTTTGTTTCTTCAGCAGTTTTCATCTTAGTAATTCTGTAAGTATGCATTTCTAAAGAAGTATTAAGGACAAACCTGTTTTTATGTTTCCAAGTTTAAAAATAAAATACTATTTTTTGTGAATATTTATGCCCTTAAGTGACAGCTCAACATCCTCTGACCTGTGCTCCCTTGCTCTGAAATATGGTTTCTAGTCCGAGCTGGCAAGTTCACTAACTGTGAGGATTACAGAACATCTATTTAAGTATTCTCCTTTGATTCCTGTCAAAATCATTTTCTAGGATTTTTTGCACTGTTCACTTGTCATGTAAGACTCCTGAAAGTCAAGATTCTGAGAATAGCAGTAGTTAGGAATGTTTTTCTATATGCCCCTGAATGATTATTCAGAAATTCTATTTATAGAAAGAGCTATTTAAAAATAAAACTATGGAGCTTAAATTGAAAAAGATATAACAATAAGGAATATACTACATTGAAACTTCTAAAATGATAAGAGAAATTTCTAATGGTATCCACAACTATTCGCAGTATATTTGAATAAGCCAATTTAAATTTTAAATAATCAAAAGTGACATTGTGAGTTGCATCTCTATTATGCCTGTCAGATGCTCTTATATGTGATCAAGACGGCAATTCAAATTTACAGAAGACAGAGTTTCTGAAGGATCTGTTGAAAAGTATCTTATTTGAACTTTCTGACAGTACAAAGGAGAACAAGCCTGAATAAAAGAAAGCCTTACTAACTTGGGCATAGTCTGACTCTGCCAGCCAGTGGCCAGCATACTAATACTTTCCATAGCTAACAGATTATTTCTATAAGATGGTGATTTTTACACAGCTCTCACAGAAGGATAATACTGATGTGATCAATAAGGTAGCCATTACTCTAATCAGATAAAGATCTTATGCATTGCTTCTAGGCAATAAAAGTCAATGCAATATCACTTCAATTTTGCTAGTTGTAAGAAATATCTAAATTCAATTTCATGGAAAATTGACAGCTGAAAAACAAGGAAATCTCTTGCAGTCACATAGTCAAGCATTATGTTACCTATCCCTTCTTGATAAATTTTAAGAAAAAATTCATCACAATTGTTCTACCTAGAATGTCAGTCTAATTTGGAGAAGAAAAATGTAATATGGGGATTTCAATTTCATTAAATTGTACTAAAATTCAGAAGACAAATGCTATGATTAACAGATGAAATAAGAAAACCCTGCTTTAGGGCGATTGACATTACTCTGTGTGGGAGAAACAAGAAGCCACTGAATACTATTCTATTGCAAATGCATGCATGTGAGGCTGCTGGAGAAAAATGTTTTTGAATTTATGATAACTGACCACTTCATGCAAAATTTATGAAATTATTTCTGGTATATATGGATAAGCAATATGTGGTTTGTGGGGCAAAGATCATGTATTTTTATTAATTCACAAAAATTCTTACCAATTCAAAGAGTAAATCTTGTGAAATGATAAATATCTTTGAGCACTGATAGGCACAGAATTTCAAGACTTCTGTTGATTGCCAAAATATTAAAAAATCCAACTTGCCATGCAAACTTAGAGGCATAATGAAAACGACTGCGTAGTTCTGTGTACTAAGGGGTTTTGCTGGTTGCTCTGTCTACAGTAGATCTACTTCTTTATGTTTTTAACAGTCTTTTCATGCTGTACTATACAAGTTTTACATATGTTGACAGTGATGGTCAAAGATGTTCTTATGTAGAGCTATAAATATGCCACGCTTGATCTTTCTTCAGCTCAAGAGACACCTAGAAGAAGGCAAAATTTCATTTTATAGAAATTCTCTTGACAGTCATAACCTCACACTATGAACAGAACAAAACCTTTAGGTGAGAAATTGACAAACTGCCATGAATGAACCAAACTTCAAGGCTTCAGGTTCTTGTCTGCAAGCTCTCCCTCACTGCTTGCTGTTCAGAGGACAACAGCTTGAGATACTCTATATTAATGAAGTGTCATGCTAGTGAAATGAGATAATTGCAGATGTGGGAATACAGTATGCACAATTAAAGATTTCAGTGACATGCTGTGACATTGTTTAAAAAAAAATTGCAATGCCTAAACTATCATAGAACTTCTGAAACATGTTTATATCGATACAATTCAGAAGAGAATTCTGCCTGTTATTTCCTTAATGCCTTCGAGTTCCTCTAGACTTCCATTAAAAGTAGGTAACAATAAAGCCCTCTGTCCATAACAAGTTTTGCAGTAGAAAACAGAAGCCAAGAGAGTTTGAATGTTTCTGATTAGTACTAAGATAGTCATTCAAGTTGTCCCAGGAAGAAATTTGGAAAAATATCAAAATTAGTCTTTAAAACACTCTTTCTGATTCATGAGTATGAGTACAGCAACCACTCCCAAAGCAGTTCAAGATGCATACAGAACTGGAGAGCCAGTCTATATGCCATGCCCCAGAAACAGCAATAGACTCTCAGTGTCACTTAGAATAATATTGCATCTAGAAGTGTTAGAAAACTATGAAAGGCAGAAGTGGACAATGCTAAATTTCTCTGTGTGCTTTTTGTAAGGCCTTATGTGTTATTGGTTTATTACAAAAGAGTCATAAAAATTGTGTGACAGACTCACTCCTAAGGTCAGAAGAGTGTTATACACTGTAAGGAGTTAAAGAACACAGGCACCTGTCTCAAACACTCTTCAGAATACAGAAGGACTTTGCCATGAGATAAGAATAGAATGGAGCAACAGGATGGTGTGAACTCCAGGCTTGCCAGAGGTGAGGTCTGGTTAGCTCATCCCAGTTAACACAGCTGGGCAGAAATTCCCACTGTATTAAATCACGTAAAGCAACTGGTCATACACATATCACTGGTCAAGTAAAGATCTCTCCAAGTTAAGAGACAGATGGCATCTGTGACCAATGAACACACACGAAAACATCCCCAAATATTCCTTCATGGATGCCCGTAACTTCGAGTATAAGTTAAGCCATCACAGAGAGAACATGGGATAAGATAAAGGTGGTACTATTGTACATGTGTTATCTCAGATCTAGGGGGAGGTTAGCAAAACTGAGGGAGAAGAATATATCACTGATCTTGGACACAAATAATACAGAATTTATGGACCACAGGGAAAGCCAACTTAGCAACTGTGCTGAATCAGCTCTGATTGGGTAAAAGGTAATGCTGGCAGGGGAAGATCACAGCCCACCAACTCAAAAAACCGACCAACTATGAAGATAAAGACTGAGAATATGGACTAATTAGCACTTGAAGCAAGGTGATAATTTAACCAATGGAATGCCGTTGTGTTCTGTGTAGCCAATAAGCATTAATTTCTTCATTTGCTAAAATTTATAAATGGTGAAAAGTTTTGAACAACCTTACTGGATCTACAGGTGTTGACTACCTTCTAATTGATCTTTTTCTCTTTTTTATTTTTTATTCTATCTCTCTACCTCATATTAATTGTTAAAAAAATATGTATTACTGACTTTGGCATATGGTCGTGTTTGCATCTTAATTTGGACAGAGGTATCTCAGAAATTGAATCTTAACATATGCCTTGATATAAAATACATCTTCCTGCAAAGTATACGAGTGCATGCAGTGATAGCACAGGGAGCAAGCTGAAAGAGAAGAGGTTTAAACTAGATATTAGGAAGAAATTCTTTGCTGTGAGGATGATGAGGCACTGAGGCAGGTTGCCCGAAGAAGATCCAGATGCTCCATCCCTGAAAGTGTTCAGTGGGGATTTGAGCAACCTTGTCTATTGTAAAGTGTCTCTGCTCATGGCAAGGGGGGTTGAAACATGATTTTTAAGGTCACTTCCAACCCAAATAATTTTATGACCATTCTTCCTTTTCTTGGAAAGGAATAGATATGCCATCCTCTCTAATTTTTAAAGTTCGACAGAATCTATCTATCTCTGGATCATCTATCTATCTCTGGATCTGCAGAATCTATCTATCTCTGGATCATTGCTCAACTTATAATTATTAGCTTGCTTAGATGTAATCCTGCACATCATTTTCCAATACCTGGATCCATTTTCAGACTCATGATTTTGTTAAACTTCATACATGAAGGCTGTAATTTTCCATGGTAACTATTTACCTCATCGTATGATACTTTATTATTAATTTTTAAAGTAGCAACAAAAAGAAGCTATTGTCATAATTACAATAAAGAAATGCTATTTATCCTTTTTATTGTCATTTTACTTGTTCACAGCTGCTTCTCAGGTGCTGTACTAGTTTGAATTTTAACACACAGTTGTCAGTCTGTCAGGGACATACCCTTTCTCATTCCTCTGGAGAGTAGAACCTGCCTGCTTGCTGCTGCAGCTGAGGCTGACAGAGGAGCACATAGTCCTGCCCCCCGCAGGCTCTCTGTATACTCCAGCCTCCTTAAAAAAATGAATGTAAGAGTGGTGGAAACAGACTAGAGTTAATATTACTCTTAAACACAAAAGATCTGACCCCAAACTAAAAATTGCAATCTGTGAGCATCAGTATTGCCCAGCAGTCAGGTCAGTTAGCTGTCAATTTCACAAATATTTCACAGTTCTTATAGTGGTCTAAGTTTTGAAATGCATAATTTTCCTGACTATTTTTAGAAGATATATGAAAACAGTCACAAAACTAAGGATCGCAAAATTTTAGAAGACTGGAATTAAAATTGCCTGTCCAATTCTAGTGGGCATTTTTCTTAGGATTCAATAGTTAATTATCTGCAGATTTTTCTTGTTCTATACATAGGACCAGGCACCTTCAAGGAAGAAACCAATGACTGTACACTGAGGTGTTTATTTACAGCAGGAAAGAAGCAGAAAAAAAGTCTCTTACAAAACAGAGAAAATGCATTACAGCCATGAGCAGCTGCACTTCTCCCTATGGAAGTAGGTGCTGTCTTCTCTTTCAAAATGACTGTGCAATGGTTAACAACCTTTTCTCCCAGTACTGCCTCTCATAAATGATCATCATTTTGATTTTGCATCTCATTAAATGACCAAAATACAGAATTTATTGACAGAGTTTAGTGAGTACCCATTAATGCCACAAAAGTAGCTCAAAATTACTAAATATTATTCAAATGATAAATTACTTGGAGGAAAAAAGAAAAGTAAGCTTTAGTAATTTTAGATTAAGATTCAAAATCGCTGGATGCTTTGAACAATTTTTTACCTTGTCTTGTGCTATTTCTCTACCTCTCAAATGGAGATAATTTTTCATCTCTTTCCTGGAATGGAATTTTCAAAATGGATAAAGGCTTGCAAAGAAAAGTTTACCTGTTATTTCATAGACAGTTCACTATAGAGATCATATGAAGTCAAATATGACATGGCAATAGAAAATGAATGATAGCACAAAAATTAAATTCAGCTCCAACTAACTCTTAGAACATTGTTCTTTCCATGGAGTCACAATTCCTGTAGAAAAAATTGAATAAATCCCCTGCACACACACTCTTCTGTTAAAGATAGATTACATGAAACAATTTCTCATCTGCTAAAACATCTGAATATTTAAATTACATATGCCAATTATATTGCTACATCATTAATCAGGTAATTAATATATGTATGAGCTTGTTAAAATTAAGTCAAACATTTCTCCATATTGCATGTTTCTTGTTTTTCTCTGTCCAGATATTTTTCTTTCTTCTTCCCAGTAACTTTCATTGCTCTTTTCTGAACCTGAATCTTATGAATAACATTCTGCTGAGATACTTAAAAAAAAATTATGGCAACAAAACACTTGCAACAAAAGTTTTGAGGCTTAAGAAAAATTCATTGCTTCTTCCATTCATAGCATTGGTGAGAGCAGCTAAAAATTACAGTTGCCTTTTTCTGATATAGGTGATATTAAAATTCCCTGTCAACACATTATATAATTTCAACTTCATGTCTTTCAGTATTATTTCTTTCTGTGTTTTTTCCCATTCTTTGAATTTATTATTTTTTTGACAAGCTGCACAGTATTTCCACATGTCAAATCAATGCCTATACTTGTAACTCCCAACTTTATTTCTATGTTTGTAATCTGAAATACAGCTGGCTTGTGATTCTGCAAATGAGATATATTATCTACCATACATTCTAAAATGTTCCAAAACCACAGTAGCTAATCAGTAGTTTAAAATTCTGATTGTATTTTCAACAGGATTAATGAGTTTGAAAAAAAATTAGTGTCTGTCCCATCTACCTGAAAAAAATCTTCTTGTGAGAAATGAAAAAGCAGCAGAAATTTAGTATCTCTGCTGACTCAAATATACCTGGTATTTGATAGGCTTTTATCGACCTGGAGCTAGAAAAAGGGGCAGATAATTTCATTCTTTTTATGTTCTATTTTTAATTCATGCAAGAAGGAAAAGTCAGCAGCCCAGTATTAGTAACAGAGCAATGAAAAAGATGTTAGCTTATTGTCTCAAAACCAGAAGTCACTGAACAGTCACTAATTCTGTGTTCTATGTGTCTATAGACACAGATACAGATACACACACACACATATGGGTCTTAGAAAACAAATGAAGCCTCAATTTTTAGCTCTTATCAGCAGAAGATTTAATACATTCATAATTTTTAGAATGTGCATACTGTAACTGCATTGAATCTAAGAGCGCAACATGTCTCCAAAAGCATCTGCAGGAACAGATGCCTACATAATTTTATAGAGTTCCTGCATGCAAAACACTACATAAAATATGTGAATCTTTTCATGGAATCTGCTGAGAACGTTATGTTATATAGCTATAGGATTTGCAAATGTCAAAAAAAAAAACAAACTTAAAAATGGATCTTACCTTGCATTTTCTGCATTTGTATAGACTATATAAATTTATAGTGGATCTGTGTTTATATATACACAGAAGCATGCGTACAAAGAGAAGAAAAGCATCAATATTACTCTGTATTCATATATTGGTTATATGTAGTTCTCTCAGTCAAGGATAGGGAAGAAACACTGCATTTAGAAAGCTGAATGATATCAGCAAGAGTTATCACTTTCACTGATATCAGATAAAAAGAAATTTTCTGCTTTGTGTTGGGCTTCGGGAGAAGAAAACGATAAATATGCATGTGTAAGGAAAACGGTTCGTGCTACCAGCAAATGCAGTAGACCTTCAAAAGAGTTTCATTTTAAGTTACTTCTTTTGATCTACTTTTATTTTTCCCAAACATTCACTTTTCCAGTAAAAAACAGTATAGGTCATTTCTGAAACAACATTTTAAAGTTTAGAGCCAAATACTTTAATAAGGTCATCCATTTCCCTTATCTAAAAAACAGTTCTAAACATGCTCCTTCCTGGAACACGGATAATATTAAAAAACTATTATTTTAAAATTCAAATGTAATTTTCAAATTGCTCCTGCTATAATATTGCAGCATTAAGTCGTCTAATAAAGTGGCAGAAAAAGCAAGCCACATACAGGGACTGACCTGCTAATCCCATCAAAATGAGGGAACGTCTGAAGGCAAAATATGACATAGTCTAATTTTTTCTCTCATTCCAACTGGATTAGAAGAAATTCAGGCTGAAAGAACTACACTGAATATGTAGAATTAGGGCTTGATTAACCCCTTTCTTTGTGGAATCGTGTTTGTCCTGAAAATCTTAAAATGTTCACAGTATCAGAGCACATAAGACTGGTTCAAGTGTAAATAACAATTTAGAACAGAAGAAGACAGCAAGTCTGTTCTAAGACAGAGGATAATTAGGAGATCATTAATTTCCATGAGTTATTTCCAGCTGCTGCAAATCTTCCACTGCCCTGCAAAAGCCTGGATGAGAGTTTTCCCAAGGAGCTCTCCTTCTGGGACGAGGTGGCCAGCTTGGAGCTGTGGCCATGCACCACAGAACAGGCACACTCTGTCCCCTAGTCACAGAGGGGCTCATAGCAGAATGCATGCCCAGCAGCAATCCTGCCTGCTCAGCACCTCTTGGGACCAAATGGGAGAAAAGCAAAAACTTCCATAAGAAAACAAAAAAAAATAATGCTGTGGAAAAAGTCTCCACCTCTGAAAAAACATATTGAAAGAAAGCTTAAATAAAGGCAGAGTGAGGTTTTTTGAGGGAATGTCTTAGGACTGACCAGCTGGCTACCTGCCAGCTTCATCAATATAAAACTTTAAAAATTCTCTGACTATGATTTGTTCAATCTTTAAGCCAAATGCATGTGCTTACTTAAAATTAACAAAAAGTTTAACAATAAAGATGCTGATTTTGAGGGATATGAAGGGAGAAAGGATATTTAAAATAAAAAGTGAATTGGAGGGTTAAGAGGCCAATAAAATTCACTGAAGATTTGAAACTAAAATTCAAGTGATAGAGAAAATTGTGGCTGGGTGAAGAAAAAACATGCTTGTCTGAAACAATAAATAAAACCAAAATTATCAATAAAAAGCTATTTAAATTTAAAATAATTTTCTCATAATTTAGCTGAATTTATTGACTATAAAAAAATTGTCTTGATTTATGACATTGATCACCTGTTTCTGAAAATGCTAAGCATCTCTTTCTGAGGAAGATGAAACTCCTAAATTTTGAGAGAATAGTAAACACCATCTAAGTAGTAGAAAGCAATCTTTTATTAGCTAATTCACATAAAAAGCTAGGGTTAAGGAGTTAGGCTAAGCACTATCATGATGATGGCCTCTGATAATTATGTCTTGTGAATCCTTGCTGACTTTCTTTTATTTATTTAAACTGGTCTTATTTCATGTATCATCAACCCATGTGTTGACTCACATCTCAATGAGTTTTCATGAGTTTTTAAACTTAACCAAATGCACCTGCTCTGTCAGGTGCTGAGGGTTACAAGGCTGTGCTCCTCTGGTGTGCAGCAATTACACCAGAGTTCCATGACCTGTATATGAATCCTCATCCTGGTGCAGCAGCACATCTCCTTAGAAGAATACAAAACACTACACTCATCACTTCATACACAATATTATGAGAAAAATGCACTTTTTTTTTTCTATTAATGTTTCAAAATATATTCTGTCATTTCAGGGCAGATCACCAGGCACAGGGATTGCTTTATCAGTCTCCTAGTTTGTGCTACAGCTAATGTGGGAGCTGGAAGTGGATCCCATCTGTGAGATGAAAGGTGGGATTCAGACAGTTCTATTTTGCAATTTTAAAGAGAGCACAAATATTAAATGGCTGCTGATGGCAACCTCTTTATTAATGCATTAACTCTAAGAAAGTGAGCTTGTGCTCTATAGGAAGAACAAGGGACCTTTAGGGAGACATCCACATGTGTGTACTTTATCTTTCCTGCATGATTACTGTCAGGTCAGGTGCAGACGACTGCCCTTTCCCACCAGTGGGTATTGTCTCCCCGATCAGCAGCTTCTGAACAACAAAATGATGTCTGTAGGAGATGACCTAGATGGTTTCACTACTAACATACAATGAGTGATGGGTCATCATATATTTATAATTTGTTTCTTCTACTTCTTCTACCCCCAGGGAGGCCTGGGGTTACCACTTCCCACTTTACAACAGCTTGTCTACCATCATCCTGAAAAGTTAGGTTTCTCATCTTGAAACAGCAGGAATATCTCTAACATCAGGAATGTGACTAATGAAAGCAGCAAAGGCAGAGGTATCAGAAGAAGAAACAGAATACTATGCTATATTGTCACAACTATCATGAGTAGTAACAAATTACTGGTGATTCTCAGGGCTCAGCTCCATTTTAATGCAAGACCTGTGCACAAATTAGAGAAGTGTAAAACATGCTAAAAACATTGATGGGAGATCAAATGCAAAGGTGTCTGAAACATATATGTCATTCACAATTGTCCCTCTAGTGGTATTCAGCATGAATTCAGCCAGCCTGCTTTAGAAACAGCCACCTCTTGATGCCAGCTGTGCAGGGCCAATTGAGCAGGGAGACGTAAAACTTTCATTTTATTCACTTTTTTTTTCCTAATTAAAGCCAAGAAATGTAAGGTAAAAAAAAAAAACAAAAAAACAAAAAAAAAAACGGCAGGAAGTATTCAGCCTCAATACAAAAGAATGCATATATACAAAATATGCCTTCCTGATCATTTAACAGGAAGCTATACAAAAGAGGTTATATAATGCCAAATTACATAAAGCAACATGTCATCATTAGTGTATCAAGAAATATCACTAACTATATATTTGATGAGAGCTTTCAAGAATTCTTACCAAAAGAGTATCTGTTGGGGGTTGAATCGTTCCCTTTTCTTTTTGTGGAATTTTTCCCATTGTTATGCTAAGTATTTGTGGCTACAGCTCAGTAATAGTTTTCTCTCGAAGGGAGGTGGGGGGACAAAGGGAAAGTGGAAAAAGGAAGGATGGGGACAGGGCTGGGGCTGGGGGCTCTCGCTGGCTCACACGTGGAGTTGCAGGAAGACGGCCAGGGCTCCTGCCTGGCATCCTCCCCACAATCCCAACGCCGGAAGCCACATTCCCTGCTGTTGGACATCACAGTGCTGCCTTCCTGCTTCATCCTGCTGCCGAGCAGCACGGCCACACCGTGAGGAGGAGCGGCCCCGCCATCCCTCTCAGCCCTGGGCCGCCGCCGCCATCCCCCAGCCCCTTCAGCTGTGAGAGCTGCCCTGCCCACAGCACCGGGAACGGAGCGCAGGAGAGGGAGCCTGCATCCGAAACGGGCTGGGACTGAGCCATACTGCTCTGTTTTGGTGTCAATTTCTAAAGCTGTTGTTGTTTTCTGCTGTTTGCCTGGTTAGATATATTAGTAAAGAACTGTTATTCCTATCCCCATGTTTTCTGCCTGAAAGCATATGATTTCAAATTATAATAATTAGAAGCGGGGGGGTTGCACTCTTCATTTCAGGAAAAGGGGTTCTTGCCTCTCCTTAGCAAATACATGCCTTTCAAACCAAGACAATATCATATACTTTTTTAGCCATGCAGTCATGTGCCAGTACACTACAGTTTCCTGAGTTATGACTAGTGACTTGTCACTGTATGGGGCAAAAAAAAGTGAAATCAAAATGCTCACATGAATTTGGAAAAAAAATGAAAAAGACACAAAATAAAAAAAAAGCAAAAAAAACCAAACAAAAAAACCCCACAAAAAACACCAAAAAACATTCTGGAGATAGAAGTCTGGTTAGTCTTAAAAATGATTCTTCATAATTTTTCTGTACTGAACAGCAAAAAGGAAAGCCTCTAAGAGCAGTCTTCCATGAAGAACACAAAACCAATCACAAATCGCTTCTTGGGAAGATTCATGTGAGAATAACACCCCATCAGGCCTTGGTCACCCTGGCCACAGAGCCTCTCTTGAATAACCACTACATACACATGTGCACCTGTAGAAATCCAATTCGTGAGAATCCAGTTTCATGCCAAAGTAGGTTCTGAGGTAAACCAAACTTGCAAGAGAAACAGTGGTGGGGCTGCAATGAGCACTAATGAATACATCCCATATAGTAAATATGTAGATGTACTATTCAGGTAATAAAACAAAGCACTGTTGACTCAGTCTCTCTTGTGAGGTCTGGGGAGACTTCATCTTACCCCTATTTTCACTGAAAAGCGTAACTATTTACAGAGAAATCCTTCAAATATGACACAGAGACTATAGAAAAAGCAGTGCTTTGTGCAGTTCCCTTGACTCTTCCCTCTAAATAACAAAGAGCATACACTCTTAAAACTGTACACTGAAATATTTCAAGACTTCCAAATTTTTTTAAATTTAATTAATTTTTTATTTTTTTTTTTTATAATTAATAGCTTGTTCTCTCTTACATTTTCAAGGTTCAACATTAGAGACTCATGGGTGTTTTCCAAAAGGGAAACTCCATAAAGAACTATCCAGTTGCAAAATGGCTTCTACCTCACACTCTTATCAATATGACTGTGACTTCTAGGAGTGTAAGATGCTCAAATATCTCCTAGCTTTTATTCTTCTGGGGGAAAAGCCAAAGACAGGATTTTTTTGGAAGGTGACAGTTTGTTTCAATGCTGTTGAGAGCAATGAGATGCAGCAGTCACTTTAGAAGGAAACATGGACATTTCTTGGAACAGAAAGTTTATGTAATTCCACTAAAGATAGATAAATTAAGTTAAAAATATCTAGGAGCCCAATATAACTGTATAAGTAAAACTATTTCTTTTCAATAATTCTCCGCTGCATTCAACTTGACTGAGCAGTTGCTTTTTTCCTCCCAAGCAGTCTAAGATTTAGAAACACTGCCAGGTATGCTTACATATAACCTGGGCATGTGGCAATGTACATTTAGAAAGAAATAAGGTTTGGCTGCTTCACTCCCACGTTATATCCTATTGACACCTGGCTCATAGAGTGGTTTGAACACCTTCAAGTTCCAGAACAATTATTGCATTTGCCCAACTCTCTCACATATCCAGGCCAGCACTGAGCAACTCCCAGAGCATTAGTGCATATCTGCAGCCATTAAAGACCTTTTAGCTCTTCCCAGTCCTTGGGAGGGTGACTTCAAAATGTGTTTTCTTCTTTCTTTCCCAAGACTACTGTCAGAGTGTTAAATAAGAACAGATGAGCTAGAGGAAAAGGATAGATATAGGAATGTATGTGCTAACAGAAGTGAAAAGTAACACACAGTGTCTTTGTGAGAGATATTGTGGCTGTGGAAGAAAAATGAGGGACTGACAGTAAAGAGGTACAGAGATATTTGAGAATGTACTTCAGCTACTTTAATGCTATTTTGGTAAAACAGAATAGCTGTGAATGCAGTTTAGCTGATGACTATAATCTACTCAACCTTCACTGCTTGGTGTTATAAAAGAGAACACTGTCGATGTTAGATATGCCATAAGGCTGACAAACAAGTTAATAACTTAGAATTAGGCTTTGGTGAATTAGGTTTCTGCTTCTGTCAAATAAGCTGCAGTGTGGCCCCACTAAGTCTTGTGGTTTGAGGATAGAATGCCAGAAACTGATGAACACTTAAGCACCAATTAAACTCAAGTATTTCTATTAGCAAGTTAAGTGAAGCCCTTGATATACTCACTTTTATTTTACAGGCACCTCCATAGTTACTTTTCTAGGGAGAGACCTAAATTTATCTCAAAATGCTTTTCTCAAGAAAAGTGAAATAAATTTCAGGGAAAAAAAAAAAAAGAATCTGTATTCCGATAGCATCTAAAAGCCCCCACCAAGACTTGAATATTAGTGAGAGCTTTGTGCCACTGTAAAACAAAAGGAAATCAGTAGAATATATTTTTCTAAAATTTAAGCAAACAAGAAAAATTGAAGAAAGATGATAAACCCATTCTTCAAAGCAAATTTTACCTAGATTACACAATCATTGGTTGCATTAGGGAACAAAGGCATGGAACAGAGATCAAAATGTAATTACCAGTGTACGTCATTATCCAAAAGCAAAGGTTGCTCACCTTTAAAACCAAAGACATTAGTACCCAGGTCTGTATCTTTAATATGTAAATTAAATTAATAAGTATATTTTTTCACATGTTAAACACTTTTTCATTGTGTATGTCCTTTAACAACCTACTTCCATAATGATCAGCTTTCATTAATTTTGATACTTATAAATATGATGACATGAAATGCATAGTGTTGTGAGAAAGTATATAGAAAAAATGTTATATTACCAATTGTTTATTTGAAGATCCTCTTAGAATCAGAACAACTGTTTTCATTAAACGTAACTATGAAATTATTTAAACTGCAATTTTCATACATGCTTCTAGTCATAGAAAATAAGATCTATTTATCCTTCTATATATCCATATAGATATGTGGTAATCCTTTTCTACAAAAAGGCCTTAGAAGAAAAAAAATACATTTCTTATAAGTTTTTTTTTTTTTTGGCTCAGGGATGGATACTCTCCAGTAACTCCTCTTTCAGTAACTCTGTGATTGTTTGCTTTGTCACATACTCACTTCCACAGCCAATAAATATTCAGCTATCTTTTTCTTAAAAAACAAACATCACTAATGCTGCCCATTTGTGTCTGCATATGTTAAGAGGACTATATGCTTAATTCAGTCATGTTTTTCCTTTTATCGGGAAGATTTGTCAAAAACTTTTACAGAGGACACTAAATAGAGTTTTAAATGCTTTGTTGTTTGATTTAGGTCAAAAAGATGATACTGACATTGGGCATGTCAGACATTTTGGCAGCTCTTGTTGCAAAAGGGTTTTGCTTTAACATTAATATCGCAGTAGGCTTGAATTTATTTCTTTGTGGGATGGGCATTCCTGTCATACCTAATGGTCTTTATGATTTCTTTGTATGGGATTTGTCTAGAGAATCACTGTGTGACCTTTATATTTAATTTAAAGTGCTACAAAAAAACCACAAAGCTACATGAAAAGTAACTAAAATTCTCCTCAGGGACATACAACCAAAAAAATTTTAATTTACTGATGGACAAAAACAAATCAATGGAAAATTAAAACCTCAAATGGAGGTGTTACTCACAGATGCAACTCAAAATGCTTGTTGATATATGGACTTCACTTGCTCTTTTCCTTTGGTTGTGACAAGATCTGCTGGTTTTATGAGTCTTATTGGTCACAAAACTATGTATAGAAAGGCTAAAAACAATCAACATCCATAGGGGGACTTATTAACTCCTACAGTACAGAAAGTGGTGCAACTTCTAAGAAAAACAGTGCATTATTGGGAAATGCAGGGCTAAACAAGATATCTCTAATATTCCTACGTCTGTCAACAATTAAAGTTTATTTTACTGTTACAATAACTATAAGCTCTGTTAATGGAAAATAGTCTCTTTAAGCACTCCTAAGACTGGCACTAGAGAAATTATATTTGTTAGACAAGTTTTCCATTTGGATAGCTTTGGATAGCAATTTCTTCACAATAAAATTTCCTCAACCTATGAATTACTGTCTATGATTCTGTTTGACAGGATTTGAAAAGCTCTTTGCCTGTATTCTCTCTTCTCATCGTCTATTAAACCACTGTGTTAATCCCATCTGTTTCAGCTGCTTAAAGATTCTTAAACATGGGATTTTCTGATCACTTCTGGTACTAAAAATTTCACTCTCTGGATGAAAAATTCTCCTTTGCATGATTATGACATATTTATTGCCTGTTTAGAACAAGATACTTGTATTTTTCCATGCTGATTGTGTGTGGATGCAAATTTATTTTCTGGGGGAGGGGGAAAGAGGGCATGCAATACTTAAAAAACATTGTGTTGGTTTATGTAGAGAAAATGGTGTATGAAATATTCTTGATCTTGTCTTATGAAAAAGTAAAAGTTAAGTGTGCTAATGCAACATCCCAGCTACCTACAACTTTTGATGGAATATATCATTCCGTTTCCTTTACAGTTTAATTGCCATGGCTAATGATGGCTGCTCCATCATAGTTCCTCAGCTGCTTCATTCCTCCCCCAACTACACCAGTGGAAGCCTATGGGAGGTGACAGCTGGAAGGCAGCTCATTAATTAGGAGTCATTCACCCTTTCCTTCATTTCTCACCTCTACAATTCCTTTCTGTGGCTCTCAATTCACTGCAGCAGGATGTTATCCACTTCCTGCATCTGGATTTCATCCCACAACTTCTTGGAGATGATGACTGGGGCACAGAATGTTTTACATTCTCCTTCACAGATTCTTGGTATAATTTAGGACTGAACACTTGAAATTGAATGGGTGCTTAGTCCTCCAGTATTTTTACTTTGTTTCAAGATAATTTGTTGTTATGTTCAACTAGAGACAGAAGCATACAAAAATTGCAAGACATTGTTCGTAATTCTTGAGTTCTGCAGAAAGTCTGGATTAGCCCCACCACTTAGAATTTTACTTTCCCCATTATAGTCTATTAGAATCAAATTAATTGGTTTTCTACCTGGTCCAAAAGCACACGGAGTGAAAATTGGCTTTCTACCTGCTTCCTAATTATAATAAGACATTTAGGTTCAGGAGAATATTTAAGAAAATTACTAATAAGGTCCTGCATGGTTTCTCATCACAGATACCAGAGCTTTTCATGGGATACAAATCTATCATACTGAGCCATTAAATTCCTAACTCTGGTTTTTAAATGTCAAGCTGGAGATAGAAAGTTTTTGCCTTAATGACCTAGTAGTAATTTCTCATAATAGTTTTTATATGTGTATAAATAGATCAATTAATATCAAGGATAATTGGAGATAAGTCAATGCAAATCACATAGTTACTGACATGTAGTTTGACTGCATGAAATTCAGTCTCAACTAATGTGAAGTATTTCTGAATTTTGGTAGAATCAGTAAGTTTACTCAACAGCATGAATTGAGTTCTTAAATTGTAGCATAGCTACTATTTTCTTCCACTCAGTCAAGAGAGAGGACTCACAAAATGCAAGATGTATTTCCACTCTACTATGATAGACATTCCACTATGGCTTGGAGAAAATATCCAATCATTATTTTTTGTACCTTATTTTTCTCAACACATAAAACAAAAAGACTACTGAGATCTCCTGGCTAGAAAGAACTAACAAGATTGGGCAAAAATTATATGAGATCATATAGTTTAAAAATTCTCATCCACCTTCCTGTCACCAGATCAGTGGATCCACCTTCAGACTTGCATGTTTTCCTCAATAATAATGCTATAAGAATTTACTGTATTTCAGCCTCATTTATTTCTGGTGGTGCAAAAGTATTTTATTATTTATATTTTTCTATAGCTTGTCATTATTTATTGATTTCTGACATTGATTGCAATTTGTGAAAACCTATAACTAGCATAAGTGCATAAACTAGTATTTTCCATGTGTTGTAATGGAATATGAAGCAGTTGACTGGAGTAATTTTCTATTTGTGTTCAATCAGCTATTCCGAGTTTTCACAGTATCAGAAGTACATCTAGAAATGCTGATATATTTTCCAAGCAAAATGTAATCATTTAATAACATTTATTGATAACTTATTCACTTACAGAATTTTTAACTACTAAGTATTTCACCTCCATCTAATTTGAGAAAGAAGTGATCTACTCTTACACATTCTGGGAATCATTACATTTTTGGCATGAAGCTTAAGAAAGGAAATATTCTCATTTTCAGATGTTATGTTTGAGAAGAGTTTGGAAGCAGTTATTAAGCAGGGATAGGTGGGAGAAATTCCTCAAAATCAAAGGAGGAGAAAATACCTGTGGTTACCATCTGCAAAAAAAGTCACATACTTAGGATTTTATTTGAAGTAGAGTCCTAGAAGAAGGCAGATGTTTGTCTAAACAGAGTGAAATGCCTTTCAAAATACCTTGGCTCAGCTACCTTGGTTATTTGAGTTAGTGGCCCGCATAGTAAATCAAGAAATAAGTCTTTTATGTGTCCATTTTTATATTTTATGAAAATTAGAAACAACAAAGATGATGTAATCCCTCCGTTCCTACCCCAATCCTGCCCAGCTAGCTCTTATAATGAGGGGGAGAAACGGGGTTATACATCATTAGGAACTTAATAAGACAAGGAGGCCTCTCACCTGATTTTCTCTGGACGTGTTCCAAGTTTATTCATGAAGGTCCAGCATGAGAAGGGCTGAACAAAGGGACTACAGGGTTATTTAACCCTTAGGGTCAAGGGGAGGGTTTGGCATTTGGCCAAATAGGAAAAGGTTTCGGGTTTAGGGATAAACCAATAGGAAAGAATCAGGGTTTGGATAACAGCGATGCAACACAAAGACATCACTAAACTCAAAATTATAATCTTAGAAAATAGATTAGCATAAAATAAACTATGATGAAAGGTCACCATTATACTTAAATTAATGTTTCAGAAGACTAAATCATTTGGTCACTAAAGATGAAGGTTTTTTTCCTATGTTACTATATTCTTTCTTACATCTCACTGACAGCTAACATCTTTTGGTTTCTTTCTACCTCCTCATACACAGTAGCTCAATGCTTACAAAGGTTTAATAACTAAACATGTGGCTGTTTAGAAATAAAAATTTAAGATGATAGCAAATAATTTCTTAATACCTCTGTTACTTACCTACAAGTATTCACTTTCTGGGCTGGAAGTCATTTCCCTTGAAAGAAGTAAGTGTTGTCAGGATAAATTAAAACAAAAAAAAACCATTAAAAACTTAAAAAAAAATTGCTGCCTCTAAGTTCACTTTCTGTTTAAACAAGGAACCTTCTTTCCTAAAAGAAGACTGAAAATTCCCAATATTTTTTCTTTTGGGGAGGATGCTTTGGGATTCATTAGGTATTAGTGAGATAGAGAACATCCCAGGCAAAGTGAGAAGAGAATAGGACAATAGCAGCTGCCTTCCTCAGAAAAAATTGGTCTGGTTGATACAATAAAAAAAAAAGGTGAATCACCCCTTGGGATAAGAAAGAGAGATGACTCAAATCAGATTAGATTTCTGCCCTTTACAGTTAGAGTGTTCTCACTCTGATTTAGAAAATACAAACATAGACTAAAGAAAACTTGAATAGTGTATGTGTTTCAGACAGAATCTTTGTGTCCCGGTCTCCTTTGTAACTCATCTCGAAACCTCTGAATCTCATAAGCCATTGTCATAGTTTAACCCCAGCAAGCAGCTAAGCCCCACACTGCCTCTCACTGACTTTTCCCTTTGTGGAATGGGGGAGGAAATAGGATCAATCTCGTGGGTTTGAGGTAAAGACAGTTTAATGGGCAAGGTAAAACCTTCACACACAAGCAAAGCAAAACAAGAAAATAATTCACCACTTCCCATGGTGTTCAGCCATCTTCAGGAAAGCAGGGCTCCATCCCTTGTTATGATGACTTGGGAAGACAAACATCATCCCTCTAAATGTGTCCCCTCCTTCCTTCTTCCCCTGATACTTATGGTAAGCATGACACCATATGATGTGGAATGTCCCTTTGCTCAGTTGGGTCAGCTGTCCCACATTCTCCTGCCCCCCCTTCATGTGCACCCCCAGACTCCTTGCTGGTGGGGCAGTGGGATGAGGGGCAGAAAAGCTCTTGGCTCTGGGTAAACCCTGCTCAGCTATAGTGGATGCATTCCTGTGTCATCAACCCTGTTTTCAACACAAATCCAAGATATAGCCCCATAACAGCTACTGTGAAGAAATTGAATTCTGCCCTAGACAAAACCAGCATACCCATCTAGAAGCAGTGAAAAACGTGCAACAAATTTCTAAAAGTTATGGGGTTTACTGGGAAGGAGGTAAGACTTGAATCAGTTATTCAAAGCTCAAAACCTCAGCTAACACAGATAGACAAAGCAATTACATAGGACTTCTTAAAACTAATTATACTAAATACTGGAGCAGTGGCATGAAACTGGTCGTTTTTTTGTTTTTAGGATTGCTATCAGCATGACATGAATGCTCAATTTCACTGTATTCATTTGAAAACTCAACAGATGTTCAATTTTTGTCTCTATGAAGGCAGTATTAGAACAGCATAAAGGTATTGAGACAGACATCTGTTCAATTGCACATATATCTATTTTGAAGATTTGTTAATTTCTGTGTTTCTTAATAAATCTTCATTTAAGGATGCCAAACAATTTTAAAAATGCAAAATTGCACATAATAAGAAGTCTTTAATATATGCAAGTGCTACATGTATTTCACAAAGAGGAAAAAAAATGCAAGAATAAGTGGTTTGCCCAGTTTCAAATCACATATTCAAAGAAACTGTACCAACTTCTTTGGACTCCTGGACAGTCTCAACCAGGCTACCCTTAATCCAATGAAAACATGGTTGACTTCCATTATGATAATTTGAATATAAATATATGTAGAGATTTAAAAGTTGGACAGTGCTATTATATCTTAGAGTATTTAAATTCCTTAGGAAAAGTGCTGCAGTTTTTCTGCATTTGGTAACCAGTGAAACTTAATGTTTTTCCTTGAGCTCCTATCAACCAGGTATAATTGTGATTTATTTGTTAACCATTAATACTTAGCTATGCTAATTCAAGATTCATTTAATACTTGGGAGAAATCTGCACAAGTTTATTCTACTCTTTCACTGATCTTAAAGCTGTACTTACACCATGAAGAGCAGACAGGAAACATTCTGTGCTATTTCCATCTTTTATTTAGCATGGCTGGTACGACTGCGGAAATCTTGAGCAGCTGTATCAGCCAATCAAACTAAAGCAGAAGTGATTTGGAAGGGAGCATCCAAGAGCAAGGAAACCAGCTGAATTACGACCCAAGATCTGGTTATCTCAAGTATCCTCTTCTGCCATTTTTTGGCTCTCAGCATCAAGGGGCAACAAAGCAACTGTACTCTGATCATTTGCTCTGCAATCACACACCCTCTTCTGCGAGTGAGACACAGACCACAGATGGAAAACATGCAGCATGCTGTTATAAAGTCTACAGCAGCATAGACATAAAACAGACATTAGCTGCGTTTTACTGGCTGCTGTTCATGCAAGGGAAAAAAAAAAGAGTAAACTAGAGAGTCACATGGTTTATGAGGCAATTTCTAGAACAGAGGCATTAAAAAAAAAAAAAAAAGAAAATATGCCTATGGGTTTGATAGGGAAAAAAATCACTTAAACTGATCGAGGAGTGGAAGTAATACGTTTAAAGAAATGCAGCAGATGGAGAGCAGAATAACATCTCGAGTTAATTTATTTTTGAAGCACACAATGAGTTTTAGGATATAATTCAATTAAAGAGTCAGAGAATGAAATAACCTTTTTCTTGTTTTGCATATTGTTCTCACAAAAAAACAAGCACAGCAAGTTGCCTGTAATTTTTAGACAAAACTTCCCCAATTTTTTTTTTTGTTTGGGGGGTTTTTTTGTTTGGCTTGGTTTGGTTTTTTGTTTTTACTTTATGAATCCAATATAAACCTGCTGGTTGATGGATTTGTCTAAGTCTAGCAAAAAAAGGGCCAGTCACCAAGTGCCTAGATTTCTTCCATATTTTGTCATCTCTAGGATACAATGTTTGTCATGCAGGTGTACTGGTTTTGTGGATCTGCCAGCATCGGTTGCAAGTGAAATGTTTTCTTTGATTTACAAAATACCTGCTTTAAATGCTTTTCTCTTCAAAACACACATTAAGATATGCCTATAGAGCAGTGGCTTATAAGAGTTACAGTCCTCTGTACCTAGACTGGTAGGTTTTAGCATTAATTTCATGTCATTAAAATTAATACCTGTGTATAAGAAAAACAAGATATCTTTCATCTCTGGGAACTCATATTAAAAAAAAAAAACAACAAAAAAACAAAAAAAAAAAAACCAAACAAACAACCAAAACCAAACAACCAAAAGAACCCAGTTTTATTAATCCAGTGGCTAACTTCTATTGCTTCATGAAAAATGTTAAGACTACCATATAAATAAAGTAATTAATTTACCTTGTCAGAGGTATTTTCTTTCCTATTATGCAGATATGCATGTTACCTAACAGATCATGGTGCCTACATTCACTCCGCTGCCCACAAACATAAGCAACTAAAGAAAAACTTCTAGAAAATGCCTGAAACTTAAAAGACAGCAAATTTTAAAAAGTAATACAATGTATTTACTTTGATCAGTTTTAACTTTTCTGCTTTTCAAATTGATTTTTCAGAAAAAGGAATAATCTTAGTAGGATTTTTTTGTTTGTTTGTTTTGTTTTTTGGGTTTTTTTTGATAAGTATTCCTACCAATTTTATTCATATTATTCATATCATTATTATTGAATTATGCAGTGATAACTAAGAGCTACTTTGTGTAGTCTTTAGAGATAGTCTCCAGAGATCTGCTTGCAAGTTCACAGCATTCAAGACATTGTAATCTTTTTCCCCTATTTCTGAGCCTTTTTATTTTACAAAACGTCTTACTTTAAGTAGGGCAATAACGAAAAGAAGGAAGAAAACAGTTACAAATTCCAATATTAAACAGTGCTAAGACCCAAATAATACTAATTTCTACTGCCTCAAGCACTCTGCAAACCGTAAACCATACTTAGAATCCATGGAGAAAAAAATACAATTTTAAAGGTGCAAAAAAGCTTACGGAAAATAATTATAGTGTACAAGATGCATCACTGATGTGAGAATAAGCAACTTTGCATTAGGGCCACATTAGATTGTGATTTGGTTTGGATAATAGCACACTAAGAGAGAAAAGAAGAAAACAATCAGGCAAATGTGGACTAAAGGTGAGGTGAGGTAAGAGAATGTAAAAAAATGTTGTGCAAAATAGCATTATGCTTTTTCTCCTAGTTTGTCAACTTCATACTCAGAAGAATTATGAAAGTATGCAGAGAGCAGAATAAAGAAAAGTCCAAATTGTTTGGTTTTAAATGCTCAGAGCATACTTTGGGAAAGAGGAAAGTCAGAGTATCACTCTAACACTTCAGGAATTATGGAAATACTGGTAGCGGAGATCATTCTGCCTCTATCAGACAGATCTCTAAAGAAAACATAAATTTTTCTCACATTTGGTTTTTTTCCAAGTTGGAATTTTAAAGAGTAAGACACATCCTCCAAGAATTTTCAACTAGCTTATTTAATGACATGCTTTACTGAGGACTAGAACATTCCAAGTCCCAAGACTGATGCCATGTTTGATAAGGTTTGTTAGAGCATGGTCTAGAATGAAAGTCTTTCAAAACATCTACACAGTTAGAGTTTGGACAGTACATGACTGACATTTAATGCAACGTCTGTGTAACGTCTGCATTGACCCTGTGAGAGGTAGAAGATCAAGTATGCTGAGACAGTGTTTTACTGAGGCAACTCACTTTTATTATGCTCCAGTTCTCTCTTTTATTTCTGATGCAATTTTACTGTGGGTAAAATTTAGAACTACAATATGCAAAGGTATGTCTGGAAGGACAATTACATTTTATTGACCTTAAACTGGAATTTTAAAATCCATTAACAGATGAATGGACCCATTTCTATAGTGGGGATAAAAAAAAATCTATCCCAAAAGATCCTCATAAAACTGTTAATACTATCTATCTTCCCCCATTCCACCCCCACCCAGATTTTTAGTATACTCCCACTCAACTCTAATCTACCTTACTAAAAGAAAAATTTCCCAACCCCCACCATCCAGTTGCTTTTTATTTTTTTTTTCCCTGACAGGTTCTATTTCTGTTCCATTGATCTGATCTACAGTTCCCTCTCTGCACCACTTCCCTTCCCTCAGTTCCATGACAGAGTACACAGCAAAATTTATAGCACTAAGGCCGAGTCAAGGGATTTGCACAGAGATCATGTCCTGGTAACACTTCACACACTTCTAGGTAAGATTGAATTTTATTGTTTCTTGAGAACAACAGGTGCAGTATAGCTACATATTCTTCTCAATGACAGAAATGGTAATGACCTGTAAACCTACATACATAACAGTAATAATTGTCACATGGTCATGTGAAACCTTGTTTTGGTGCAAAATATAACTTTAATCTACCTAAAGATCGTATAAAGTCCAGAAAAGGACTACAATAAAGGGATCTCATTAAGCATTCATTCTCAGAAGAGAAAAAATAATTTTAATTCTGACAGTTCTTTAATGCATTTGCATATCCAGCTATCAATTATAACAAGTGAATAATACGCTCCAGGCCAGACTGTCCAAGAGAATAAAAATCTGCATACAGCATTGGCATCTTAGAACTGAATATGGAAAAGGAATGTATCTACCCTCTCTGGAGTTATTGTTTGATAACCTCTCTGGAAAGGTCTGGCTAAGAAGCCACTGAGGAGTTCATTGTTTTGTAAGCTGTTACAGCACATTAAGCTATGACTTGGCACCTTCAGGGGCAGAAGTTTACTGGAGCTTGGTTAGTTTTTCACACATGCATGCTCCCCACCTTTCTTTTGCAAGAGATATTTTGTGAGATCAGATGTGCTGTAGAATCTATTATGTAGAATCTATTAACTTATGCAGCATATCTTCTGATGACAAGTAACTTGTCACTACATGCTTCACTTTCTTTCCCTTGCTACAGACTGGCAGCTTCTGCACACTTTTCGTTGTGCAGGTGCTTTCTTTTGGCAGACTTGTTCAGATAATAGAGCAATCCAATCAAAACATCACTGGGAACTCTTGACAGAACGTTTGCTGCTTTAGAAACATTTGCACTCGCCATATGGCAGGGGCAGCTTAGGCTATGAAACTCTGATAATTTTGGGTTTTACTCAGGGAGGGCATCTGAGATTTATGATGGCCAGAATTCATTAAGTGTTGACAAAGCCATCCAAAAATTTAAAGCAATTTTGTAGGATAGTTCTAGAGCTGAGTAAAGGAGAGGCATTTGGTTTTCACTGCCATTTATATAAGGACCAACCCATTTCAACAACCATTCTGTACCTTACAACCACCAAGCCATATTAAAGTGACACAGCAGCTTTCTATAGCAATACAGCAAAATATAACAGCTTGAAGTACTAGTCATCTTGTTTGCATTTTTTTATTGGGCATTTTCAGTAATGTACTTACCAAAACATGAAAAAGAATGATAACATGACATGAATGATAATGAGACTGCTTCCTTCCCATTTTAAAGGTACTACATTTCTTAAATATACCAAACTCTAATTTGCTTTAAAAATAGAAAGTGATAATTTGTGTTTACTGGAATTTTTATATAAAATTCCATTCTGACATGAGAAATATTGATAATACTTATCTTACATCTTTTAATACTGTTACGAGATCTCTCCTGAATAGTTGCAAAATATGCACTAGCATAAATTATCAAAAAACAATTAAACATCCTTGCAGATTATTGTTTTTTAGTTTAGTCATATAGCAGATTTTATAGCTTTTTACAGGATCATGTTTCAATAGCAACAGCAACTTTTATTCCCATTTTCTCTTGACCTAAGGGAGCTTTTTAAAAAAATAACTTTAGCCTTTTCCTATGGATACCAGGCTACTTACCAGCCAATGTTCAATATTTTCTTTACTTCAGTGAAAGGGACTCCACTAAAAGAAAGAAAAACATAACATACAGGCAAATAGCCTTAATTTTCAGTTTATTGTTGGAGAAAAAAAAATAAAGGAAAAAACGAAGCAGCTGTTCAAAGGTCATGGAAGTAATGTATTGGTATGTTATCAAGACAATGTTTAGTCTCTTTCATGCTTTCTTTGTATAACGGTTTATTTTTTAATACAAAGGTAATTGTTTATATATTAATAATTCTCTTTTACTTTGTGTTTTAAAACTGGTTTGCAAATTGAATACTTCCTGTTGATGACTGTTTCACTTTCCTCAGCATTGGTTCCAGTAATTAATGTGATGTCAGAGAACTAATTATAATGAAAGAGGCCAGAGTTTCTCATTAAAAAAAAAAAAGCATAAATAAATTGAGGTTTCATTTATTTTTATAAGCACAAGAGCAAACCCATGATACAATGCCCATGTATACCAAGCAATCCAAAGACTAAAGTTCACCTCCTTGAATTCCAAAAGATCATGGATCTTTCTTTTCTTTAGGAAGAAATTCTTCACAGAAAGGGTGGTTAGATACCATAACTGCCCAGGGAGGTGGCAGACTCACCATCCCTGAAGGTGTTCAGGGAATGGCTGGACATGGCATTTAGTGCCATGGACAAGGTGGTGTTTGGTCACCGGTTAGACTTGATGATCTCAGAGGTCCTTTTCAGCCTAATTGATTCTGCAATTCTGTAATTCTCTATTGCCTTGAGTAATAACTGAATGACTTAGTTTCTGCCTAGTCTACCCTGTAACATGAAACGTGCACAGCATTACAAATACACAGAGAGCCCTGTTCCAAAAGCTTCTATAAACTGAAAGGAAAAATTGATTGAACATGTGAGGTCTTGGAACATGAAGTGGGAGTAATGCCTCTTTTGTTTGATCTCTGAGCCAAAACCAGGCCAATTCTATCTGGCTTATAAAACTAAACAAACCAACCAAACAACCAACCAACCAAAAAAAAACAACTAGCAGGCCAATGCATAGCATATCTAGAGCCCAGAACATAAGCTAATTTTACTGGCATTTAAAAGTTAGGAATGATCTTTCCCCAATTGCCAAAGAAAAAGTCAAAATTACAGGGGACTAAATAAACCCACTTCATACGACTTTTGCTGGGCTCTCTATTCCTGAGGATGTTTCACCATTTTAGTATCCTTAAGTGCTAAAGTAAAGTAGTGCTATGTTACTCCAAGTAGGACAGTGCCTGGTTACATCACTGAGAGTCTTTGGGCAGTTGTATTGCAAAGAGCATGATCCTGGGGACTGATAGTCCCAAGGTCCCCTACTGGTATGTTGTTTAATGGTTGGTATTCAGATAACAAGTGTAAACTAGGAATAAGAGAAGTGAAATACTATGTTGATACAGACCAGAGATTGTATTTTCATTATCAGAGTTCCAAAAAACTGATATGAAGGTTTACAAAAATGCATTAATCAACTTAGATTATTTATCTTTCTGTGAGATAATCGTTTTAGCTCAGAAGACAGGTAGGGTAAGATAGTAAAAGGTAAACTAATCCTTAGGCCTGAATTTTTTATATAGCCCTACTATTCTCCCTCTTCTTACAAAACAAAAAACCCCAAGAAAACAAACAAACAAAAAAAAACCAAAACCAAAACAAAAAAAAAACCACAAAAACCCAAAAAAAAACAAAAACAAAAAAAAACTTAGTCTTATAATCATCATTTTATGAATTACAGACAGTTTTTACTGCTAGACAATTGCGTCTGAGAAAAAAACTCTACAAATTTAAATGAAACCATAACACCAAAATCCCCGCATTCTATTTATATATATACTGGAGAATATTTCATAGATTTTATCTACAAAAATTATCATAGAACAGTTCTCACAAGTTCTAAAGTGTTATTTTAAAAAAAAAAAATCTTTCTTTTGATATTCTGCAATGCAAACAGGGTTCATAAGAGTGTTGCATATCTGAATGTGAAAAACATATTAGAGTAATGTATAGAAGCAGAGTTTGAGGTATTAATTTTTAATGTAATATAATTCTCTACTTACTTTCAAATACACGTTTTTCCAAATGTTTGGAGAGAAATATTTTTTAAAATATTTCTAGGTTACCTGAACACATCTAAATATTCGATTCAGCACTTGGAGGTCAAGTTATTCATTCAAGATATATTTATATATAATAATGTGAGAATAAAACCAGCAATTTTCAAAACACCTTTTTTTTTCAACTAGATACTTGAAAGAACAAAGACGCATTGCCTAGTTGAATAATATTTCTTCTTCCATGTTTTATAGAGAAAGTCTTTCTTTGTACTTTAAATATTGTTTTACCATTTTAATATATATTATGAAGAAATTTTTTGTCCAAAATGAGGTATTAAATGACTTAGGCTTTGCAAAGGCAATTTTCCAAATGTAGAAAATCCCAAATACACCCATTTCCATATGAAATCCTGTTCACATGTTAATATAACTTTTCCAAATATTTATTCCCTTACTGTTTTCCCAGAGGAGCTGAGTTATTCACAGCCATCTTCATATGAACATTTAAGTATTACTATTATCATTCAATATGGGAGATCTTGGACATACTTAGATAGTAAGAATAAAAATTAAAATTCACTTTCTCATGACTTTTAATTCTCTCATAAGCATATCTGAAGTGTCATGCTTTATAGAAAATTTAATACCCAGCGGTCTTAGAATCTACATCAAATCATCTTCCAATGATCAAACAACACAGAAATAAACAAGTTTTAAAATTCTAAAGTAACTTCTAAGTAGTCAGGTACATATTACCCTTGGTTTAAGGAGGTAGATGATGTTATTTGCCCTTTTGGACTACCCCAGCTGTAAGTGGAGGAATTAAGTGGTTTGCTTAAGAGGACCCTTGATTCCTTGCAGTGCTTTGAATGATGTGCACTAACAGAGTGCACTTTGAGAGAGTGTGGCCGTGCATAACACAGCAAAGATTAATGTCTATAGAGGAGATGAAGGCCTTGTGTTTTCCTCAGGGGAGGAATCATTTCATTACAGTCACAGCTCCAGTTATATGACCAACATACAGAATATGAGATCAGAGTGCAATACATATTGGAAAGAAAGGATACACACACAGTCAGCTTTAACCACTTGAAATAAGAGCACAAAAAAAAATTAAGCTCTTTCATAACACAGATGTCTTGCCTGTGTGAGATTTCTTCTTCAAATCATTCAACCATTTCAATGGCTATTCCATAGCTATTAATTTTAGAAAGGACATAGATATCTTGCTTTAAGTTCCTGAATTTAGATTGCTAAACTTTGATGAGTGAACACATCCAGCCTCTCTCATCAAAATCAATTTTTCAAGCTTAAGGATATTAATCTTTATTAACTTTGTTCACCTTCATTGACTATACTCCAGTGGAAGAAAACATTCCCATGGCTTACCTTCCTCTCTCTCTTTCATCTTTCTCTTATGAAAGAGGACATTCTTTTATTCAATCCTGTAATCTGAAGAATTTAATCTAAACAGGAAATTCTGTGCATTAGAGGAAATTCCCAGCAACCTTCATAATCCATTTTTAAATGCAGATGGTTTTACAAAGCTCCAGTCATTATGGTACTTTGGAGTCCAAGCACTACTGAAATTAAATAGAAATTAGGCATTTAAATTATTTCTAATCTCCATTCCTAAGTATTTACAAGGTAAATATATGGTACACTAGGTGTATACTCCATAAATCTGTCTAAACTTTAGCAAGCTTTCCAGCACATAGATCAACTCTTGTTTATGCTGCTCCTTAAGATTAAGAATTTGCTCTGCTAAGCAACATTTAAAGAAATTGAGCTACCTGATGGGCCAATCTCTGGTTCTATGTAAACACACAGGTCAGGTTTATTTTCATGCATCTAAGCCCTGTTGGACATAGCACCACAAGTAGATTTGAGCAGTCATTTATAGCAGAAACAACAAACATTCAGAGACTTCTTTTAACAACAAGCCTTTATCCCATTCCTGAAAACAGATATCACAGAAAAGTTGCAATGCAAGAAGGAAGTATATCAAAGTCTCACTTAGATCCCCTACAACCACCTTGAAGTGTTTATGATTGAAAGTAGCAGCAATCAAAAGATATCCAAAAACTTAACTTCATCCAAAAATCAAAGTTAGAGAAAGAAAAGAGATGCAGATAGAATAATAGCTGTAAGAAGGCGATGACAGACTGAATGATAAACAAGTCATGTCTTCCTCATAAAAGAAATCTCTCGTTTATATTTTATCAGATTTTTTTTTATTTTTCACATTTTAATATTAGATGAGAAATTCAGAATTTTCCAGTTTATGACTGCAAGAACAAAAACATTTAATCAAAAAAATGTTATTAATATTCATATGCAGGTCTAAAACTAGAATGGATTATTTGTGTGAGGCTTTTTAAAATACCATTATGATCTTTATTACTTTGCAAGAAGAATCATACAGAAGAAAATTTCAAAACATATATTTTTGTAAAGAAAGAAATGTCAATATTCAAAATGTATATGATTGGGTTACAATGTTTACTTTTAATTAGAAGTGAAAATTTGGCGTCCAACTGTTTATGGGAAACCTGTAAACCTAAAGGAGTTTATTACAGTGCCAGAGCTGTGTTGTCTCAGCTGCTTTTATATTGATTAGCTGTGCTGTCATTGAATGTCAGTTGCCTCTTGAATTGTGATTGTGCTTTACATGTATTAATGGGTGAGCCATTAGAGGTTAATTAAAACAAAAAGCTGTTAACATACTTACTATGTCAGTAAGTTCTTAAAAATCTGTAGGTGGCTGATAAGGCAAAGAAAAGTGTTATGAAATACTGTCAGATTATAGTCCCCTGATCAAATGGAATGCCAAGTTATATATTGTTTTAATAACTAACACCATAACAATAAAATGAATGGGAAAACTCCAAAGCAAAATTAGATGCAAGTCAATATCTGGATCCTGTTCTAACATCTTGGTCATACTGTCTATGTGTGAGTTAAAAATTTTTCCTTTCCCCTCCTATAATTGTCTATTTGAATGAGATAATTACAGCAGGACATACACATGCTCCACATTAACAGGCTTATACTATCCTATGTAATTTCTGGGAGCTACCAAATAAAGACAACTGCAAAATTTTTCATTAACTTCTAAGTGTTTAAGAGATACTGGAAATCAACTTTAGAAGACTTTTGTGTTTAGCTTTATTCTGTATTGCACCTTTTCATCAAAGAAACACTGAATTGTTTGCCTGAAACCTTAAATTATGCATGAATATACGGATATATATGAATATTTGAAAATATGTTTGAAAAATCTTTGCTATCAAGAAAGTAAAATCACCAAGAAAACCCTTCTATATAGTTGTGGTTTAAAATCACAGCAGACAAAAAACCCTTTTTACCTGTTAAACAAAATTTTCTATGAACAAACAGCTGAGGAAAGGAATAACTAAAAGATGGTTAGTTTCTGCCTTCATGACTAGCAAAGGAATGTTTTCTAGCCTTTCTTTCACTACCCAGATGCAAATTACTTGCCACAATTTCCCTTTATATATAGCAATTCACAGTTATTAAAAAATCCTGATTTTTTTCTTAGCAGTCTTTTAATCATTGAAGCACAAAATTGTTTGATTTTGAAGAGAACTCAAATATCACCTAGTTATAACCCTCCGCCAGGGACACCATCCACTAGACCAGTGGAAATCCCATTAAACTTGGCTTTGAACACCTCCAGGGATGCAACATCCACAACTCCTTTGGGCAACTGGTTCCAGTGTCTGACCACCCTCATTTTTGAAGAGGCAACCCTTATTTCTGAAGGGGTAACTACCAGTCACTGGGAACTCCACCAAACTGCCATGGCTTCTCAAAAATGGACAGCAGCTTAGCTACTGCCTCCACCAATTTCCTTGGGACCCACAGATTCGTCTTATCAGGTTCCATGGGTTTGTGCATCATCTTGTTTCTTAGATGATTGCAGACCTGATCTTCTCATATAGCAGGTGGTTCTTCATTCTTTCAATCCCTGCCTTTACCTTCTGTGTGTGTGGCTCAGGCAGTGTGGGTGGACCACTTGGCAGTAAAGACTGAGACAAAAAAAGTTGTTGAGCACTTCTACCTTCTCCAAATCCCAGAAAACCAGGTTTTCCTTTTCCTTATGAAGTGGGAACATATTTCCCCTAGACTTCATTTTATCACAGACATAAGCCATAGCTTTACGTCTTGCCACTGACACCTGTGACCAGGTCTAATTCTGTCAGGGCTTTAGCTTTCCTACCCAATCCCTGGCCGTTCAGACAATCTCTTTGTATTCCTCCCAGATTACCTGTCCCTGCTTCATGCTGTTCAAGCTTGCTTTTTGTGTTTGTCTTTGTCCAGGAGATCTTTTCTCCCTCCATTCACCTCCTGGTCATTTTTCTTGTCTTTTTTTTTTTCCTGAACTTGTTGGAGGTGATACTTGAATACCAACCAGTTGGCTTAGGCTTCTCTTCCCCCCAGGGCTTTGTTCTATGCCATTCTACCGAGCAGACTCCTGGAGAGGCAAAGGTTTGCTCTTCTAAAGTCCAGGGTATACAGAATTTGGTCTGCACCCTCCTCACAGACTTCAGTGTCTTGAGCTGTGCAATTGGATGGTTACAGCAGCTGTAACCTGATGCACATTCCACACAGCACCTCTTGGTGAGAACAGGGTCCATTCCAGGAACTTCCAATAGATACTGGAACAAGCCTCTCCTATTTGCCTCTCCTTCAAAGAAGCACCCTCCCCCTGCACATCCTCCTGTGCAAACTGCCTCACCATGCTCTGGCTGACATGCCAGGTCCTATTTGCCCATTCTGCTCCTGGTTGCTTGTGCCTCCCAGGGCTGCTCTTTGCGGACATAGGGGGTGACACCATTCCTCCTTGCCCCATACACACCTCACCAGTCACTCACATGAGATCTGCCACTTCCTTGCAGGTCTCAGCACTCCCTGGGGTTTCCCTAGGTCAGGACCACTCCCTTCCCCCATCCACTACGACACCCTGCTTCGCTACAGAATGTGCCTGCTGTTCAACCCTGCAATTAATGTTTTATTAATAACAATGTGGTCTACAGCCATAAACCCCAGCATGATGAATATTAATAGTTGGAAAGAGGATAAAAATTTCAGAGAGAAGCACATGTGATTCATTAATATGAGAGGATCATCCTAAAGGTCTGCTAGACTAAAATTTACAGTTAAAAGGCCATTAAAAAAAATTGCCTTTGTAATGATCAAAAACATAACTTGCTGCATTGATATTCATACTAATTGACAGAGCACAACTAGTGTTTCCCTAGACCTGCTGCTTTCTTCCTCTTTATTCCAGCTTGACTCTTTGCTAGGTAGATCTCCCACATTTAAGCTCTCAGATTTAAATCGCTATTTAGGTGGACATACAAGATATTTCCCCTCACTGTGTTGCCCAAAACCTTATTCCTCTCTTTCCAACAGACTACAGTGGTTTTTCTGCATATAAATTAGATATAAGCATTAGATATAAGCAGGCTTCTAAAATTGCATTGATTTCAGCTAGGTTCAAGAATACAGGATGAATCATCTAAATCTAACCTCAACTTCTTTGAGTGAAGTAATTATGCAAGAAAACAAAACTTTTAAGGTGCCTTTCCCCTCAGACCAAAACCAATCTGAGTATGTGCATCATATTCTACTTGCCCCAATTAGAGTAGATGGTGGCTTTGTTTTTCACGTGGAAGATGAGTAAGCATGTTAAGCTTAATTGCATTAGAAAATATGAACCGTGAAATACTGCTAAAAAAGTCTTGAAAGCTAGTTGTGAGAAGTTCTGAATTGGACTGCAATTTGAAATAATGCATGCAGTTGGAAAAAATGTGCCTTTGTGGAATTACCTCTTAGAGTTCCCTTTCTTTGTACTAAACATGAGGATTTTTAGGACAATACCTTGGATTTCAGACATTACAACTCTTGTAACCTATGCTGCTTCTGTAATTTTTCCCTAAAACTTTGATTCATGTAGTTAAGTATTTACTGTTTTCATTGTAAAGAAGAATTATGCCTTTATTAGTAACGAGTCAAAGAAGAGTGAAATCTCAGCAATTCAAGACATAATAAAGTAGAGAATACAATAAATGTTATGACCAAATCAAACATGAACACATATTACTTTCATGCTCCACTGTCATACCTGTACTTCTCTTTATCTCTGAGATAAAGCATGTTCCATTTGGTATGGAGACACACACTCAAGGAAGCATTCCAACAAAATTTGTACATTTAGAAATTGCAGAATGGGACACAATTACCATTATGTATTTTGATACAGATATGCTAGAGCTCTTAGCATCCCTGTGTAAGGTCTTTTCTTCTCATTCTAGCATAGAGAAAAATAGCTATTTCTAATGCATGTATTTATTACTTTCCCTTTATTTTAAATAGTGCTCATGCTACCTTTTTTCTTACAGTAAATCTGATGCTAAAATTCACCCTGCCACACCCAAAAGTCTAAGTACATATGAACATTAGTCAAAAATGAAAAACTACCCAGCCTCCATGATCTCATAATATACATGCTTTTCTTGTCTGTTTTTGAGTGTAAATGGGATTGCAAGCAATTAGCTCTTATTAATAATTATCTATAACACTCTCAGTGCATAAACACCAACCAAAAGAAACCTGACATTAAAAGAATTTTTCCCCCAGTAAGCAATGTGCTCTTGCAGTAAACAAAAGAAGTATAAAGAATCAATGAATCCTAAGGGTTGGAAAAGGCCTCTAAGATCCTTGAGTTCAACCATCAAGCCAGAACTTCCATTTTCACCACTAAATCATACCCCCAGGTGTCATATCCATGTTTTTTAAACAATTCCGGGGACAATGATTCCACTACTTGTCTGAGCAGCTAGTGTCAAGGTTTGACAACAACCCAGTGAAGAAAATTTTCCTAATACTTAATATAAACCATCCCTGGCATAACTTCAAGCCATTTCCTCTGGTCCTGTCACTTGTTTCTCTGGAGAAAAGACTGACCCCCATGTTTCTGCAACCTCCATTCAGGTAATTGGAGAGAACAAAAAGATCTTCCCTGAGCCTTCTCTTTTCCAGGCTACACATCCCAGCTCCCTCAGCCCTCCTCATAGGGCTTGTGCTCCAGACCCTTCAGCTTTGTTGCCCTTCTCTGGACAGGCTCCAGCATCTCAATGTCTTTCTTGAAGTGAGGGGCCCAAAACTGAATTTAAGCTGCATCTTCCCCTGTTCTGAGTACAGAGGGACAATCACTGCCCTGGTCCTGCTGGCCACACCATTGCTGATACAACCCAGGAGGCCATTGGCCTTCTTGGCCACCTGGCACAGCTGGATCATGTTCAGCACCCCCATGTCCTCTTCCACTGGGCAGCTTTCCAGCCACTCTGTCCCCAGCCTGCAGAGCTGCCTGGGGTTGCTGTGACCCAAGAGTAGGATGCAGTGTCAGATTTAATGGTTGGTAGAATAAGACTAATCTGCTTTTCAAAATAAGTACTGGAATACTTTACATAGAAAGAAGTACTGCCCCCTTAGAGGTCTAGATAGATTATAGTCTACATATATTCTGAAGTTTCAAAATTATAACAATTTTCATTTCTGTTTAAATTTTTCATGTAGGTTTAGCAATCCTCACAAAATCTCCATCATATATTTCCTACAGAAATGTAATTTATTTGGATACAGAAGCATAAAGATTTTACCTTCTTTTATATTTCATGAATACCAGAAAAATGGAAAAGCTATACAACTACATTACTTTCTCTAACTGAAGTAGTAGTTATATTACAATATTCTTAAATGAATGGCTTTTAAAACTGCATAAATATTACAGCTCATAAAAATATCCTATTAGAAATGTCTATAAATATCACATTTATTGTTGCATATTTTCCTATCATCTTTTTTCTTTCTAAATCTGATAGTAGTACCAGAAACTTGGAGTTTGAAAAGTTGGCCTCTATATTGTGATATTGAATTTTCCTGGTGAGACCAAGTTATGAGATACCACTTTAAAGTGCTGAAGCATTCCCTAAAGCAGCTTCCATTTAAGATATTAAATGTCATCATTTTCATACTTCATTGACTCTATAATTCAACAGGGAATAACTTCTTTCACTGCACCAGGTTTCCTGTATCATTTGTGTCTTGATGAGCTCTTGTTTACCTCAAAAATTAAACTTAAGTAATGATCTTATTTAATGAAGTACTAAGCATAGTAATAAAAATAAAAATATTTGCTTCTTATCTCAAAAGATATAAATTTCAATATTTAAACTTTGTTTACTCAGAGCTCTTTAATTAGCCAATTAAGAAATTCATTTATCCCAATCATTTTTGATTACTCAAAAATGGAAATTATTAATATTACAGCAGTTAAAAAGCAAAGATAAGGCTGACACTGGGGAACTTTTTTCTTAAAATTAGATTAAATCATGTTCTATCATCATAGCTTACTTAGGTGTTTACAGGTAACTAAGATTTTGATTATTTAAATTGGAATTTCTAATGTAGGTAAACACTCAATATTGATGACAGAGAACTACCTGCTCCTACCAAATCCTAGTGCAGTCAAAATCTTTGAATCTCAGATTTATAAACATTCTTCCAATATCCAAGCACTCAAAAACTATACCAATGAAATCTGGGTGTATAACTCTTTAGAAGCCCCTATTATAACTTCCAACCACAACTGACTATGCTGAGGACTACAATAGTTATTGAAGTGACATATTATAAGGACATATTTGGTATTTCCATGAATTTTAAGAATGGGGTAGAGATTGTACTCATTTATGTCTCTTCCTTCAGTCTCTCCCAGGATAATTATAACTGAATAATATGATTTAAAAAATCTGAACCTGTCATGGGTATATGCTTCTCCAAGAGACTGCTGGAATATGAGTTTACATGACTGAAAAATGTAAGGCTTGCATTAAGTAATCCACAAAAAAAGTTTGGGAGTTCCAAGAAAGAAAAGTGTTCAACTGATAAAGTACTACTAACTTATTATACTCAGTACTGCAACATGCTGCTAGTCCTGCTCAAAACTGAACTCCCAATATGCTAAGTGTCCTGAGTTCCCTCCTCATGACATCTGTGTGAGAACTTAAATAATTTTTTAAGCTGGGCCAAAACTAGAAATTTTCACGTGCAGAACATTCATGGGTCTCCCAAACAGGTTATCTCTCTCCTGTCCCCTTCAAAGGACTTACAACCATTGGGGGTATTTATGCAAACCACCCTTAAGTAAAGGCATAGCCAGTCAAACAAGAAATGTGTTTTGATGACTATTCTCCTGTGCTATCCTCATGGAAAGACGAGGACAGTTGAAAACAAAGGAAACAGAGATACATTAACTATATTAAATTTGTCTCCAAATTACAATGGTTAAGTGGTCTGCTTTTATCACTTCACTACTTATTATTTTTTGAATCCTACTGCTTTAACTGAAAAGAACAAGAACCTTTCCCTCCAATTCTTCTTTCTGTCAAGTTCTAGAGGGAAGAACAAAGAGTCTTTCAGGTAGAAAAGCTTCTCTGCTTAGTGACAGAGCTCTGGTGTGTAGGTAGAGAAGACCAAAAAAGATCCACTATCTCTCTCTGCATCTGCAAACTGCCTTCCCTGGGACAAGTTGCATGGGAGAATAGGATGTATGATATGGAGGATTCCCTATCCTCACTTCTCTGGCTGAATACTGACTTCATCTCAGGGAGAAGAAGGGACTATAAGGATGCCAGTAGATTGTATAAGGACGTCATGAGGTTGTGCAAGGGGAAAAATAGAAGAGTCAAAGCCCAACTGTAACTTTCAATGATTTTCAAAACAATTTTTGTTGTTTTAAACTCCACCAATGCATAGAATGGATGCACAAGTAGTGTAGCAGCAGTAAAAGTCCTGGTAGAACAAGAACTGTATCCTCAGAGTATGGGCTGGTAACTTTTGAATAATTGACTGCATTCTTCTATTTCCTCCTGCACTATGTCTGACCATCTTGTACAACCACCTTATTGCACATTGTCACATGATGGCACAATAAAGCCATGTTTGTCACAGACCTTCAAAAAAGTGAGTAGGTACTGAAAAAGGACAAAGTACTCTTAATAATTCAAAGCAGATTAGAAGAGCTGCTCTATCTGATGATTCAGTCTTCATTCACCATGTCCTATCTACTTGCAATTACAAGCTTTTTTGTCTGTAGTTGAGCACTACTGAAGGCAGTAATCAGCAAATGAACCCCAAGTTCAATTCAGAGATGCAGTTCTTCTGTTTTTATGCATTTTGAATATGATTATATTAGATTCACTAGGACAAAAGAAAGATGATTTTCAGGAAAAAGAAATATGGTCCACTTCGGAAAATAAAAAAAATAACATAGGATTGTACTTAAAATATAGTCCACTCTTCAAATCTTCTATTTATATACTTAATGAAAAGTAAATATATTTAGGTGGGTGACTAGTCAATTAACATTTTTCTTTAAATTTTAATAATCAATTATCTTATATGAGCATAATATTCCTCTTTTGACTCTGAGGTTCAAGTACATAGTCCAGTTTTTCACTGCATGCCCAAAACTTTTAGTGTTACTAGAAGTCAGTATTAAGCTTGCCCCCCAAATCCTTTCGAGCCAGACCATATTTTGTAAAGTGTTTGAAGATATAAATTCAGAACACTCTTATGTTAGCAGTGTCTTGTTTTTTTTAAAAAAAAAAAAAAACTGAAAAAAAACCAGCTTAATCTAAAGCAGGAACACAAATAAAAACATTTTTAAACATAAAACCAAACCAAATTTTAAACATTAAAGACAAATAAGAGCCTAACAATAGCATATTCACATTAACATGTCATAAAAACCCTCACTACCATCCCTATACTTTCTATATAAACATAATTAGGATTGTGTGCTTTAGACTTGCATTATGCTACATATGATATTTATTTAGAAACTGTATAAGGCAACCAACCAATTATTAAGCCATTTTTAGACACCTTCAAGGTATTCTTGCAGGGTTATTGCAAAGGAGTTCCCTTCTCAGATCTCCTGGATGGTGGAGGCATTAACAGTGGTGTTACTTCTAGAGCTGAGCTTTTTCTTTAATTCCTCTACCAAGGGTTCCTAAGTCCTTCACCCTAAACCAATTTTTCCTTCCTCCTGCAACATAGTCTGATCACCTCTTAATTAAAGCAAGAGAGTGTTTTAGTTACAAGAAAGGTTTTCTAGTATTGACAACTTCCCTCCTTGATTAAAACAGCAAATCCTCACTTTAAAGGAGGGTAAAACCCGGTCCTTTTGGCAGTTGCTTGTACTGCTTTAGGGAGAATGCATGTAGCACTGGAATGTATACTCTCCTTCAACTGAAGCATTAAAAACTCTACAAGCATCTTAAGAAATTATTGCTAGATCATTACCAGTAAAATCTAAGCAGCGTGCAGTTGAATTTTGGATTACTGATCCTCGGCTTCTGTTTTACATGAAGAATATCGCACACCATTTTATTCTAGTAAACAACATGGACCATTAATTTTGCCACAGGGAGTAAATTTCAAGTAGAGAGTTGAACTAAAAACCAGGAAATTTATTTGCTACGGTAGTGTTAAGTATAATAGTGTTTATACGTTGGCTTTATTTCAAGATAACAGCGGCATGCATCAAAAGCTTTATTGCTACCACTTAGATGTTTCCATTCTTAAAATTCCTTTTTCAGCCTGGGCAAGTTTTTGAAACCTATTTGAAAATACTATCTGTTGGAAGTAAATTCTTAAGATCCAAAATTCCATCAAAAGGCTAATAAAAATAATGCATGATTGAAAATCAGTTCACAGTCTTTTTCAAAAAATATCTTGGATTTCTAGCAGAAAAGGGTACCTGCTGATGCAAAACCCTACCTAGTCCTAATTTTTTTTAAATTGCTACTAAACAGTAGGTGCTAATTCCTGTTTCAAACCAACAAAACAAGAGATGGTCTCATGGATGTGACGTAAAAAGACAACTTATATTAGTAATCTTACCTTTGATAATGTTCAATAGGAAGAATTTTATTTCATAAGACTTAATTATTTTAACTACCTTTTATCATACAAAAAACACCCTTATGAGATTGCACAAAATATACAGCTACAACACTGCATATTCAAGGAATTCATTCATGTTTTAAGAAAAACGTATCACTGAGATGAAAATTTCATATTCGACACAACATCTAATTCTGTGGTACCGAGTACTTCATCACAAAATGAGCTTCAGTTGGAAAGTCATTTGTTGAAAAAGGATGTGATAAAGCCTCTTGATCTCAAATATGTCACTAACAGATAATGAGAAGACTAAAAACAAACACACTTTCACACCAAGGTGCAAGCCAGATACACAATAAATAACTTTGTAAATGTAGAGTTGTGGGAACTCAGGACATCCCTTTGGGAGCCCAGAGTTGCTGGGACCCCTGCCAGGGGGCTCTGAGACCCTGGCAAGCAGCCAAGACCATTTGTGAGTTCGATTATAGCCCTTGGAAAAATTTATATGAGAACTTGAAAGTCACAAAAGTTTAAGTAGTGTTATCACAAAGTGAAAATATAGATTTTAGGATTTTTGAGAATGGGGATTTTAGAACACAAGATGGAGGGAAAGGGGTGCTTGGTCCTTCTTCTTCTTCTTCTTCTTCTTCTTCATTTCCATCTTTTTCTGTTTAGTTGGCACTCTGGGATTGGTTTAGAGTAGAACTTCACTGTCTAACATAGATGATAGTTTTTTGAAAATTACTGTAAACATAATATACGTAGTTTGTAGTATAAAAAGATAACACTGCCCTGAAGGGGCAGAGAGTGTGCCATGGCTGCCCTGCTGAGCAGAGCTCGGCTGGCAGAGAGAAAGTATTATAGATAAGAAAAGAATAAACAATCCTTGAGACCGAAACTGAAGAGCTCTCATTTATTCCTCAGGCACACGAACTGCCAGACAAGAACTTTTACACATCTCGGAGGAAAAACCCAGAGAGTTTCTGAGATAGAGCAAGGCAGCACATTTTGTCTAAGAAATGTTACTGTCACCACTGGTTTTATTTGCAGAGATCAGAGCTTCTTCTCAGGTGCTTAATAAAGGATCTCAGACACATAGCTCAGGTTGCTGCATAGGCATACTTGGCCTTTCCTACCTAGCTAGAGGGCAGTGCTAACAAGACCTAATTTCTTACCTGCAATTGTTACTTCTTTGTATTTTTAACATTTATAAGGAAACACCTGTTTAACAAAGTGTGCTATTATTATGTTTTTCTTTTCCAAAATTATTTCCAACTATCCAGACATTAAAGGCAAACTCTTCACCATCCATCAAATCACTCATGAATAATCAAGATTTTGTATTTGTCTGTTTAGAAAAAAAATTATATAATTTGCACTTGAATTTTGTGTGCAGTTTAATGATTTGCAACAGTAAAAGGAGAGAGACTTCCAATTCTCTGAAGATCTTTAGGTTTTAAATGCCTACCCTGCTGGTCACTTATTGCTATGTATGTATATATATACTTGACTCTTGTGTTTCAGTCATGCAGTTCACAATGAACATGATTCTTCTTTCCTCCTAAACTTTTCCTTCTTAATTACAAGTCTTTTCATGATGCAACTCTTTTGACCACATACTCTGAAACTTCACAAACTGATTTCTACCCATGCAGGCATATTTAGAGTGCAACTTAAAACCTAGTGGAGGGTGGGAGGGAAGGGAGGAGAGCAGAGGGGAAGAAAACACAAAATAAAACTCACTAAAACAAAACAAAGAAAACCTTTCCCATATGTCAATTTTTCTGATAACCTGAACCACAGGCAAGAGAAGGAGATGCAACAGTTTCCAATTAGACTGCAGGGACATGATTTGAGCATTATAAACAGAACAAGAAGGCAGGTACACGTATCCTTGATATAAGAAAAAAGTAACAGAAAATAAAAAAACTCGGAAGTTTTAAGTGAACCAATGATTACGCTTCATACACTCCTCCGTATAAAATATCCAGGTGTCAGACACTATTGCATTCAAGCACTTGCATAATTCAAGAAGTTAATTCAGGGGGGAGAGGAAAGACTGAAACAGGGAAGTAGGAATATAAATAGGATTATTTAGTTCCTTTGCTGTTCCAGGTAAATAAATTCTGTAATATTAATTACCTCTTTTTTGGCAATTAGTTCAAAAAGAGTAGGAATTCCAGGAGAATAAAAAAAAATTATCTACAGTATTGTACAATTACATTTCACAAATCTCACATATAAAGAGAAGCTTTTGACAGTTTTTGAGGGGGAACCTTATCTCTCTCTCTCCAAGTACTTGAAAGGAGGTTGTGGCCTCCTGGGTGTAGGCCTCATCTCCCAAGTTGCAAGAAACAGGACAAGAGGAAACAGCCTCAATTTGTGCCAGGGGAGGCTTAAATTAGATATTAAAAAAAAAAAAAACCGAAAAAAACAACAAAAAAACACAAAACCAAACCAAACAAACAAAAAAAAACAACAAACAAAAAAGACCTAAAATAAAAAATAAATCCCTTCACAGAAATTGTTGTCCACAATGGGAACAGGCTGCTCCCAGAAGTGTTTGAGTCATCATTCCTGGAGGTATTTTAAAGGCACATAGATGTGGCACTTAGGGGTATAGTTTAATAGTGGATTTAGTCCTGGATTAACAGATGAAGTTGATGCTCTTGGAGATGTTGCCAAAAAAAAAAAAAAAAATCCATAAACAGAATGATTTTCTGAAAACAATGACTTCTCAATGCTTTGCAGCAGTGTGCAAGACTGGCAACAGAAAGATCCACAATCCACACTAGTTCTTTAGAGTATCCTTCAGAGCTGCAGATGTTAGGGCTGATGAAGACCAGAAGATACTGAAGTACTTTTCCTGTCAGAGTTCATTGTCTACAGTACAAGTTACTAGAAAGGCTATTCAGGAAACAACCTACAAATGTCTCCTTCCTAAATGGAAAGTCACTTTTAATTGCCTTACTCTCTCCTTTTGCTGACCAGAAATAAAGAGAAAACCCAAGAATATTTTTAAAATTGTTTTAGGCAAAAATATGGATCCCTTTCACTAACACTATTAAGTTTGTACTTTAGTCCATATACTCTTCCTGTGCTCACATTCCAGAAAGGACTATTTCTTACAGTACAAAATTACAACTGGATTTTACTTTTTGGCCATTTGCAAAGTCATTATGGAAAGACAGGAAATACTGTTTCTAAAGCAAAGCCAGTACGCTTGTCTTTGAAGCATGGTGTGTGCAAGTATGTTGCAATTTCTATAGAAAAATCATCTCTTAAAGACCACCTAAAAAGCAGATCCAGGTCTCTGCTATTAATCACAGTACAAATAAGCTAACTATTAAAGCTCGCAATTATATCTCAATATTCATGACACGTTTTGTTTAAATGTAAAAAAAGTTGCACATTTATTGAGAGATAAGAGGCTGAAGTTAGAAACAATAAAATACTTAGGTTGTCTTTTTCATAGAATTATGTATTTACAAAGGTGTTTAATCGTATTTTATTTTTAAAAATATTCAGGAGATTAATCTTCACTAGAATATCTTTGCAACCTGAAAGAAAACCAAGTGCTCTTCCTTCAGAGCAATGAAGGAGTGATGAGGAGTCAGTGAAAGGAGTGAGATTAATTCCAAGACAACCAGATGATAATTAGTTTTTGTTTACTTAATATGATACTTAAGCTGGAGAATAAGTTAATTAGAATGGTTTGCAAATAGCGACACGTCCTACACACTGCCTGGAATATAAATGTTACTGTTGCAAATAAGGATGTACACCTTGCAAGATAAAATCAAAAATTGGTCATTATGTTCTCCATGAAATAAAAAGCAGGGAATGTAAGTCTCATGCCTTTCCAGCTAATCAAAAACTCAGAAACTCCAATTTCCCATTAATTTCTTAAAAAAAAAATAAAAAAATACTGGGATAAAATCATTAACATAAAAATTAAAATTTCCAATCCATTTTTTGGACTTAAATTTAGAGGGAAAATATTTTTGAGAACCAAGAGAGAGTCTGGAATCAAGTGTCCCTAGCATCCACATAATTTAATACATGAGCATAGATCCTCAGTAATCATGATGATTGTTCACGATTATCTTCATCTCAGGACTAAAAATACTGTGAAGTACCCCAAGTCTATCAGAAAGTAAACATTCTTTTAAAAGCCTCATTTCACAGTAAGTAGGTATTAAAGACAGTATTTCGCTCATTATTCATTCATAGTTAATGGGTTGAAGTGGCCAAACTAAATCAAGTTTCATAAAAGTAGGGGAAGACAAGAGGACATAAGAGAATCTCAGCTTCTGTGAATTTTACAAACCAGAGGAACTGTGAGAAAATCAGCAGAAATATTTGCACAACAAGGCATGACTCAGTATCTTTCAGTTACAGAATTGGAGTCTTTGTTATGTAAAGACAAAAGATGGAGAAACTAGTAAATGTGAGCTATCGGATCCTCAGAAGGTGTAACATTTGTTTCCTATTGCAAATATATTGAACCTTTAATACAGATCTACAGGTCTACAGATCTTTTGAAGATTTGTGTGTTTCAGGTAAACAACTCCAGGATACAGTCCAAAGCAATGCTGAATTAAAAGAGCAAATACGGCAACGTCTATGTCAATTGAAAAGTAGCTGAACCTTAGCCTGGTCAATACAATCATATTTCTTGAAAAGCAGGAGGTAAATTAGATCATCTGAACTGAAAACACTATATACCTTTTGACAAACACTCTTTTCTGCTTTAGAAAATCACTTGCCTTCTGCACTTTCCAGCTGAATTTCTCAAATCAGTAAGATGGGCACCATTACTGGCAGAGAACTGTTTCAGGATAAGAAAGATGTCAGTCTGGTGTTAAAAACCACAAAAATCCTTAAAACGTATTACAGAAAAATTTAATAGTGTGTGAACAAAAGAATTGGGTGAACCAAATGAATGACTACCATATATGAATGTTCATCCTAGCTTCATGATCGAGGAGAAAATAAAATGAACACTGGCAAAAAGTAAACAAGTTAACAAAAAACAACCTCACCTTCTTCAGTGGGGATCATCCAAGGGTAATTTTCTCTGCTGTGGTACCAAGGGATAGTGTTTCTAATGGCTGAATCCCACGATGAAAAACATGAGCATGAAGTATTCTGGCTGCTAACTTGTTGCAGACAAGGAATATAGGAGATCCAGAGTTCAGGAACAGCCAGAGAAAGTTGCAAGCAGCTACCGAGGGAGAGAAAAAAAGGTGCAGGATTCTATACCCTTAACACAAATATGAGAGGAAGCTAATTGAAAGCTTTTCTATTATTTAAGGCTAAAGGACTGACATACCTATTCCTCATTTACCATGAAATTACAGGGCTTAAAGGCATGTTGCATTACCATTTAAGTCTACTTCCTTACATTAATTTTTTATCTACATAATTTCTGTGACCTGCTTATCTACTTCTCCACAGTTAGAAGCTACATCCAGGCAATTCATTTCAGTGCTTATCCACTTAAACATTTTGAAAAAAAAATAAAATATCTAACCTTAATCTCTCTTATCATTTAATGAATTAATTATCATTTATCTTCTCGTGGACATGGAAAATAATTATTCCAATTCTTTCTGCAATAGTGTTTTACATATTTAAGACTATCATCTTAAACAGAATCACATTAATTGAATCATATTTTTGTTGTAAGCCATGTTTATTTGACCTCTGGTCATCCTTATTATCCTCTCTGAGCTTTCTCCAGTTGTGCTGTGCAAAGCTCAGAACTGGACAGAAGCCAAGATCCTCCTAGTATTCTGTAGAGAAGGATTACTTCAAAAGGCTTTATAGAATGTAGATTTACAGTATTTTTTTTCCCAGAACAGCGGGATATCCCAGGTTATGGCTCAGCTAGAGGTCCATTATTGAGTTTTTTAGAATAGCTGTCACCTGAACATGTTTAACTTCCTACACCTGCACAATTTTTAAATTCCTGCTTTACTGTATTTCCTCCAGTAACATCAATTTCAACATTTTTAATTATCAAGTGTGCAGTCTTTCTCAGTTCAGTGATGTCACATTTATTCTGCACCCAGTCACTCAGACCACTAGCAAACCTCTGATGAAATAAAAGCATCAGAGAATTATAATTTGCATCAGTGTTCAACCCTTAATGTTTAAAATCAGTCCTGGATAGGATCAATGACACATATAAGTTATCAAAATATCTTTTTTTTCCCTCTTTTGATAATATTAAGACCTTATGCATTATTAATTTGATCTTTCAGCTGATAACATCTGGTATTTGGATTGTGGGGGGGGGACGGGGGTTGGAGTTCTGGTTGGTTTGTTCAAGGATTTTTTGTGTTTTTTTTGCTAAGAGAGGGTGTTCATGATCTTGTTACAGCATACTCTTCAGTGGCTCCAGTCTCAGTAGCAGTGAAAGCATTTAGTTTTCATTTTGCCATTTCACCTTTTGGCAAATTAACACAATTGTCTAAGGAAAAATATTATATGAACTACCTGTCCAAGAACAAACATGTATTTTTGGGGAATAATTAGGTATTCAGAGATTAAAAAACTCCCAATGAATGATTTTTTTTTAATAATAGTGCTTAGGAGTTCAATAATTGTGGAACACCAGCACTAAAATTAGAGCTTTCCCTTTATATTCAAATCTCAAGGTACTATCCTTACTTCATTTGATTGTTATAGAGTTATGACTTGTTAAGGTAGGTGGGATACATGCATGCTAATCCATTTGTGGTATAACTAAAAATTGCCCTTTTCCATAGGGATGAAGATATTGAACCTAAAACAACGCAAAAATTCTTGATTTTAAACATATTCAGTGCTTAATAAGGATATAACATATAGTTATATCAAAGTAATGCTTCTTCTGAGTAATGTGTTATCTTAGTGGGACCAAGAATTGCCAAAAAAAAAAAGCTGAACCAATCAAAAGAAAAAAGGTTAGAAATATAGATTCTAAAGTAAAACTTTTTCTTTTTAAATTTGGAAAAAAAA